>JASVER010000027.1:5241660-5729160 GCA_030449065.1 Oceanodroma leucorhoa | reverse complement strand
CAAAAAGGGGGAGAAAAAAAAAATCAAATCTGGTTTTGTTTGTCATCTGCATATTACCAGGAACTAAATCCAGGATGACGTCGCCTGGGTATAAAAAAGGGAAGAGGTTCAGATGGATTATACTCCGAGCAGCCCTCTGGGTTGAGATCAGTAAACAGGCGAGAGTTGAGGGGGGAAAGTTCCAGGGGTGGATCCTGCGCACACACGCACACACGCACACACACATGCACACGCACACACGCGCGCACAGACACACACGCACACTCTGCCCGCAAGCTGCCCTCGGAAAAAGCTCCGCTCTTTTCGCTCCGATCCCTTTTTAAAATTTCTCCGAAAAGTTTCGATTTCGTGTCTCTCCAGCCTCCCCCCACCCCCCTCCCTCCACCACAACCACCACCACCTACCCCCCCCGCCCCCGGCCGGTCCCCGCTGCCCTGCCCCGGCACGGTTTGGGGCATGCCTGTGAGCATGTTCAGCATCGACAACATCCTGGCGGCCAGACCTCGCTGCAAGGACTCGGTGCTGCTGCMCCCGAGCGCCGCGCCCGTCGTCTTCCCCAGCCTCCACGGGGACTCGCTCTACGGCAGCGCCTCCGACTACGGCGGATTTTACTCCCGGGCGGTGGCACCCGCCTCCGCGCTGCCGCCGGCCGTCACCGGATCTCGGCTCGGCTACAACAACTACTACTACGGGCAGCTGCATGTACCGGCGTCCCCCGTGGGCCCTTCGTGCTGCGGGGCCGTGCCGCCCCTGGGCGCCCAGCAGTGCTCCTGCGTCCCCCCCGCAGGTAAGGCGTCCCCGCGCGGAGCGTCCCCGCGTGGGACGGGGCGGACGGGCTTTCTTTGTTCCTGCAGCCGCGGGGCAGGAGGGGGTGGCGGGGAGCTGGCGGCCCGCAGGAGCGCGGGTGGGCGGCGGGGGGGGGGACTTTTTCTCGGGGTGGGGGGAGCAGCGATCTCATGCAAAGCCTGTCGTCGTCTCGTCTGTCTGTCCGTAGGTTACGAGGGCACTGGGTCAGTCCTGATGTCCCCTGTTCCCCATCAGATGTTGCCCTACATGAACGTGGGCACTTTGTCCCGGACGGAGCTGCAGTTACTGAACCAGCTGCACTGCAGGCGAAAAAGACGACATCGGACCATCTTCACTGACGAGCAGCTAGAAGCGCTGGAAAACCTCTTCCAGGAAACGAAATACCCAGACGTGGGCACCAGGGAACAGCTGGCCAGAAGGGTGCACTTAAGAGAGGAAAAAGTGGAGGTATTTTGCTTTCCTTTTCCCCCTTCCACCCTCTCCCTTTCGCATTTAAACGCGCTCGGACGGGAGGTACTCCGGTGCGGCCCCAGCCCGGCTCCGCCGGCCGCGGCGAGCTGGCGGAGAGGAGAGCAACAGGTTTGAGGGGGGGGAGGGAAAGGTTTTTATTCCTATTTCCAAGCGCTCTTCTGGAGGCGGCTGGCCGAGCCGACCACACGGCTGTGAGCAAATGTCGAGAGGCGGTAGTGCCTCCTGGACGCGCTCAGCCTTTCCCACCCGAGCGGCAGCTTTCCCTCCGCCTCCCGCCGCCCGAGCGCGGCCGCCGCACGTCGGCCCCGCCGCGGCTGCGAGCGGCTCCGGGCGAGGCAGGGCTCCGGCAGTCTGCGGATTTGCGTATTTTTATTTTTTTCCCCTAATAATTTAATTTCTTAACGTAACAGGTTTGGTTCAAAAACCGCCGGGCAAAGTGGAGAAGGCAAAAGCGATCGTCTTCGGAGGAGTCAGAAAACGCACAAAAATGGAATAAAGCGTCTAAAACGTCTCCGGAGAAGAGACAAGAGGAAGGGAAAAGTGACTTRGACTCCGACAGCTGATACCTCGCAGGGGGGACGTTTCCCGTGGACTGTCGGATACGCTCCAGAGGATGCTACTAATCTTGCACAAGCTCTGCCTTGTCGGAGGGGGAAAATATCTGTATATACTGTACAATGCCCCGAGTTGATTTCGTGTAAATAAAATGTGTTGCGGAGGTGTTGCACAGGTAGACGGCGGCGCGTTTGTTCAGTGCGGGGAGAGGGGAGAGGAGAAAGAGAAGGGAGGAGAGGAGAGCGGCGGTGCCCCGCTCCCCGGGACCGGCCTTGCCACGCAGTTACTTATTTAACGAGGTTTCGCACAGTTTGAGAGCAGCGGAGGGCAGCGCGCTGTCAGCCGGCCCCTTGGTCACCCGCTCGCTGCAGGCCGAGAGGCGATGGCGGATCTCTCACCCCGAAGGGAAGCGGCGGACGCCCGGCCAGGCCGATCCCGTCGCCGCCGGCCGCGCCCGGGGCAGTCCCGCTGGGGCCGGGCCCGGCCGCGGGTTGCCGGGCTGGCGGGGGGGCTGCGGCCGGCACCAAACCTCGCTCCTACGGCCGGGAGCAAACCTCGCTCCTGCGGCCGGGGCTCCTCGCCGGGCCCCCCGCGGCGATGCCGACCTGTCCGTTTTCCAGGCCCCACGTCCAAGCGCTTCTCCCCCCCGGGAGCGCCGGCGGGCGGCCCCCGCCCCGCTGCTCCTCCCGTCCCGCTGGCCCAGTCAAGCTGGGGGCGATGCCCTCAGGAAATATTTGCAGGCAAAGCAAATCCGGCCTCACACTTGTTCCTCTGTCTCGTTTCCCTGCGCTTTTCTCTCCCTCTCTCTGCAGTTATGCCCTGTTGAGTTTCCAAAGCGTTTGTCTTTGATCCCCGGTTAGAAAAGCTATCTCGCTACATCGGTGTTTAAAATCGCTATTAATAAATTTCTGCCATTATGAGATGAATTACGCATAAAGGGAGGTACAAGCCCTCGTGTGCTGCTTTTGGGGATGTTTCATAAGAAGTTGCTAATGGATATTTTCTCCCCTTTGAGGCAGCACTTTTGCGATTAGGAAAGCAGTGACAGCCTGGTCTCATTTTACTCTTCCCGCTATGAGGGCCTCGTAAAAGAGACGTGTATTCCCTCTGTAAAATTCACATTCATTTTCCTTATGCTTTTTTTCCTGTGACTCCCCAACTCTTAGTGCTTGTCCCTTCAGAGCAGAACTGCCATGGTTTCCCCACGTTGTCTTGTTTAGAAAGAGCTTTCCCTCTCCTTGTCTACAAAGACTGTCTATAAATTTAAAACAAATGACCTGAAGGTGTAAAGCCAACGCAGATAACCTCTGGCTGGAAACCTTCATGCTGTGCCTTTCATTCAGAAGTTAAGTGGTAGTGAGCTGCTTTTCCTTAATTATGGCCAATGCCTAAACTCACCTGCATCTATTCAGCTCGCCTAGCTTAGACAAGAAATTGGTTTATACAAATGTGCTCACCATTGCTTCCAGTGACACTAGAAAGGGTCAGCTGCTGTGTTGCTTGTCCTTGTGCTTTTCCTCCCTTTCCRGATGTATCCAGCTTTTCATGGGTATTGTAGCATGGTGTGTACTGCAGGTGTTAGTGCAATAGAGTGAATCTCAGTACCTGTCTGCTCAGATAACATTTCCTAATGTACCCATGTTTCCTCAGAGGTGTGGTATCTCTCTCTGAGCAATCTCTCTCCATACCAAGATGTAGGAACAGCTGCCGCGGAAGAAATTAAGTGTGGTTTTGTATGAGTCAGTCCTTTAGGGGGCTTACAGTTTCATAGCTACTGCTCTCTTGAAGAGAAGAAGAAATTTAGCCTCTTTTGTTCCTTAGTGCAGCAGAGGAGGAAGGGGAAAAGCAAACTTCTCAATGGATTCTTCTTCTTGGATATATATCACGGTTTGGCTCTACAGAGCTATTGCATTTTGGAGATGCTACTCTACTGCTACGATGTGTATCCGATCTCTGTAAACTGTATTGAATTACAACCCAGCAGCACTGAAAATTAGTTTTCAAATTACTGAAAATTAGTTTTCAAAAGAAGTGTTTTGTTATGTTATATGCAGGAAGTCTCACTGAGTGGAATTTTCATGTCGTCGCCTCTGTCATTGTTAGGTTTTAAAGTGCATACTTGATTTGCAAATAAAAGCCAGGTCTAAGAATAATATTGCCCAGGATTTTGCAAATGCTTATATATTTTCTTTACTTCCCATGTATAAATATCCTTACTGCCACATCGGGAGCTTGGTAAGGTTTCGTTTTGTTTTGTTTTGCATTTTTGTGTGTGGAGTGGTAATTTTGGAAGTCACTATTAAGGATTTTAGCCTGCATAGTTCAATGTGGGAGTTAAACTGGATCTGGGCTTGTAAGGGGTGGGTTTTAAATATGTTTTTGATAACCAATACTAGTTACTTAAGRTTGTAGTCCACATCTTCAGAGATTTTTAGACTTTTCCAATGCGAGCAAGGTGCTCGAGAACCGTGGAAGCTCCAGGTCACCAAACATGCCAATTTATGGATTCATTTAGAACTTTTTGTTCCGCGGGAACGTGGGATGTGACGTAAGAATCAAAACCTTGTGTTCCAAAGCATGCTTTCTACGCATGGGATTGTGATGAAGTCACCACTGATTGCTTTAAAATCACATTGTACCTTAGTCTGAGTTAATTTTTGAATTGAATATAAACTCTTGATTGCCATAAACTTGATCTTGCAGCCACTGGTATCTGTTCTTAATACTACATGTAGATATAGATCTATTAGAGTTAATAATATCACTTTAAAATCTAATTGAAAAGCAATTTTAATCTTGACCTAAAAGCTTTAGATTACTTACTAAAAATGGCATAAAATACTAAACATTTGGCCATTAGACAGTAGAAGTATCTATCTCATTCTCTTTCTCACTAGTGTTTGGTGAAAACCCAAAGGCTTCATTCTCCCTTTTTCACACTACAGAATCAGATCCTGTGCAGTCTGGAAGAGTGTGGTAACTGAAAAGTAGTGAGAAGACAACATCAAAAAGATCAAAAAAGTAGAAAACTAAATGTTTGAAAGCATGAGGACGATTGCAATAAGAAGATCTCTTATTCACTTGTACTGTTTGGTTGGCATAATCTGTCTCTAGATGTTTGTCTGGATTTTTATTTTAGGAGAATTCCTACATGCCGAAATGCAAATGCCATGTAAGAACTTTCATTATTTTCTCATTCTGTTGGTGCAGTAGGGGAAAGGCAAAGTGAGGGACCTGAATATGTGCTATGTTCAAACAAGTTCAAGTCTAACAAAGGGGCTTTGAAAGAGTTGGTTGTGGTTGTGTTTGTTAACACTTGTCTAAGAAGGAGACCAAAAGAGAATTTTTTTAAAATTTTTTTGTTTGTTTTATTTTGTCTGTGTCTCCTTCACTGCAATTTACAACCTTGCACCTTGGTGCAAACCTATTCTCAGAAGATTTAATATGGCTAAGAAAACCACTCACCTATTTCTGAAACATGACGTATGGTTCATGGTACTGATGTACTATCTAGGTTTTACAACATGAGTTCAGTTTCTTGCTGTCTCACTGATTTTCTATGAAATGTTGGACTTCTTTCTTTCTAAATTTCTGTCTGTAGAATGAATAATAGTCCTTTCAGATCTCACCGGGGAGGTAGGGTGAGGGGAGGATTATAAGAAACATAAGCTACTTCAGAGGTTCACAGTTGTAGCGAAGAATTATTCCAGATAATGCTATGCATTATAGGAGTAATAATTGAATAATTATACAAAAGAAGCGTACACCAAATAAATCTTCCTGATACCAAGCTGTTTCAGGTTATGAAATTCTTTTGCAAGCAAAAGCTAGGGAGAGCAACTTGTAGTAAGGGGACAATGCAGAAGCTTTCTGCTGTGTAGAGGCAGGTTGAGCAATCTGATGCATATCTTCATCGTGCCATCTGCATTTAGATGGCCAAAATTTATGTTTCTATTTAATACCCTATTTACCATATTTATTTCTGTAGTCTTGTTGTAATAAGTAATACTGGAAAGCAGAGGTCAGATTTTTTTGCTTGACATAAAGTGATTTATTATCAGCTGAAAATCTGGACTCTTTTTTTTCCTTTCAGTTTTACTAATACTTGAGTGAACTGGTTTTGAGCTTTACTATAATGGGATCCTGGGAATATAAACCATGCAACCTCTTTCTTACACATGACTTGTGAAGCAAACATTTGGATTAGTGGAAGTTATAAAAAAAAATGCAACATTAAGGTGAGTTCATATTTTTTGTGCTCCATCTGCATTTATTGGTTCTCTGGGGTTACACACCATGGAACACAAATGAACAAAAACCTAAAGAGTTTTTGTTTTGTATTCTACCCCCTTAGGGTTTCTTTCCGTTTATACTTTATGTTTTCCTACTTTGGAGACCTGGTGAGTCTTGACTAAAGCTAGACAGAGAAGTTTAGTCAAATTACTCTGTTTCTCTGGGGTTGCCACTTACCCTGATTTGATTAGAGTCTGCTATACAGAGGTAACAGTTGTAACTACAGTATGTTAGATTGTAAGAAATTAATACAAACTCCAAAGTGACCTATCTCTGCAAAGTATCTGACAACTTTAAATGTAGAAACTTGTGTTACAATGTTCTGGTTTGTACTGAAACTATCCAAAGCTGGAGAATTCAGATGTAAAAKCAAAAAAGGAATGAGACTTCTTTCACATTTTGTTTTCAGGATAGAATAGATGTCTACAGACAGACAGAGACAATATCCCTCAGGACATATGGCAAAACTTAAGGCACAACTGAATGGAATAATATGGAGCAGGAGAAAGGCCAGAAAACTTGTTATAGTTTAAAAGTACCTATGCAGCTGAATGTTGAATGTTACTTCACCTCTGTCTTCTAAATGATATCTGAATACTGGTGTTTGCATTTCTTTTCTACTCCTTGTCTGGACAAACATGCATGCTTACCTTGGAGATTTGGAGCTTCACCACATCAGTATACCCCAAAACATATTGAATGCATGTGCCAATGCAGAAGTTATAATTGTCCTTTTGCATTATGTCCAGGAAAAAGGCCTTTCCCCAAAACTCTGAACTAAGCATGAATCCCCACCAGAGTCTGACTGTGTTTTTTTATGTAAGTCCAATAATAATAAACCTTTATGCTTTTCTGTTTTTGCGGGGACTTACTCAGTGTTTGCTACCCAGTGACTGCAGAGTGTTTTGCTAGCATTGTGTGTTGGGTTTTCACCTTGACTACACCCTGGCAAAAGAGAAGATTTTGGCATATGAAGCCCCCTTCCTCTGGGTTGAACCATCTCCTTCAACAGGGCAGCTGCCTGCAGGGCTTCTGCTTCGCTTTCTGTCCGAGGTGGGTGGACCTGTGGACATGACAGACTTAATATGTTCTTCTCCTAGAAAAAAAACTGAGGAATTGGGAACCAGATTCTGATGGTATCATTTCAGCAATCTGGTTTGTAGGGTAGCAACACAAACCATTGGATCTGCGCTGCAAACTGCAATGCTGGATTGAGCTGCTGAGAACAAGGATGAGAACTTCAGAAGCTGGCATCCCTCTTGACTCCAAGTTACGAGTGTAGAACCTGAATATAACTGTATTTATTTCCTTTATTTAGGGCTTTTGGCAAACTGTGAAAGAGCTTAGCTGTGAATTTTCAGGGTGATCCTGAGGTGGGGAACTACTGTTACTCCATTTTTCTGTTGGAAATGCTTAGGTACCTCTTCCTCAGGGGGACACACAGGAAGTCTTTGGCACAGTGTGGGGAAGCAGAAGTGATGACATTTTTTCACTGGTGAACTTTAATGCCATCACCATGTTTTCTGTTATCCTGGTGGAAATTTGACGTTCCTGGTGAAAATAAGGCCCTCATGGTTATGTTTTATGTAATTATATATATAATTTCTCTTGGTTCAGGAACAAATTACACGTATTTTTGCCATGCTAGTGAACCCAAATTGAAGGCTAAATTAACAGAAGATAAGTGAAGGTAGGGGCAATATGGTTTTGGTGTATGAAAGATGTATTTCTAAAAGCCACAAAATGAGAGCCCTGACCTGCTTTGCTTGCACACCCAAAAACTCTTGCTGAGTGTTGTACGTGCAAGGAATGCAGTACCAGCAGAGAGTGAGTAACTTTCTATTAAGAGGAGAGAATGGAAAAGAGTTCTTTTTATGCCAAATTTTACCCCATAGTGGATAATTACAGCCGAGTTGTAAACCCCTTAAAAGCTATAAGGCACCAGTATAATGAAACACATAACTGAAATTTACTGTACTTGTGTAGATTGCAAGCTTACTCTTGAATATTTAGTCTTCAACTTCTTAAATTTGTAGTTTCCACAGAGGGCTTTTAAGTGCTAGAATTTTGATTAACTGTCTCAAATAAACTACTGCTATTGTTATCACTATAAATCTCCCTAACCTAAGAGCCTCGAGGAGGCTGATACTTTCTGTGGAAACTGTAATGATTTCGAAGGGCATGAACCCAATACCCTTTATTTGGAGCTTCCTGTCATTATACAGAAAGTCTCAGGCTTCATTTACATCAGTTATTAGGTCTTATTTGTTTAATATTACTTTTTAATTGGTTTTATACTGTGTTTATCATGCACATTTTAGAACATACTGTATTTTTCTTTCAGTTGGCCCTAATGCTATAGAGACAGCTCTTCACAACGAAACTGACTCACTTGTGGCTCCTTTAGCCTGGTTGAAAGGATAACGTGGAGGCCTGACCCAAAGCCTTTGTGAATTAATGGGAAACTTTCTTTTTGAGCTGGTAATATTTCCCACTTACATTACTGGATGGGGTTATTTTGCAATACGATCAGTGAAGATAGAGCATTAATCCCTGGTCGAAAGGGCTAATGATTATGGGACAGAACCATGCAGGAACGGATCATTAATAATCCCAGGGGAGCTTTCTCTCCTTAAAATTCTCTAACTGTTCTGCTCTGACTTGTTTAGCTAAAGTGGTCCTTCCCACATTGTACAGGTGCAGTTTTATTGGTAGAAATGGGTTTGGATTACTAAAGTCACTGCAGTTATACCGTTGTTGATGGAATAAGCTTTAAGGATGTATCTGTATTCATGTTAAAAGTTTTAGTGGGATACCTTTTAAGATAAAAGCCATGCTTCTAGGCTGAAATAATTACACTAGTACAACGCAGTCTTTAAATGAGTAAATTATTATTGCTTTTCAGAGGCATCAATATTGTTTGCAAGTGTATCCTTGATGTAGGAATAGGTATTTTCCATGCAATGAGGCTTGACTAGGGTCAACATTAGGCCTCAGACCTTGTGTGAGGCTTATCTCCACCTGCATAAAGGCCAGATAAAAGTTTATTGATACCCATCACACTTGGCCTTAAAGGAATATCTGATTTACCAGATGTTTAAGAAAATCCAGAACAGTGTTCCTGAATTGGAAAGCAGCTGTGTTTTTCTCTGCTCACGTATTCATTGGCACAGCTGCTTCAGATATCCGGGCATCTAAATTATTCTGACATCAGAAAAAAACACTGAAACAGGGACTGATTATGGCCATATTGCTTATGACGGTTTAATGCTTTGGCTGACTGATCACTGGGAAAACTGTTCAGTCGCCAGACACATTGCAGTTAAGGAGCAAGTAGAATTCATGTTGAGGACTAAGAGCTAGGACATTAGGTGCGCTAGAGTCATTCTTTCTAATATCAGTCTCTTTGAAGTAGCTGTCTTAGGAACAGAATCAGTTTCCATTTCAGCTTCACAGTCTCTTTGGTTGCATGCTGAAAATTTTGGTCTTGGCTGGATGGATRTCAGATAACTATGAAATCAAAACACAAAAAGGAAAAGTTTTTGTGTTAAATCCGATGTTAAATATAGTCCTAAAATGTCTATTCATTTGCATCTTGCCTATTTCTGCAGGCTTTTGCTGTTCTTTTCTCAGTCTCAAGCCTAGGTTCTGTTAAGAACCACTGGACATTTAAACAATGACTAGATACTAGTTTAGAACCAGTCTACCGATCCCACTCAATTTCATTTGCATTTTTCTAATCAGCACAAAGTAGAAACACAGCTGTCCTAGAAAAATGTCTGAGGACATTTTTGGAGAAAGAAGGTCTTGGGATTGTAGAGTCTGATCTTCACCTCTGGAAGAAGAGTATGTGAACTGGAAGCAGTATTCTTCCAAACTGCATTGCCAAGCCACTCTTGGCCCTGGATCAAGAAGAAAAAAGAGCAGGTAAGAGTTACCTCCCCACCTTTCCAAGTCAACAGTAGATGTAAACTCAGGGTGTCTATGAGTGGCCGTTACTCTTGCTAAGAGGATTTGGCCCACAGATATARCCAATAACAGTTATTGAGGTTTCTGACTGGGGGTTAAAACCATTTAATGTTTGATTGAAGGCATGTTTGTACAACTGATGTTTTAAGATTTTTTTTAAATAATATGAGATACATTTCATGTTTACTTTTGGAACAAAAAATTGAAATGCATTTTTGTTTGTCTACCATCATGTGTTTTTGTTTTGGTTTACTTATTTTTATGTCCTCTTACTGGAAGTCCTTCTGCTGTTGTTGCAGCATAAGTTGTGAAAACAGGAATTTACACTTGTAAATAACCAAAGCCTTCTGACCCATTTTAGAAACGCTAGTTCTTTCTGATAGCTCATGGATATGCATTTGTGACATTCAAATGGTGGGGTTCCACAGAGACCAATCAATTATCAGGCAGCTCAGGAGACCTGAAGGGTATGGGATGATGCTTATTATAAAATTGAAAACTTCTGGAATCTATCTTTGGTATGGAAGTGTCTTTTGTGCAAAAAAAAAATCAATGGAAGATCATGGTGCAGCTAATGATACATGACTTGCAGATTGTACTTGCAAGGACCGAGGTCCTTCTTTAGCCATTTCAGCAGGTTTGAACCCATACCTGGCAGATACAAATTGGGACCCACTAACAACAATGAAGTGTTTAGAAGACTTGCAAGACCCAGAGGGTGGTGTTCCAGGCTAAAGCCTTGCTGAGATAGATGAGCCAGAGACTTTTCAATGAAAAAAATAGGTAATACTTACAGCACAAGCTGCGAATGAGTAGTACAGTCCAGTGGATAGGACACTAGTATGGAAGTAACAGAAGAGACATTATCTCTCTTCTAACAACAGAAGAAACTCTTGGATACCTACTGTCTCAGTTAGACCAGATACGTTTCCATCTGTAAAATCATTCAATATTATAACCATAGACACGAAGTACTGTTTCTCCATCGGGGTATCTTCTGGGTCAGTGTTTTCCTCTCATCACTGCAGATTGAGCCATGTTGTAGGTTGGAAAATACAAATATTTAGGTAGATTTGTAATACCAGATCAAAGAGATTCTTGAGAATGAAACCGCTGCAAAGACTGACTTAACCTCAGTAGCCTCACCAGCAGTAGGTTGATAGGTTTGTAAACTAGAGCTCACTTTCCCCTCTGATATCTTATTTAAAATCCATCCTGAAGGAGGGATAAAACAACTTTAGATCTCATCAAGGAGGCATCTGAGCAAGTGTGAGATTCCAAGGAAACAATAGGTTGGCCCTCTGCCACATGTTCTGGACTTCTAGGGGAGGGACAGTGTACATGCTGTAGAAGAAGAGATTGCAAAAGTAAAGGGGGAATAGAAGCATATAAATCCATGGACTTTTTCACGATGAGAGATTAGAGCAGTTTCTTTTCTGAACAGTTTCCAACTAATTGTTAAAGGGAAGGACTGGATCTCAAGGGTTAATCACTTGGAGTGGAGGCAGAAGATTGATCTGCCCTAACCTGATAATGTAGAAAATGGTTAATGAGTTTGGCAACTTCTGGATCTGTATCTGGGTGTGATATTTTTACTGGTTCTTGTATTGCATATGCCTATATTTGCATTTGCAAGCAGAATAGCTTTTCTTTCAGTATTGTCAGCATCTGATTGAGAGGTCTTACAGTGCATAGTTATCAAATGTGCTTGTAATCACTAACAGCAAGTTAAAAGTGATCATTACACATTGTAATTTCATTAATGTGATGGAATCTTTTCTGGCTTGTCACTTGCTTCCTATCATAATAAATTACAAGGCCATAATGCTCTACTGTGGTAAGGTAGATAACCACTTCATGGCAGGTGTTGAGCTGAGCTGAAAATTGTTGCAACCTCAAAGCAACTATTTGGAACATTGGATTTTAATCTATTAGTACATGGAGTAGAGTTGGAGGCTTTGCCCCAAATTCAACAGTGTATTTTATCCAAATAAGAGGATTCTTACTACAGGGATGGTTCATTATTGACCAACATTTTCCTCCATCCCATCCCTCCTCCCAAAGAAAACAACAGCTAAGAGTAAAAGGGTTGTAAAGGGGCTAAGCCCTTTGGACTGACTACAGGGCAACTCTATGAAATGGATGGGATCATGCAAGGCTGGCTGTATGTGACCTTCCAGTTAACTGTGCTCTGGAACAGCTAGGTTCTTGATCCAGGGCAGGAGACACAGCAGTTGGGAGTTGGCCAAATGTTTCAGCTTGCTGACCCCACACGTGCCATTACTGTGTCCTCTGCAGTAATAGCAGGAGATCAACCCCATTCCGCTTGGGGACTTCCCTATTCCAGAGAAATCCCTAAGGAAGTAATTAAACTGCAACAAGCTTCATAGTAACTTGCATTTTAGCCTGTGATCTAACTTTATAACTCATGATTGAACAGTAGGTAGAATACTGCTGATTTCCTCCATAACAGTAAGGAGATTTACTTAGTTAATGTTTTTTTCCTGGGTCTTGAGAAGGTGAGTTATAAACATTGTAAACATTATAGGTGAGAATAGTAAACATTAGTTGTTTATGCAAAAATACGCAAATATGTGCCTATATTAAGTCAACTGGTAAAAATAATTAGTACTTAGTATTGTTATTTAAGTTTACAAAGTGACCTAAATCTCTTATAGACCAAATGCAATGAAGAAATTTATTCTTGAAATACTGCTGCTCTTTAAGGACTCAATGACTTACAGAACTGTATGTGTTCCCATTGCGTGGTAGTTCAGGTGCCTCAGGGGTGGGCTTGCAGCATCTCTTGAGCGTGCCTTTTCCCATAATATCTTGTAAACATGATTAATATCAGTGGAAACAATAATCTATTCTTTGTATTTGTGTGTCTTTTGGTGGGCAGAAGGATGGTTTCAATCTGACAAAGAATACTCTTGTGCATTTATAGAATATAGTTTATAGCAGAATTTTATTTGAACACATCTTCTGCGTATTGAATGTTTCACTTCTGCTACCAGCAGTTGTATACCTGAGCTATGGGAAAGCGATTGGGGAAGGGGGGAAGCAGGAGTGTACCAGGAAAAAAAATCTYAGTGTCTCCATGGCAGGTATCTCCTGGTGGAAGACAGACTGCCCATATCACCTTTTGTCAAGAAAGAGTCAAAATGGGAATACCTGGAGTGCTTTGTGTTTTCATTACCAGTACTGCGTAAGTGCAGTTGGATGTTAGGGCTGTGTCATGTTTCAGTTCATTGCTGGTTTGCAGCCCTTTAGTCTTTGTACATTTTTCCAGCAGTGTCACAGATTTGCTGCATGTCTTTACTTTTTGCTGCCTGGAGAGCTTTACAGTGCCTTTTTTTCTCCCTGTTTGTTTTGCAGCTATACCTGTTTGCTCTAAATCAGCTTATGAAGTTTTGTTTTGTGTGTAAGTCTGGCAAGAGAAGAGGGGAGCTTCAAATAAAAATGTAATTAGTGATTTAGGATGTATACATCTGGTAAGATTAGCTACTGTTTGAGCTTTTCTTATATCCAGACAGGTTAAAGTGAAAGGACAGAATTAATAATGACCGACTTTACCTCCTCTGAGAACTGACATGGATATGTATGTGCTCAGAATGATTATTCTTACACTAATTTATGGGCATGTCTTTCTATAGTTGCATTTTATTGTTGCATGTACATGTATGTTGCATGTGCTGGAAATCTAGTATTGGTTTCAGATGAGGACACGTGTTCTCTTAGTGGGACATTTTGGTTACATCTCCAATAGCTGCTCCTAAAAAGAAGCTTGGAGGATGTTGGCTGTGGTTACAGAACTCAACTCATGTTCTGAGAGATTCTTCCAAATTTTGCAATGGTCCAAATCCACATCTTTCTCTTCTCAGATAGTGGAGCTCCAGAAATGGGTATGATTTGGCCTAAAAGAGCATGTTGGGTGCAGTGCTTTGCTCATTTAATTTCTTCTGTCCCAAACCACTTCAGTGAGATTCAGTTCACTCATGTGAGATATTCTATCCCTGTGGTGGAGAAATTCACCCACTTCTGATGTGGAACAGATACACAATGCCAAATGTCAACATTTGTTTGTATAAATACATATGCTAGTGTAGTGATCCCTTTATGAACATCTGTGCTCGAGAACCTTGTTGGATTTTGAAAGCTCCTTGAAGGACATGGGGAAGGATCTTTAACAGAACTCTAACTTGCAAGACAAACAGTCCAAGCACAGACCTTTTTTGATGCTTTAAGGGAAATTGCACTGTTTGTCTTAACCCAACATTTTAGGTGAGACAAGCAATTCAACAATATCTCATCCCAATAACAATTCAACAGCACAGCAATATATATTTTATTGGAGCAAATGCAGGCCATTTCTTGAAGATTAAGCTAAATTTTAAAATTCAGGTATCTTAGGTTTATCATCTTGGTTGATAGTTAGGTCACAATGTCAGTTTGATTTGGTTTTTAGAAGTACTGAACAACTCCCATGTGGGTCAGCAGGACTGTCAAACTCCTTCATTTCTATATGTTATCTCAGATTAAAGCATTACACCATGCCTGTTAGTGGCCTTTTGAGTCAGATTCTGCTCAAGCTTCAGCAGGGGAAGTCGATGGGTGTCGATGGTGCATCAAAACTGTTTCTTGCATAAGACACTTTCTATGGTAAAGGTACTACTGTTGTAAGTGGTGCATTGATGCACAATTTGTATACTCAGAATTTGCAATAATGGCATGTTTTGAGAGTCTTCCAAGAGAAAATATGGACTAAAATTTGTTTGGAAAGAGTGTTAAAACTTTAGCAGCACCACAGCAGTTATATCATAGAATCATAGAATCATTAAGGTTGGAAAAGACCTTTAAGATCATCGAGTCTAGCCGTCAACCCAGCACCCATGCCCACTAAACCATGTCCTGAAGTACTACGTCCACATGTTTTTTGAATGTCTCCAGTGTTGGTGACTCCACCACTTCCCTGGGCAGCCTGTTCCAGTGCTTGACTACCCTTTCGGTGAAAAAATTTTTCCTAATATCCAATCTAAACCTCCCCTGGTGCAATTTCCTCTCATCCTATCGCTTGTTACTTGGGAAAAGAGACCCACACCCGCCTCTCTACAGCCTCCTTTCAGGTAGTTGTAGAGAGCAATAAGGTCTCCCCTCAGCCTCCTCTTCTCCAGGCTAAACAACCCCAGCTCCCTCAGCCGCTCCTCATAAGACCTGTTCTCCAGACCCTTCACCAACTTTCTTGCCTTTCTCTGGACACGCTCCAGCACCTCAATGTCCTTCTTGTAGTGAGGGGCCCAAAACTGAACACAGTATTTGAAGTGCAGCCTCACCAGTGCCGAGTACAGGGGCACGATCCCCTCCCTCTGCCTACTGGCCACACTATTCCTGATACAGATATATCAACATGTGTGTTAGCTCAGCGCTGACCCAATAGAGATCCTCTATTGCATGGTTATTGTCACTTTCTGCAGGTCCTGGAGATCTCTCGATTAAATCTTGACCTGCCAGCTTTGTGTAGCTTTTGAGATCTGATGCAATGAGAGCAAAATGGAAGGGATATCTGACATGCRTAGTATTTCTGCATTTACTGTGTGATTCCAAATCTGGGAGAGAAAAGGGGAGTATCACATAAGGCAGAGGAGTTGAAACCAAAAAAATCATCACTTTTCCTTGTTCCTGTTCATGTCATTACTCTTCAGAGTGCTTTTTGCCAGCCTCAGCAAACACAAAAGTTCATTATGGAAGCATATTGCGGTTACATTGTTTTTGGTTTACTTTTCACTTTTCTGTAAATGGTAAAGGGGCCATGACAGTTTTTAGCTTAAGATGGGGAGACCCTACCCTTAAGATGTTGAGAAACATTGCGACCTGATCCATGGAGGAGACTCTGATATTGTTACTTATTTATGTCACAGTAGCATCCAGCAGATGCAGATCACAGCAGATAATGTCAGGCTCCTGCARCATCGAAGCAGAGTGAAAACAGGAGGAGAAGTAGAAGGTGGAATTTCGACATGGAGCCTGGTAGTATGCTTTGTTTCCTTTTTTCTAAAAAACAAAAACAGCGTCTTAAAACTAATTAGTGCAGCTTCAAGTTGAGATGTTGGCCAAACACCAGTCTCTTTTGGTGGTGAAGATAATGCCCATATATGCATGCTCATGTTAAAGCGTGTGCATGCAGTGGACAGAGTGAACTTCCTGAGAATATATTGTAATAAACAAGAGTGCATGTTTTAAAGGGYGGAGATGGGAATTTACCTAGTGTAAACAAGAACATTTCCACCCGTACATTACAGACACAGGGCATAAATTACATACAATCTGTCATATGCACGGCTTTGTACCCATGTACTTGGAGATATGGTAGGGGTCCATGTTAATAGTTTCTTGTCTGTAATCTGGGGCTCTCCAGTGATTTCAGCTTGTCTGTGATATGAATCTGAAAAAAGGAATTCTRCTAATAAAAGAAAGGCCAACAAATTTTTAGAGCTGGAGGGAAATTGAAACAATGGAAATTTTTTTTTAACCTACATACACTTGTAAGAAGCTGTGCTAGAACATCAGTCTTGTATGCACCATTTGAAATAGCAAAAATTGTCTTGTTAATTGGAGAACAACGACTGGGTTTGCATAGTGTGAGATGGAGGTCAGTGTAAGAGTAAAATGAGTGCCGTGCCTTGGAATGAATTACAGTTTTGAGGGATAGGTCCTGTAGGCTCATTTTTGGTTTTGGCATTTAATGTCTTCCTCCCATTCAAATATGTGGGAGGAATCAAATGTCAAAATCTTCACTATGTATGATATATAATTTCTCTCTTGTATTTCAGTGGGAGGAACATCAGACCCCAAAATAATTATGTGCATATTGGTAAAGAATACATCACTGCATATTTTAATGTCAGTTGTGGGAATTGCAGATGGGKTAAAATATTGTTGTCACCTTTCCCCCTTTCTGAGTTTCTGGTTGTGTTTTTCCATGTACCCTTGCAGGATGCCAGCAACCCCGAACTTTAATTCTGTGTCCTGAGCTTTGGTCCTGGCCAAAGCAAAACTCTAGAGATGAACATGTCCCAGGACTTCAGAATCCCAGTCCAGATCTAGGTCCAAAGAATGAAACCTAGCATTTGTAAGTAGAGCTTTATATACTTGAAACAATTTGCAAGTCACCTTGAAAATTCCCTGATATATGCAGTAATAACATGCCTATTTTACAGCTGGAAAAATAGAGTCATGGGGAGTCTAAAGGCCTACTCACACTTCACAATGAGTCAGTGGCAAAATTCATGGGAGCTCAGGGCTCCACAGCTCTATGATTCTTAAGAACAACTGAGGTTCAAGGATTTGTAACCTTTTTGTGTTAATTATATTGTCAAATAAGATGTCAGTTTCAATTTTGGTGTAATTTACAGAATGCATCCTGAAGTCACAGGAAATAAAGTAGAGGAAGTGTGTGGGAGACACTGAGCTGGACATGAGATAAATATTCTACATCCCAGCAGCACAGACTGCAGACAGCTAGCAGGTCCTTTTCTGAGGTTCCTCTGGCTAATTCCTGCATAGACCTTGGGAAAGTGTTGTCAAAGCCTTGTCCAGCAAACGAAGCTAGAGAGGTCGGGGACCATGATACCGTTTGGATGGGCTCCTATGTCTGCATTGCTGCTGATGCTGGAGAATGCACGGAGTAGCAGAATGGAGAGGAGAAAATGGCCCTCCTTTTGTGGGCTCTGGGTTTTACGCTATGTCTCGTCTGGGCTTAGCTCGCTTCCACACTGTGCTGCCTTGTGGTTGCTGTTTGTGTGCTTGGTTTTAGACACAAACTTCATTCACGGCCCCTCTGAGACAAGTCCAGTCACTTAGGCTGCACTTACAGTTTGTAGCAGGTGACCTAAGCTTTGCAGAAACCTCTGTCTGTCGGTAGCATGAAGCAGGACAGAAATGTGCTCTGTGCCTCCTTGTGTCTTGTTTAAAACAGCGATTCTAAACATGTTTTGTGGATAGGGCCTGATCCAAAGCCTATGAGAATGGAATGAAAGTCCTACATCAACTTCAGTGGGGTTTGGATCAGGCCTTATGTGTCTGTTCTTACTCCTAGTGCAGTCTCTGGGAGTTTTGCCAGGGATTCATTGGGAATCGTTTGACTTCACTGGGACCAGGACTGGGTCCAAGATGAGCAGACACAACGGGAATGAACAGTCTTCTTGACCGTTTCTAATTCTTTCTCAAGGCTCCACAGCAATGCAAAATGGTGTAAACCAGCATAAATAATTACATTTCCTAGGAACAGTGATGAGAATCCTAAGCACATGCAGTTTTATTGAATGTTATCAAGGTTTCCTAAGTAGTTAATTTGATTAAACGGGGCTCCCTGAAGACTTCTTCTCTAAAAGTGATTTACAAAGTGTTTTAATATGAAGAGTTTCCAAAGGCTCTTGGATGTCAAAGAAGAGCTATTAATCTTTATATTAGCATTTTGAAAAACAGCATGTGTTCCTTGATTAGCTGATACTTGTTTGCATTCTTCTTTTCTACAGAGGATTATTGCTTTGACCTTTTTTAGCATATTGTAGCTTTTCTACATACAGGAGTAGAATCTTTTCATGTTTATAAACTGGAGTTAATCTAGCTTTTCACTGGTGTAAATAGGGGCTGAAGCCCACAAAGAATATTGAAAAACCTCAGATGTGAGTTTTAGTAATCTTTACCTCATGAAACACATTATTGATCTAGCTAACACACTGTATGTATGACCATCTTGGACAAGGCACGGTGGGGCCAACCCTGCCCAATTCTTGACCGTGCTGATCTCACTGACTTCAGCAGGACTGATCACATGAGATGAAGGATTTCTGCCTGCTGCCTTTGCTAACAAGAATCTCTTACTAGTTCAAAGAGAGTAGGACAGACAGGATTGGCCCGGTGAGCAGATTACAGAGTCTGCCTTGCAATACAGATATGCTTCTTTCATGTTTTTAAGTAACTGTAAAGCGTGCTCTTTAAACGGAAGAGTAATAGACACTACTTCATGTGTTGTGTACTATTGGAATTCCTTGTGTAACATGGTGTTTTTTTACTATAGCTTGGGAGTGTATTCATTATTGACATTTCTGCTCTGTGTGTGCACAATAAAAAAAGCCCTGTAAGCTAGTACAGCATCAAACTGATGACACTTTCAGCTGCTTGGGACTGAGAGTGGGGCTGGAAGTTGTAAACAGTAGAGGTATTGTTCACTGTCAAGCACAGGCAAAAAGAAGTATCATAAAGATTAATAAAAAAGGGCATATCTGATGAGATTGCAGCAGGAACTGCAGGACAATGTCACAGAAATTAATAGCAAAGTCAGAGTCCAGAGTTCCAGCACAGGCACTTGCTCTAAAATAAATTTAAAAAGTACCAGGCTTGGTCACCATGGTTCGGACTGTTGACTTGTTGCTTTGTGATTTTCAGTGTCATTAATTGGGCTCTATATTGCCAGGTGAGAACGCCTAAATTAAACATTGTTTTGGATTGCCTCATAGTATTTCTGCTAGGAAAAAAAGAAAGAAAAAAGAAACCACTCAGTTAAGGATCTGCTGCCCATTATAATTCTGACATCATGTAACAGAAGACATTGCAGACACATTACGTTTTTTATTAAGCAATATTATGGGCCTTTCCCATTATTCATTAATAATTTGGATTCTAAAGAGCCCAGTCATGACAGAGACCTTAGTACAACAGTTGTATCTTTGCTTGCAGCTGAACACCTGATCCCTGGCAGCCCCTAGCAAGCTGTCTTGAGGCCATCAGAGCTGCAGCTGGAAACAGTTGGTGTCCTCAACTAGGTTTGCAGAGGATGACCAGGTGGGGCCTGGCTGAGTGGTAGCCCTTGAGTGATAGCCCAAGAATGGTAGCCCCATCTTTGAGAATATAAGGGAACCCTACCAGGTACTTTGCATTTTTTAGCATGTTTCTTGATTGCATTTCAAGTTTCTGTTGTGTAAGTCTACTTCCCATTCTCGCCTTTTATTTGCACAGTCCTGCTTCTTGTTGTGTGATATTTTTTTTTTGGTTACTGTGCCTTCCTGTTCACATGCTAGTTGTCACCAGTCTGCTCTGTCCTAACTTCTGGCTTCTTGCCATCTGAGCTCTTGTATTCTCTTCTGACCTTGCTTCATATACCTAAGCCATAATGTATTTCTTTCTTAACCTCYCTGCCTTCCCGTCTTCATCCTTAAATACTAGATATGTTAAATCTGCATATGAATTTATACTTGCACATAAATCAGGAAGATAAATGATTATTACAGTGTGGAACTTGAAAATAAATAACATATGTGCTTTTCCCACCCTTGTAGGGAAATTTAGGTGGTTTGTGTTAGCACACTAGCTTATATTTGGTTAAAATAAGCACTTTACCTAACCCATCGACCCTAGTCCCAATCCCTGTTCCCTGGAGGATTTGGGTTTGGCTCAGCAAACGCCATATAAAGGGGTAATCTGCTCCCCTCTGCCAGCAGAGTGCTGCCTTAATCTGATAGTCATCTACTTAACTGGCTTTTTTAAAGTGCAGAAATGCATGTTGGGTTGGGCCTGCTAATGGTGCATAGAGTTTTTCCTGTAGTAAGCCCTGAGATGTTTTTTAACAAAGCTTGAGGATTGTTATTTTTGCAGAGCATTTGTGCAGACAGCTAAGTAATGGTGGGTGAATTCCCACATCCCCAAATTTAGGCTGGAATTTTCTACACCCAAAAACCTTTGGATCAGCCGCAAGGCAGTAACACAGCACGTCACAACTGGTGTTGTAGACTCTCGAAAACTTTTGGGATGCTGCCACAGATCCCACAGCCTTTTGGCTGACCCATCACTGGCTATGTACAGCAGGGATAGCCAGCTTTTGTATAGGGGCCACTGTATTCCCAAGGAGGTATTTTGGGCAGACCAGATACAGCCACGTTTATGCACTTGATTTTTAGAAACCTTCCAGACTCGATCTGCGCACTCTTTCCCTTTCCTGTCCCTCTCCAAACAGCAACATGCAGCTGTGCTTGCCATGTGGTTGGCCTGGTTGAGGCTGGATACAGCTGGGTTGTGGGCCACCGCTCGCCTCGGGGCTGCCACTTGGCGCTCCTGATCCGCGTCAACTGTTCTTGCAGGGTGCCCATAGCTGGTGTATGCAAGAGCTTTCTCTCGCAGCTAGCTTTACTCAAGTGTGACAAAAAGCCTGATGCCGTATGGGATTTTCATTCACAGTAGGAATTTAGTACTGTGTCCTGTTTGTCACTTAATTAGCTGTTATTTATTTTAATAGAATGCATAATGCAAGGGCTTATTTTTGTTGTGTAAGGGACTTCAGTTGGGCTTAAATCCATAGGGAACAGGAAAAAAATACACATCTACAAGAAGTAATAAAGTGCTTTTGTTTCCCTAAAATTATTACTATTTGAAGTCTGATATGCCAGATCTGGTATATTGCAGTGAAGGTTGCACTGGGACTTAACAGTTATTTACTAGGTGATTATTTAGAGTCACTTTCTTTTTAGTCAATTGTAACCTTTTACTTTTTTGGGGCTTGACTGGGATACTGCATCACACTTGGTTCTAGCTGCATTGCAATAATCTCTGTGTGACATGGAGCCAGAAAGACCTATAAAAGCAGCTGTTGCTTTCATTAAAGCCATTACAAAGGTCTAGTTGTGGTGTCCCTAGTAATAATTCTGATAATTGGTTGTTAATTTTAATTACTCACCAGATGAATATCTTGATAGGAGAAACAGGTATACATGTTCAGTCAACCAAAATAAACATATTTTCAGTAATAACTGGCCATTTGGGTAATGTGCTAAATGTAGTAATACTGTGCAGTGATGATTAATTTATAATCCTCATCAATTCAGTGGGAGCAAGATATAGTTAATGTGATGTGACATCATTGTTTAGATAGCTCCTTTTAATGACTTGTTTATATACATATGTTCAGTGTTACAAGGTGGTGAGCCCACATTTTTTAACGCTGGGCAAGCTGCATGCTCCACTTGTGAAACTTTTTTTCAGGCAGAAGATGCACAGTGCCTTCAAATTCCTGTTTCACTCTGATCTCTAGGTCTTCAGCACGGTTAGAGCAGTAGCAGCTACTTGGTCTTCTCCATACCGTGAAGTACTGCAATCACACGGTGCACAGCTGTAAAGTTTTAATGGAAGTAAAATATAATCAGAAAAGTTTGTTATCTACTTGGGGGCACAGTGTAGATGCAAGAAGCAACACTGAGTGGAAAAGAGATTACATTTTCAGTTTGCCACCTCTAAGTCCTGGTTTCACTGCAGTCATCCACTGTAGGATGTTGTAGTCAAGGCTCAGGAGACATTAAAAGCATTGCTGAAGGGAGCAAGGTTGTAGGGGTTTTGAGTTAGTAACACGTGTCTTTGGGAGCTACATGCTGGAATGTCCTAATAGTTGGATAAAACGAGTGTACTTTCATTTCTCTTCACTTTTGCCTTGTTATGTTTGGAGAATCCTGTCTTTCACAGCATTGAAAGGAGGAGAAAAGAGCTTTACTCGTTAGCACTGAATAATGTGTGGTGCGTAGGGACAGTTCTGTATGCTTCTACCTTGGCCCTCTATTGGATGGAACTAAACTCGGCTGGGTACCGCATCTCAGCCTACAGGTGAGGATGTTTCTTGTGTTCAAGTGGTGAGAAGCAAGAAGGTGAGGGCACTACATTGCTATAGTATACATAAATGTTCACATATTTATCATAATATGAATATGCGACAGAAGAAATGGAAGAACTACCCTGGCTCTTTAAATAGCATCACACATATAGGGAGGTTGGGGGTGATGTTTCTTTTTTGCTCCAGTTATATGTGCAACACAGGTTGTTGCCAAAAAGTAGAAACACAGTTAATTCATTATTATAGGCAGGCAGATTAGTCAAGTTGCGGAATGGCTGGGATGTGCAGAACAATAGCAGAAGTAATTTCTCAGGAACTGTTTTCAGTTTTCCTAAGCATTTTGTCTTGTATGGACTTGAGCAACTGTGCTTTGCAATCAACAGAGTTGCTCTTTTCCATGTACTCTCATTACATGTTCTTATTAAAACTTTTCAACCCCTTTTTACCCTGACTTGGATATTGCAGACCTCTTCCATTCCTCCATGCAAATAAGCAATAATCATGTGAACTGATCACAAAGAAGGTCAGAATTTATTTCCAATTTCAAACTAAAAAGATAAATAAACATAAACCACAGAAAAATCTAACCTTAACAAATAACTTGCTCCAATTCTGTTGTAAATCTTTGTCCTTTGAAGTCTAGGCAAGTAGACGGACGCTGTGGCAGAAAGATATGAAGATGTTTTTGAGAATGAAAGTTACTAATTGAGGTTTTTTTACGAAGTCTGGGTTCCTCACCAGGAGTGGTATGCTAACAGTTCCTTCAATGTGCTGATTGGATTTCAGTTCAAAATGTGCTAATTTTGAGTCCCTCAGTGAGTGAGGTCATCTATCAGTTAAGAAAGTCATAAACTGCTTAGGATAATCTAACCTCAATATTTTGTGTATCTCCAACATTGTTAAAAGGGGAGAATCTTTAGTCCCATGTTCTACTTGAGATGTGAATTGGAGAGAGTTCTGTGGTGAATATGCGTATAAAAGTTAAAGCCCTTCCATTTGACCATTCTGGCTCTACAGAATAACTAATCCAGGTGGAAACACATGATGTTGGAGTAACGTATTTGCCCACTTCCTCTAATTGCTGAAATTTAAACCTAACTTTTTACTGGAAAATGATTGCGGTGGTTCTCGCTCTAAAGTTTTGGCTACTTATTGTCTTTTAAATATTGATTTAATAAGTTCTGCTTGTCTATTACAATGTGAAAAAATAGTCACATCAGGGGACATGGGCTCTGCACATTTTAACTCTATTTTTTTATAAAATACCTGTAACTTGCTGTCATGGTTTAGCCCCAGCCAGCAACTAAGCCCCACACAGCTGCTCGCTCACTCCCCTGCAGTGGGATGGAGGAGAGAATCAGAAGGGTAAAAGTGAGAAAACTCCTGGGTTGAGATAAAGACAGTTTAATAGGTAAAGCAAAAGCTGCACACACAAGCAAAGCAAAAGAAGGAATTCGTTCACTACTTCCCATCGGCAGGCAGGGGTTCAGCCATCTCCAGGAAACCATCTCCATCACGCGTAACGGTTACTTGGGAAGACAAATGCCATCACTCCGAATGTCCCCCCCTTCCTCCTTCTTCCCCCAGCTTTATAAGCTGAGCATGACGCCATATGGTGTGGGATATCCCTTTGGTCAGTTGGGGTCAGCTGTCCCAGCTGTGTCCCCTCCCAACTTCTGTGCACCCCCAGCCTACTTGCTGGTGGGGTGGGGTGAGAACCAGAGAAGGTCTTGACTCTGTGTCAGCACTGCTCAGCAATAACTAAAACATCCCTGTATTATCAACACTGTTTTCAGCACAAATCCAAAACATAGCCCCATACTAGCTACTATGAAGAAAATTAACTCTGTCCCAGGCAAAACCAGCACACTTGCAAATATTGTTCATGTGCAGCTTTGAAAAGGGTAGTCTGAACATGGTTTTGGGTTGCAGAAAGTGCAGTCATGCTCTTATACAATAAATGAGGTGCCATTGCAGAATACCAGCTACAACAACCAGGGACACTTTTAGCCCTGTCTGGGGTCTACTGCATGGTCAAAAATTATTTATATGAATATTCTCCCAGAGCATGCAACCAGTGGAGGTTACTGCTGACAGATATTTGGGCCTGCCACTGTTGAATATTAATCTAAGCACACAACTTTATCCATACATATCTAATATGCAAAGTAGCTACAAGATCCTCTCAGTTCAGATCTCTTGCAACCACTGTACGCTTTCATATTTCCAGTAACAGCATTTTTTTTTCTTATTAAGTCATATTTGAAATGCGATGATTCAATACAAGCAGATAGATTTTTAGCTCAGTGTGCAGAGATTTAACTGGCGTTTCTTATTGATGCTAATGCAAGTCAGGTGGCTAATACCCTGTACAGCTCACTGAGGATTCGCCCCAAGRTGCCTTATAAATTGCTTTTCATTGAAAGCACATTCAAAATTCACTTTTCTGTATATAGTTATTGCTACAGCAGTCTTAGTATAGATATTAAGCTTGTCACTGAAGAGAAATCATAAAGTCAAACAGAGCTTTTAAAGAAAATCTCATGCAGTAAAATTTTAAACTCTAGTTGATCTCTTGAACTGCAGCATTTCTCCGCTGAAGGTCGTGACTGGTGTGTATCACAGTTGGCTCTGCACCTAGATTGTTTTGTCCTTTCAGTTTGGCACAACCCAACTTTAGCTGCATTTGCAGCCATGAGTATTGCAGGATCAGATTTGGTTTCCCCCATTAAAAAGGAAAAATATCATCATGCAGAGATAAATGACCTCCCAGACTATAATGCTTAATTAGAAAGAAGTTTATTTTCCAGCTGGTCAGTACATTAAGCCATATAGCACCTTCTTTTCTTCCTTCTTTCAACTATACAGTTGTACTGATGTTCCCTACTTGGAACTGCTAAATTTTGCTCTACAGCTTTCTTAGGGCTGTGCTGATGATTACTAGATGTAGAAGGATTGTTAATTTAGAGCCAGTAGATTAGTAATCCAGTGTGCCGCTGCTTGAAGATGAACAACCAAATCGACTGTGTATCTTTCTGCAGACCATACTGCTCCTTTCAGAGAGAAGCTGCAGAGGGCAGTAATAGCTTCATCTGCACACCGGCCTCTTGTGATGGTCAAGGTCTGGTACTGGAGACAAAATTACCCTTATATGGGTTAGGTGCCTCTTTTCAGTGGACATTAGAACAGGAATTTCTGTAGTTTCTTTGTAACTTGGGGAAGTTTCTGGCTTTGGAAAGAAGTTTCTTCTTTCTGAGCACCCCGAGCCCTTTTATGGGCCTGGTGAAAACCGTAAGTCTACAAAGGATATGATGCAAATGGGTTTTAAGTTCTTTAGTGCTGCACTTCAATATTTGCACTCCGATGCTTTCTGCAAGTGTGGTGTGGGTTTGTTTTTTAGAGGAGCTGTGGCAATATTGTTGACTATTCTGCAAAACAGGGATGCTGCTTGTGTTGGTTGTTAAGAATAATGGGTTGGCAGTAGTAGTCTACAATTACCTATTTTTTTAGTAAAGACAGCAACATCAGTACAGTACACTCTACTGTCCTATCCACGTGTGTCAGACTTGAGTTAACAGAGCCACTTCTGAGCTTTGAGGGGAGGACCCTGTCACAATTTGTGGTGTTGAGTTTTATCATGTGAAGTTCCGGGGAGGGGAAGGAGAAAGAAGCAGATGTATGTATTTCTGTTAGGGAGTTAAATCCGTGGATGATGGAACACTGCTCATTTGAGACTATCTTGATCACGTGTGTTTGCCAGGTCCATACACAGTGCTCAGCCAGTATGCGTGCAGGTTCAACAGAGGAAGGTTAGTAACCTCCACCACCAGGACAGAAGTTGCTTGAGAGTTAGTGAAGTTATGCAGCCTTTCTGCCTGGTTTCTTCAATTCAGTTGCTTCTGTATTTTTCTGCCTTCTCTGTTTTGACAGGGATTGAACTACATATGAGTCCTTTGACTTTCCTGGTTAACTTTTCCTTTTCAGTCGAGAATTGTTTTAAAGATATGAGAACATCTACTCAGCTGAACTCCAAGTCTGTTTTTTCAAAGGATCATAGAGAGTAATGGTGGAAGAGACCTTGAAAAGCTACCTAACTTGTCCTTCTGGCTCAAGTTGGGCTCAGCCATATGAAAGTGTCGGGGATGTTTTTGCATTTGTGACTAGGTATTAAAAGCCACAGCTTTCAAAGGGGAAGGTCTTTAAAGTCCAATTTGACTGGAGTTGTTTCTCACCTATTAATTTTTTCTCCCACAGAATGTGTATTAGAGCTGCTTAAATGCCTTATACTATTTGCTTGCAAGCCAAGTATATCTCTCAATGCCTGTTAAATAAATCCCAGTGGTAAACTGCAACTGAGAGGGGAGAACCAAATGAGTGAAGACGTGGAAAATTAACTCATGAATAGCCTCATTGACTTAGAGGTACAAATCTCTGAATGGGCAAATGAAGAAGTGCATAGTGTAGGTCAGTACCTGGACACAGAAATTGTTCATACATGTGTCAGATGTCCACTTTCTCCCACACACCTTTTTTCCGAAGCTGCCACCGTGGATTAATTCTCCTCCATGCATTTCAAGCCTCAGCCTGGACTATCTTGACTGTTAATTTTGCCAACTACTGTGTAAACTTATGGGTTAGTTGAGCTCAACCAGGTAGTGTGCTAAGAAAGTCTCTTTTTCTTCTTTTCACTTTTAAAGGATATGTCCACTTGCCTGTCCAACTAAATTCATCCTTCATTGTTATATAGCTATGCAAGAAATTAAGATGGTTTCAGGAGACTTGTTCTAAGGCAATAACTTAGCAGGAAGATTTTATTTTTCCATGAAAAAAACCCCTGTTTTTTTCCCTTATTTGGATGAAGAAGAAATACATTCTGTCTACACGTTTTGCAAAATGTAGGTAAAGGTTTTGTACCACAATAGGCACTTCAGAAGAATGGAGCAGATTACCAGCTGTATCAGTGAACCCTTTCATATTTTTTTTGGACTAGTTCTGGGACCGTCTCATTTTTGTAGAGAAAAAATAAGTTTTGTTTTRGAAAACCAAGTTGCACAGACTACAAACCTACATATTCATATTTTAATAAAGACATTCTTTTCATGGTTGAAGCTTGTTTAAACCCACCATTCAAGTCTGGATTTGTTAGATTGATGCTGGAACGGAAACTGGGAATAAGCCTTGGCCATGATGTAACCAAAGATCACTGATCTCAGCGAAAAAAATCTTCTCTTCTAAATTCGGGCTAGAGTAAGCCCAATGTGAGCCAATATATATATACAATATTAATGAGACCTTTCCTGCTAACTGGGGGACTTATAAGTGGTAACAGTGTACTTGGCCACTGTCTATCAGACTAGAAGCCTTTCCTTTAGTGGCTAGAGGAAAAATATTTTTTTTTTTCCAGCTTTATGTAAGATAAAGTAATTCACGCACATGCATTCCTGTATCATTTTTTTCTATGTAACCATTTGAATATGGTTTCTCTCCTTCTAACTGAACTTCATTTTCATATATGTTTGATAACTAATCAGCAGTTATAGGATTACCTCCATGTTACCTTCATGGTATGGCTTACCAGGGTTGTTTCTGCTGGCAGCTCTCTCTTGAAGAGATGTTCCAATGCACAGAGGAGAGCATCAGGTGAGGTCGTGTGGTTTACACCTTGGGTGGCTGTTGAGTGGAAATGGAATGGTCTTTCACCAAGGCATATAGTTTTCTTCCTCCTCATATACCTTGAATACCACAGTCCTATTTGTTAGATTTGCTGAGTGCCTGCAACCTTTATCTTTAGGGGGAATTTTGGAGTGTCAACATCTCTGAAAATGGGGACTTCAAACCTCCTAAGCTGTACGCTGTCTGGTGTTTGTGTATAGTGTTTGTGCATAGTTTTGCACTGCACATTGTGGTGCAGTGCACATACTTCATAATTATAATTTGTAATAAAGCTGTCAAGGAGAGGGGAAGGTACCATGCATGTCCTGATCGCTAATGAGAATGGGCTTTGAATAGCTATAATATAACCCTGCGACTAAAACTAGTGTTGTGAAATTTTTCCTTTCCAGAATGTCATTCAAAATCTCTGTCTCACAAGCTCTTGAGTTCCATTGTGGTTTGTCATTAACACTGGGGGGAAAAAAGCCTAAAGGTTACAAATGTCTGAAAAGTCCTGTCCTATGCATATGCTAATGGTGAGTTTTTAGTTGGTTCGTAATACTGCATGGGAGGAGGATGCTGAGCTGTAATTACTATGAGAACCAGGGCTCAGAATTTCCTGAATATTGTGGGTTTCGGTTCTCAGCGATAATATGGCATTAGTGTGTTTTTTTGTGCTGAATGTTGAGTATGCAGGCAACTGCTCTTCCTTTATACTGGTGGAAATAGTCAACTATATATAATTAGTAACATTCAATCCACTCTCCAAAATACCAGAGCTTGCCTGGGTCTCAGATTGTCAAGGTTTATTGCAAGCAGTCCAAGACCAGAGAGTTCAATTAGAAAATTAACTTATATGTTATTTTACCATATTAGAGAGTTGATTTCCTTCCAATTTGAAACAGATGATACATTGTTATAAAGGGTTGGGGTTGCACTTAATATTCTCCTATAAAAGAGGTAAAGACATACAAGACTTTTCCGCTACATTGGGTTAGGGCTTTAAAAATAATAGGCTTTTTACAAGCCTAACTGCAGTTTTTATTCCTCTGAGTCACGTGTGCTTGGTGAAAACCATGTACTTTCAGTGCTTCTCAAAGCATAAAATGTGCTATAAAATTTTTTAAAAAGAAT
Organism: Oceanodroma leucorhoa; assembly: GCA_030449065.1. Taxonomy (NCBI): domain Eukaryota; kingdom Metazoa; phylum Chordata; class Aves; order Procellariiformes; genus Oceanodroma; species Oceanodroma leucorhoa. Next base: position 5,699,627 of record JASVER010000027.1, on the reverse strand, counting down.
TTATATTATGTTTAGCTTTGCAAGGGAAAAAAATCTAGTAAGTTTAATCTAATGTCATTAAATGTTGTGGTTTTCAGGTAATTTGTAATCCAGAAACCTTTAGTATCGGGGGCTAAGTGGTAACAGAAAATTAAAGCAGTAAGGAACACTGAAAAATTACCGGGATTACATTTCGTGGGGCTAAATATTGACTATTAAAATGTATGTACTTTCAGTAAAATGGTGTGACTGTTGGCTCACCAAATATCTAAACTGAACCTGTACTTTTCTAAATGTTTCAACAGTAAATTAAATGGACCTCCCACCTAGGTAACCTTGCTTCTGTAGATGGCACCAGGAAGGAATGGATGAAGGGAATAGAACTCTTGGGCAGAAACAACATCAGACGGAAGTTCAGCAAGAGCTGCTAAGGACAACATACCATCCAGAAACCTTTCTTCAGAGAACAGTCAGGACATCTGAGCAGTCCTAAATAGGTTCTAGATTGCAGTGTGTTTGCCCATATGGCTCCCTTTTTCAGAAGCAAGTCAGTATTTCTACTGCGGCTCATGCAAGCAGGCAACCATGGATCTGAGATATGCCCTAATTTTTTTTTTTTGGGGGGGGGGGGGGGGGTGTGGGGGGGCATGTGTCAGCTTTCACGGCTCTTCTACGATGTGGCACATCAGCCAGTACAAACAATTCTGGGACTCATTAAGAATATAAACAGACTAAGGGGCCAAGTGGATGCTTAGAGGGTGTGATGAGAAAAGGTAGAGGAAGCTTTTTCTCTAGGCCTTAATGCATATAAGGACAGTTGTGCTTATAAAGTAGCTGAGTGGATGAGATATTTGAGGGAGTGTGCCAGYAGCATTACCTTTTGGGGAGAGAATAAAAACATATTTCAAATACGAGRCAGATGAATAGACTCCAGAGCCTTTGTGGAACCCCTCCAGAACAGTTTCTTTGAATCTTTTGGAGTTTTCTTTGTCATTACTTCCCAAGGGTGAATTCAGTAACAGAGTGCCCCATGATACAGAGCATACAGCACCTGGTGGCATATTATGACAATAAAAATAACTTCATATCTAAACCATTCTCCTTATTATCTCCCATAACAGCAATATGTGTCTGCAAATTTTATTTCACTTGGGGAGTTCAGATTACCAACTTTCCAGCACTTTTTACTAGTTCTATCCAAAAACAATCCTGGGTTTTATAAGTTAATAAATGGATAGAGTACTTTTAATAAGGGACCCTGAGAAGCCAAAAAAATGGAAAAGGAGATCAGAGAAAATTATCAATCATCTGCTGAGTGTATGATGTTGCCAAATCCAAAGAAGAAAATAAATCCTAATGCCCAGAATCCACCTTTTGGAGAAGCAGTCACAGTCTGATGGAATTCTGAGTAATTCCTCTGCAGGAATTTCTCGAATTCAGTTTGGTTCTTTCTACTTCTGATACATGCTGGAAGCAGGCAGTTTTAAGTAACAGGCTTGAAGCATGCACTGTTACTACTCCAAATAGTTACACACGCACATCAAAATAAAGAAAAATATATCAGTTACCACAACCTTGCATCCAGGAAGAAAAAATTAAATATTTTTATGTGATGTTGGAATGGCATAACTGAAAGGGTTTGGTTTGGTTGGGTTTTTTTTTTTCTCCTATCAAGAAAAGTACATACAGGACTGTTAAATAAGGGAATGGTGTTTTCCTAAGTACTCATATAGCTGTTCTTTTTAGTTTTCTTGGTGAGGTTCACGTTTTCCGGTAAGAAAATAGTGGTGTCTAGTGGTAAATGATATAACCAGAGAATATATCTTAGACCTTGGTAATAGAACCATTTCACTGGATAGTACTTAATGTACCATGTTAGAAAGGAGAGCAGAATTTGTTCTGTCTTTCAGAAGGGATCCAGTCATCCCTTACATATGGGATCCCCTGGGAAATAATACACCCATCGTTAAAAGAACTAAGATGAAAGTACTGCAAGCTTGATAAGATCCCATGCTCTTTTATTTGTTTGCAATAACCAGCCTTTCCTTGGCCTCCTGCAGGGGGGTGACTGAAGAGAGAGACTTTTCTCTGCAGAGGAACGTAAGGGGAATGAATCCACTTGTCTCAAAGCAAATTGTTACGGAGATCCTTGAGAAAATTTCTAATCCATAGTTCCCTGTTTTCCACTACTTGCAAGTCACTACAAATGAAACACAGAACAATGATCCAGGTGAAAGACTTCACAGAAGAAAGAGTTATAAACTGTTCACTAGTGGGATCTGTACCTTTAGATTACAAACATCAAGTGCAGGCAGCTTCAGGTTACAGTTGTTCCTCTAGGGAAGATGGGATTTCCATGTTGTTTTATGGGTAGGTGCTCTAGCTTTTTCTGATATCTTGCAGTCTCAGCCTCCCTCTCCTGTCAGGACAAAACCTGTGGTCTTAGGCTGGGGTCTGCCACCTGGGTAAGTGCAGTCCTTTGAAAAGCCTGTGTGAGACTTCAAGTAGATACACAGCTCCATTTTCCCCTCATCTCAATTTTTCTAAGGCCCATGGATGTAGTCAGTCAGCCTGGGACCAGAAGATGCTGTGCTCTGGGAAAGAAGAGGTTGGCTGAGGAAACTTGCATTTGGGTTTATTTCACTCTCTAACAAGTAGCAAAGTGATCTGAGAACTTCAGTGGCTCTTGCAGCTAGCAGGCAGTTTTGACTTGGAGGCGTTGCTATTCAATCTAAGAAGCTTTACAATTTAGCCTTAACAAAGGTATAGAAGCTTTATAGGGAAAACTCTTCTGTATTCTGTTGGTCAGCGGGTATTATTGTCCTGGTTGGTGTGCAAAGGTTTGTGGTTTTTGTACCTGTCGTGGTTTAACCCCACCCAGCAACTAAGCCCCACACAGCCGCTCGCTCACTCTCCAYTGTGGGATCGGTGAGAGAATCAGAAGGGTAAAAGTGGGCTGAGATAAAGACAGTTTAATAGGTAAAGCAAAAGCCGCACACACAAGCAAAGCAGAACAAGGAATTTGTTCACTGCTTCCCATGGGCAGGCAGGCGTTCAGCCATCTCCCAGAAAGCAGGGCTCCATCTCATGTAACGGTGACTTGGGAAGACAAACGCCATCACTCCGAACGTTCCCCCCTTCCTTGTTCTTCCCCCAGCTTTATATGCTGAGTATGGTGTTATATGGTGTGCAATATCCCTTTGGTCAGTTGGGGTCAGCTGTCCCAGCCATGTCCCCTCCCAGCTTCTTGGGCACCTGGCAGAGCACGGGAAGCTGAAAAGTTCTTGTTTYAGTGTAAGCACTACTTAGCAACACCTAAAGCATCAGTGTGTTATCAACATTATTCTCATACTAGATCCAAAACACAGCACTATATCAGCTACTGCGAGGAAAATTAACTCTATCCCAACCAAAACCAGGAGAGGACCCTTGCGTATTTTTATATCAGCCTGCAGAAAATTCAGTGCCTTGGCCAGGCACCGAACTTTACTATTCCATCACGTAACTGGCGAAGCAGCTCCACTAAAACTTATACTGATCTCACACTCACTTGAAATCAAAACTTAGACCAGTATAGGCTAAAATAATTTTTCTTTTTTTTTTGTGCTACTTGGAGTAGATCATTGAGGAGCTGACATGATTTRTATTAGAAATATATTTATTGCTACTTTGCATTCTTATTCATCCAAGCTAGTATGGCTTCCACCAGCATTTACTGCATCTGCTCTGCTATTTTCTGGGTTTTAATGGAACAAAATGACAGTGATAAGTTTAGCTCTTTGTTAAATGTTTCTTTACCACTATTTATAAGAGAGAGATCATGTTTAATTTTATTTTTTTTTTTTTTTAATTTTAAAAAAGGGTGAGATCTTTTTTAAATAGGCGGGAACACCATCCTTCCAGTATAGAGGTTGTTTACAGGTTTCGCAAAGAGTAAAAGGTAGCTAATGAGAAAGCTAGTAAAAGAGAGCACAGTTTCTACTCAAATTCTAACCTGACATGCTTTGCCATAAGAGAAAGATATGATAATATTGTTTTATTGCCTTCTATGATTCTAAGAGTTAGCAATTTGAATCTGTATTTTAATAAATGTTTTTGGCATAGAACTATCCTCATGTCAATTAAATCATGGATGTGTTTTTAGTAAGTGTGGGAGTTAGCTGGTTAAGTGTGAGCTACTGAAAAGAAAAACTTTAGTACAGATTTGTTGCATTTTCTTTGTAGGCTGACAAGTAAAGCGAATATTTCTTCAGAGCATACTTCCTAGTATTTCATGAACCAAATGTTGAACAGATGTACTTACAGTGTGGAAAAATTAAATGAAAGGCACATTTAGGATTTATAGAGCTGAAAACCAAAAAAAAACAATGGAAATTAGAACTTTGATGAACAGAAACTATGCTGTTAATGCAGAAATTTTTACTGTAAGTTAAAAAAAATTGGCTTCTAGGTCCCCGAACTGCAATCTGGATTCATATAAATTATGGTTAGAAAATGATGCAACACTTGTTCTGAAAAAGGTAATTTAGCTCTAAAATATGTTTTTATATTCATTTTAAATTAACAATGACTAGTGCAGCTCCATAAAATTTCTTCCCAGAATCATGGAAATCCCCAGAAGTCTGAGAGCTACAAAATGTAGACTTTTTTTTCCCATTTCAAAATTGTGCAATCAAGACTACAGATGACATGGAAAAGCCAAAGATTCTTAATTCACTCATGATCCCTTGTCACAGCTGCTGCTGTGAGGAGTAAGCACAGTGGGTAAACTGCGCTGCTGAAGCGTTTTCACTTCACCCAGGTACGGGAGCATAACAGTGTGCCATTTATTTCAGTAAGACAGGCGCATATTTCTAAAATGAGCTGTGGCCTTCATTCAAAAAAAGCCACCCCTGTTCTGGAAAGCAGTCTCTTTAGACGATCACAGTTACAACTACTCTACTGCAGAAAGCATTTGAGCCTGGGACTTTGGGAATTAAACACATGCTTAAGTACTTTTCCTTAATAGGGATACATTTAGACATGTGAATTGAGGCTTGCATAGACTAGTAAACAAGGGAATTTTCAAATAGTTATCAGCCATCTGTATTAAGTAATCTACATAATGAGTGGAGTTTTGGAGATTTATATCAACTGATACTGTGTCTTGTACCGGGAAAGAGCTTCCGAAATTAAGTTCTTCACTAAAACAACCATGCAATCTAACAACATACATTGTGCTCAGGTGAAATGCTGCTGAATATTACTGTGATATATTTCATTTTCCTAGCTCATGTACTTCAGATGATTACATCAAGGGGGAAAGCGATTTGAGAGGTGACAACTGGAGCAGACTTTGGTAATGATTTGAGTCCTGGGTTGTCCCATTACCTTTTTTCCATTAGACCAATAATTTCTGAACAATTCAAATTTAGGCACCCAAATAAGTGTTTGATATTTTCTGAAGTGCTGAATAACTTTTGATATTATTTTGATAGATCTACAAATATGATTAATATAGCTCATATTGCCAATAAGGATTTACAGTTTTAAGCCTTTGTTTTCTATAATTTAGGTTTGGTAGGTCCTCAATGGGGTGGGTAAAAGTTGAATTTTGTTCTGCCTTCAGAGTCTGTTGCATCTCATAGGCCTGAATAGACAACGAGCCTGTATTTCTACCTCTGACTGTCTAAGTCTTTGCTGCTAAGTTAGGTTGTTCAGCAGATGAGTCAATATCAGAAATTTAGGCTCTGATAAAATGAACTTGGGAGAAGATATCCTATGTCTAGTGATGCTTAGGTTGTCACCATGGTAGTGCTACTGGCAGAAATTGCACTGGACTTCCCAGGTGTTGTATAGATCCCCATCTGATCACTGCATAACCAAGAAAGACGGATCTTACTCTGGTTATTCCTTAGCCCCTGGCATCTTTCTTCAGTACTAGTGACCGTATTCTTACATGCCACCAGCTCCAGGATTTTACTGAAATGATACAGTTTCAGTTCTGTTTATCTTTGATTATGTGTTGACTTTTACTATTAAGGATATCTGTGAAGCTTGCCTTTAGGAAAGACTGATGAGCTATGCTTTGGTTAACGTTCAGTGTAATAGCAGCTATGTTCCTGTGAGGCTCGTAACCCCTCTAGTAACGAAGGTGACATTGCATCAGTACAATGCTAAGCTGTGTTGTCCTGTCATGGCCATATCTGTAGTGTGCTGAACGACAATATTGACAGGTTGCCAAGCTGGACAGAAGCCCTGACTGAAAAGGATCTGATACTGCCTGTAGTCAGAATGGGAGGCAGGCAGTCAGCTCAGCCAGCTCTGCAGCATCGACTCCCAGAATGGGCTGCACTTGAAGCTAGAAAGCCTTATGCGAGAAGAGGGAGGTAAAACAGTGTTGGAAGATGAATGCACTGTAAGCTGTCTTAAATATTGTGTGCCTTTTCTTCACTGGAAGACTCTAGAGGAGCGGTGGAATAGGCTCACCTGGGGATATGGCGCCAAAGACAATTTGCTGCCAGGGCCTCAGAGGACCACTGTGGAGGAGACAGCTGTGTCTGTTGAAGAAGCACTGGGCTACGGCATACATAGTTGTGCTTGGACAGAGCTATTAAAGTCACTGCAGTGGCAGGAGTAGAAAAGAGGTGAGAACTGAGTCCTCTGTGTACATTTTTCTCATTGAAACAACTACAAATTTATTTTTCTGTCAGTCTGTCTCCAGGCAGTGTGTATAAGATTCATTGTGTATGTGTTAAGACTCATTTTAGTAAAAGGGATGGTGTTCTGAAGGYATGATCTCTGTCATCTTTACCACCATAACCAGTAGTCATTTGCTTACCCAAATAATAGATTAGCTGGTCAATCTAAAAGCTTTATTGTGCTGTCAAAAGGGATCTTGATTGAAAATTGAGAATGTAATGTGGTTTACTGGGGAGACACATAGGTAATTTTCTAAAGGCTCCAAAAATTAAAAGACTCACTGCCTCTCCTCCCTTCACTTATTTATGTATTTATTTTTAAAATGTTAGTATTGATTGTTGCTGTTTTCCCATTCATTTTGAAAAGCATCCATTTTGGAGAGGTTCATTCATGCTCAAAACACAAAATTTGGTCAGGTTCATTCATTCTCAAAACACATAATTTAACATCCTATACCCAGACACTAACCTCACAGAACATTCAGTAATCAGGGGGGTTTATATCTTAGAATTATAGAAAGAAAATTAGTCTGAAGATATTCCAATACTGGTGGTACTCACAGTTATTCTGCATAGCCATATTGTTCCTTTTATTGACACCATCCCTTTTTATTTAGTATCACAGCCCCATGTGGTTCCTGCTCTTACTGTTAGATATCTGTTTGCAAAGATCTCTATCCAAACAGACCTTTGTACTTGTTCAAAATCTGAATGAAATCATTAGGATTGTGTACAGGCACCAGAGAACAGAGCAAATTCTTTGTTTTTATGATCTGCAAGATTGGCAACTTTCTCAGGTATCTGCTCAGCCTTTTGTACAATACAGAGCACAAGAAAGCTGCAGTCCTAATTTTGACTTGTGTATGATGTCAGTGCAAATGACTGAGCACATGGAGATGTTATGTAGAGCTGTCTATCTGTCTGTGTTGGCCTTGGAGTCTTTGGCAGCAGCTCTTTTTCATATATTGCATGGTCTGATAGTGACAAAACCACTTGAAGATCATCTTTAAAAGTCCATTTTAACGTGATGCCAGAGTTTTCCTTGGTCTTCCTGCTTCACTGTAAGTCTCAGAGAATTCTTCATTTCTACAACTCTAGGACTTGCTGTAGATCACATGTTTTAGTCACAAAATGTGCTACAGTATAAAACCTAAAATGTATGTTATGATGCGTAGGGTACAGAGATACTCATAACCATGAATCTGACAAAGTGGTATGCTAAGGCTGTAGACCACTGCTCTGAACATTAACTGAAACCTAAAGAGGACACTTTCTGTATCAGCACTTTCCACAGTGACTCAATAGAACATGTTGAACCAAAGGTACAGTAAGTGATGTATGCCAACTTTGAGGAGAATAGGAGTCAAAATACTTCACATCATTTTCGGGATGAGATTTATTCTTCTGCTTGTACTCACCTGCATCTCCTGACTGGATCACAGTGTGAGCTGCAGTCATGGCTTTGTCTACCTTTCATCTCTTTCATGGTCTTTGCTTTCCATTTGTCTTACAGAGTGCATCTGCTTTCCCTGGGTGCCAGCAGCTTGCGCTGAAGACAGCTAATACATCTGTAAAGGGAAATCAGAGAACAGGGCTTATACCCGTCTAAGTTCTTTGTGCTGCAGGGCAACCAAAGCTGTTATTTACTGTCAAGGCAATAGGTAAAAAACTAATAAAATACTTTTCTAGTACTGAGATCATACCAGCGTCACTTAAACAAATAAAGGGTGGCTGACCACCTCATCTTTTACATCCCATGTAAAAACTTGGTGAGTGTTTCATTAGATGATATTTTTAGACACAGGAGATGATAGGTCAAATTTGGAGATTGTGTTTGCTGGTACTGAAATTCTGTAAGAATTTTTTGTAAGATTTCCCAAGATTTTGGATGATGAAATCTTACAAATTCAGTTGCTCTTCAGAGCTTTCTTTTGAATCAGCCAAATAAAGAATTAAGACAACAAGCCTCTACTCTTGATGGTTCTGACTCCAAACTAAAACCGTAAAAGTAGGTTTGCATGTGGAGGTTCAGAAAGTAGTGTGTTTTTCTGAAGTTCAAAAAGATTCAGATATGAGATCTACATTTTATCCCTCTCACTTAGCAAAATGCAAAAGATGAAAACAGCAATTAGAAGAGCATACACAGAACTGCATATTCAATAAAAAAAAAGGAGTTGCTGCTTAGCATTCAAGCTAGTTGCAGCTAATTCTAGTTTCTGAAGTAATAGTATCAATCTGCAAATAGCATTACTGGCAGCTCACCTGTTAATTCAGGTGAGCTGCCTGAAAAAACAAAAAAATCTTACTTTTGTAAGTCAATAACCAAAGGCTTTCGATAAGACACTCAGAGAAACTGGAAATCAAATACTCTTCCCTATGAAGGATCAAGAAGTTATATTGAGTGTACTGATCACACTGCAGAGCCTGATGTGATGCAACAAGTGGAATCCTTAGCTCCAGAATTCACAGTTCACATGAACTTCATTACTCATGTATGCGTTTATTCCAAGTTTGTTTTTCCTTGTAGTTTTAGTAGCAGACATCATTGAAAAGGTTCGATGTAGAATGAAGATTTACTTGCTGACTGGGTCAGTCCAGTACAACTTCATCAAAATGCTCACATTCAAAGCACAAGCATTTCAAGTAGTCCAGAGTACAAGATCCTTCTGTTTGTGATTGCTTCACAAAAACTATGTTAGTCTATTTGAATAAGGTTTGACATTAATTTGTTCAACAATTTAGAACTTTTCCTGAAATACTCTTTAAAATTATCATAAATTTGGGTTTATATGCTACATTTATTTTAAAAAGCACTTATACCAAATAATTGATGCTTATTTAAAGCAGTTATAATTGTATCCATTTGCAAAGTACTAGATTAACTTGGGGCACGTGAAATATTTTATTCTGAAATTTTGTATGTAAGAGACGTGTCGTCCTGCCAGGGATGCAGTCACTTGGACAAGTCATTGCTGTATCTAATATTCTTTGTCTATAAAACAGAATAAGAAAGTTGGTGATTAGTTGTTAGGTTCAGGGGTTAACACACAAAGTCTTTGGATGAAATATGCTGTCTGAGAGGAATATACTTTAACAAGATTAAGTCAAATTGGGAAGAAGCTGATGCACCAGAATAATGTCTCTTTTCTAAGTTTCTTATCAATAGTTTTTTTCATTTATTGCATATCTAGGTCACTTATTTGGAACAAGGATGGTTGTCTTGTGAAAGAAATACATAGTGCTTGAAACAGAAATTACAACATTCTGGTATGGGAAGTCCCAGTATGTGTCACTCTTTTGTCTCCTTCCCACAGGAAGGAGTGGTAGTCCTCTCTAGAGTGCCACTATGGCACTGGCATATATCAGCCCATTTTTGGTGCAAATGGGGCAATGAAAATGGATTGCAAGATTTAGACGGGGTTTGCATTGAAAGGAATAATAAATGGAAAACCATATGTTGAAAAGCACAATTAGCTACTCTCCCTTGTCCTTTTTCAGATGTGTGCTAAAGTCTTTTATTCCATCTGCAGGGTGAACCTCATCAAAAGTATCTTATTTTCCTTCACTTTCGTTCTGTGCCAGCTGACCATTGGCATCAGTACTGTGTCTGCTGGGTGGATCTCACCACTACTTTTTTATTGCCTTTATGTATATGAAAGCCTATTTGGCATCATGGGAATGTATGTACTGGACAAGAGAATAGTAGTGAAAAGGTCTGCCAGACAGATCAGAGAGGTGAAATTAGTTCTTAAATTACAGTTTAATTCCTTTTTGTATGTAGGCTGATAACTTGGTCTGGATATTTCTTCAGTGTGTACTTCCTAATTTTCATATGCCAAATACTGAACAGATTCACTTCTAGTCTGGATAAATTAAGAGACACACATTTAGGATATGAAGCTGAAAATCCAGAAAGCGACAGACAACCAAGCTTTGAGCTGAAGCTTTACACTGAAAGCAGACATTCTGCTATAATAGAATGCGGCATCCAAATTGCAATGTCAGTATATCATAAATATTGACAACCTAGATTTCCAGCCATCTGACCACCACCACCACCACCTCCTCCCCTGCCTCCCAGGCTCTGCATTTGTCCAGTCTGAAAGTRCAGTTCTCTACTCAGAGAATATAGGTACCACCAGCATCCCTTGAAGGTGGTTTGGCCAAGAATCATGATTGTACAACTGTTAGAACAAAAACTCCTGTTAGTGGCTATTTTCAGTCTCTTATTCTCTGTTGACGCTCCTGGAATGTCATCCATTCTCACTTTAGCTGCCTCAGGAGCCTTACAACTCCAGGGGAAACATTTCTTATGAAGCAGGGAGTAAGAGTTGAGTTTTTCTTCCAGGTTTCATTTGGAGGAAAGGCCCTATAAATGAAGCTGCATCTCCAAGATTTGAAATCCCTCATAGGATTATAGGAATTTCAGTTATTCTGTAGTCAATATGGCTTTGCAAAGGCTAGATTCCCAAATCTCCTAGAATCTACTGCTGCATGAAATCTTTATTCAAAGAAGCAAAAAAACTGCAGTAGTGTAATACAARGCTGGGACTAGGAATGAAAAGAAGATAGTATTTTGACTCCCTGAACCCAGCTGTGCCATCTCTCACTGGGTCAGTTTTATATGGGAGCAGACGTCTATAGTTCCTGTGCCCTAATGAATGCACCTCCTTGGTCACATGATGAGACGAACACATATAATTGGTCATGAACATGAGGAATGACCATAGTGCTAAGCTGCTGCAGGTTTTCTTTCAGTAGCACTCATAGGATCATAGGGTAGCTGCAGTTAGAAGGGACCTCAGGAGGTTATCTGGGTAAAAGTCAGTGACATAAAATATGCAGACAGTGACATGAAACACAGAAGTGAAAATTCATGATGGAGTTAAAGCATGATTTGAAGCTGGGAGGTGTGTTAGATGGAGAGTAATTCTCCTGTAAAGAGAGTGGTCTGAGCAAGACCCCTTTCAGCATGAGACTGTGACCTTTCTCCTGGCACGTGACGCTTGGCGCCAAAGCTACTTTGTTACGTGTGGCATCAGGCTGCACAGCCATGTGATGTGTCATTCCAGGGCCTSAAAGCTAACCTGCAGATGTGCAAGTTGTGCAACCAGTAGTTGAACAAGTTTTGAGGACAGGGCACAAGGTCTYTTAGAAAATGATAGCATTGAAAAAATAATAGTTCGGGCCATTGAATGTTATCTTAGTACAGTAAATGGAATTGCTTCCTGATACAAAACAAATAACACAATATTTTCATGGGCTATCTGACTATTTAATGTGCACAGAAATGTGATTTTGGCATGATTAGCAAAAGAAAAAAACATTTGAGAAAGCCATCTAATCCTGCTTCTTCCTTTTAACTCTAGAGGACCAGGGAAACGGTAGCATTTGAAATTGAGATTTCCTCTTTCGTCTAATTATTATGGGAGCTGGAATGATTAACAAAACAGAAAACAAGCACTTAATGGACACATAAAAGCTGTTAAATAGACACAAAAAACACTTATGCTCTGTATTTGCTCTGCTGTTAGTGGTGCAATTTCAGAGACACTACCTCAGCTTTACTATTTAACACATGCGTTTTAAAGATTCAAACAAGAGCAGACAGGTTTCATTAACATAGGAGGTCCCTGAAGAAATAAATATTTATTAAACTTTCAGTGATGTAAAAAACTGTTTTTTTTAACCACACTTCCAAGTGTTGGTGTACTGCCTGCCAAATACATACCTGGTGAGCTATTTAGAAACTTCCTGTTCCACATGCTAATTAACAGTCTATGAATTTTAACTTAAATCAGGGGTCACATAGCTGAAATGTATTTCAGAGGAGGCCTGCATTTGTCATTCAAAGGCATTGCCAAGGTTTTAAGGCCTCGCTATAAAGTGGATTTCACAGCTTGAAAAACTAGTTCTCCAATAACAACTGGGTCAAAACTGGGAGGAACCCTTATGCACTGAGTCACATGAGGTGCATTAGACTTACATTTGAAATCAGAGTTAATCCAAAACTGGAACATTTAACATAAACCTCTTTCAATCTTTGTGGCCTTGTATTCAGATCCCTATGTTTCTCTACTTTAGGTTGCAATGAGATTCATTGCACAGGTAGCAACATTCTTGGGCAAAAATGATCTCCCTTCAGTGGATCTGGCCAGATTTTTTGGGTAACAGGAGCTAAGATGACTGTGGTGTCTCCCACCTATGTTCAGTGCAGCATGGGCAGTGTAATACCCAAAGCAGTGGTATAGCAGCATGACACCCCCTTTCTACCACTGGCTCAGCTGCATCTTGAAAAGAAACAGCTTCTTGATATGCAGATGTCTTGATTAGATTGTCTTTAGAAAATATTTTTTAACTGTTTGCTAGCTGGTGGTGTCTGACTTCCAAATGCTTTTTTTCTTACTCTATTTTTTTTCCTTCCCCTCAAGTAGAATTAGCTCTGGAGTAGTTCTTTATTACATAACAGCTTTTTAACCAAGGTTTCACTGGGTAAATCCTTTGTTATAACTTAGCTATATATATTTTAGTGTCTTTGCGTCTTAATCATTTAAAAAATACATTACTTCATGCTTTTGTCATTGATTTGGAAGATGAAATTCACCATTATTAGTAAATATTGTTCTGTCCTTTCCTTCATGTATCACTTCCCCATTCTTTAGCTCCGATCTTGATTACTTACAGCCCTGGGTACAGACAAACAAGAAGTTTTACTTTGGCAAACTGCAGGCTCACCTGTCTAGGAAAAAGGCATGTGAGCTTTTATCCTGATAGCCCAGGTACATCTTTAGCTGTGTGCAAGTATCTGGAGACCCAAATGACCCAGAATCAGAAATAGGAGCAGAATTAATAATGGCAATCCAGGGATTCAAGGTTAGGCCAAGCTTGGGTTAACTCCAGTCAGAGCAAAGAAAGAAAGATGTGGAGGAAGTGAATCTGGGATACAGAGTTAGCTGGAAGTATGGAGATTTGCTGCTTTTCTTGCTACCTTAGACAGGGAAGAGAGGGAAGGAGGGGAAGGGTGAAGAAGGTAAGGGAAGTACGGCAGCAGTTGCTGCTGGGAGCTGCCAGCTTTTGTTCCAGCTGTTCTTGCCACATGGCACCTATGATTCCTTCCTTGGCAGTAGTAGCGGTAACAGGAATGACTCTTCAAGGCCTCAAGGTCCTATTGTGGTCAAATTTGTAGGGCTATGGTTGTCTGTCTCCTCCAGCAGTCTGGAAATTACTTACTTTGCCTATGGATAGAGCAGTTCCTACCAAGAAAGACCTTCAGATGTATAGAGTGGAGAATAATAAATAACTGTGTGGAAGCTATATTACCTCAATGTATGGTACCTGCTATCATGTCGGGATCATGAGGTCAAATTTTGGCATGCACAACTGAAGAAAAAAAATAAAAATTGGACAGGTTTCAAAGAGAACCTACAAGCATGATCAGAAGGCTTGGAAAATATGTTTTCCACTTTGAAAACAAGTTCAGTCTACTTCTTTCATTAAAGAGGAAATTAAGTCTTTAGAGTTAGACTTGCTCTCAGTATACAAGTAAACCTAAATGAGGGTCTAAACTGATTCTTCTCTCTGGCAGATAGCAATGTAGCAAGATCTAGATATTTAGTGGCAATTAAATGTTGGAACAGCCTAGGAAGTTCCTCACTATTGGAAATGTGAAAACAAAATTTGGATGCTTTTCTTAAAATCATGTCTGTAACTCAGCCATAGAGGTTGGAGTCAAAGGCATGAGTTAATCCAGGAAAGATTGCTTCCCTATTTTGTACAAGAGATTATCCTGATTATCACTGTAGTCTCTTCTAGTCTTCGGAACAATTAATTGTGTACCACAGGCCTGCCTACTCCCTGAAATACAGCTGATCTCCTATGTATTAACTCTCTTCCTTCAAAATTCTCCACGTGGTGAGTGCATTGCAAGAACAAGGAGTTCTATGAGCGGGATCCTTGTAGTGATCCCGCGTGTGGATTCTCTGACATGTAAGAAGATGCTTCCGCTCATTCTGCATCCTTTCCGTCTGTGGAAACATTAATAAAGTGCCTCTGTCCTGGCACCTATCTTCATGAAACTTGAAAGAGGGGCACATGGAAAGAATATAAACTGCAAGCCTTGCTTGCTTAAGGAAACAGCCTGAAAAAGAAAGTAGTTCCCCTGATCATCATTAACTGTGGTGACACAGGGACAATAAACAGTGAAATTAATGATCTGATGTTTAGCTGAATTTTCAGTGACATTGCTAAAATATCCCGCTCAGTGTACCATCTGGATTTTCCAGGATTCAGCCAAAAAGCCTACTGTATTTCTCTGAGATGTTTTCATTTTCAAACAGTTGGGAATGCTATGGAGCAAGTTCCCATTTGGAATTCAAACTGGAGAAATGGGTCAAATTGCAAGGGACAAAGAGCCTATAAAGTAGCCAATAAAAGTGGCCTTTCCTTTCGTGGTTGGACAAACTGTGTGTTGTAATTGTGGATTTTAGGAACTAAAAAATTCAGCTTTTATTTTTGGCGTCAAATATATACTCAACATAAGAAAAATATCCAGTGATTTTAGTAAGATCGGTGTTTGACCGAATGCTTTCATCAGTCCTTGACTATGTCTCTGGAGGTTCACCTCTAGTACTGATATCTCTAGACTGACTCAAGAGTCCATGACAGAGAGGAAAATGGGTCAGTGCACCTGTCAGTGTTTTGACTTTTTTGTTTTTAATACACACATTTGTAATCTTTAATTTGTAGAATTTATATGTTGTGCAAGTGGTATTTTCTCTAGCATAACATTCAAGGACAGCTTTATTGAGTGGTACCAGCAGTCGGTCTAGGCCAGGATCTTGTCCTTGGGGAAACTATTAACAGTGAGATTTTTAGAGTAATCCTTCCCTAGTAGACGTTCCTTGCATCTGGTAATTGGTGATTTATAAACTCCGTGAGATGGAGGTTGCATCTGGGCCATCATGTCACGCAGTTATGGCTGGACCTGTCTTCCATGAAGTTGTCTAATCCTTTTAAAATCTTTTTCTAATTTCTGTCTCCATGATGTTCTATGGCAATGAGTTCCACACTGTAGCTCATTACTGTGTGAAAAAGTGTTTATTTTCATTTGCTTTAAACCTGATGCTTGATAATTACATAGATGAGAAATGAGACAAGAAATGCAGAGTTATTGATTTCTGTTCGTATTCTTGATATCACTCATGATTTTAAAGCTGTCTATGATATCTTCTCTCAGTTGTCTCCTTTCCAAGGTGAAGGCTCGGAGTCTAATTGATCTTTCATCAAATGGAAACAGTTTAATATACCTGCTCATCTCTGTAAACATTGTACACTTTCCAATTTTGCTTTATCTTCTGTTGTCATGGGATTGGTCATGATATTTTCTAATTTTTCCTACTATTTTCCTTTGCTTTTTTTCCCCTGTTTCTTTTTGTGTTTTGACTGTTGCTAAGCAGGGAGCTACTGATTTCAGACAACCTTTTACAATGGGCTTGTGTCCATCAAGTAGTTGTTCTCCACCCTCCCACCTGCATTGAACATACTGACATTGAGTTACGTTTACTGCTCAGTTACTCAGACATTCAGTTTCATAAGATTTTTTTGCAGTCAAGTTCATGCTCTGTGACCCTCTGCAACACCAAGTCAAGAGTCACAAAGAGGTCGGGGATAGAGGAATTAATTTGCTAAACTGAATGCCAGCCAAAAGATTAAAGGTGTGTGTCTGCATCCAAGTTTGTGGGTGCTCGTGCACTTTTCAAAGGATGAGGCTGAAGTTCAGCATTGTTTTCAAAGGAGTCTGTTTTTATATCAGGGCCAGGACTGATCATGACTTGCTCTTAGGGATAAGCATTCAACATGTTTCTGAAAAATCCTGGCATATTGCTGGAGAATATGAAATCACAAGAAATATATTGAGCAGTCAGGGGAGGAAAAGCAAAGGAACTGCAAAGCTGCAGATACATAAAAGATAAGATGTAAAAAAGCAGCTCCTTCTGGTCCCGTCCCAGATGATTCCTGCAGTTTATTTCTTCAGGCCTAAGTTTGTAGATACTCACGAAATTCCTCCCAGTCTCCTAGTATTATCCTGTGTATTGAACGACTTCCTTCTGGTGAGGGCCGAGCTGATAGACTCTAGACATCCGTGTTGTCCRGATCAGTCAACAAACAGCCATGGGCAGACGTTATCTGGAGGTGATGTATGTGAAAAAGAGAGATGTGCCCAGCATAGATCTTGGAACTTTATAGTTGGACAAAAGTGCTGCAATGTAATTTTGTGAAGAGGCAGGCTGTAAAGTATTACTGTTAAGAGAAGGGAAAACTCCTGTTGTTTTTTTTTCTCTCCTTTTGTATTGTTATTCCGTTCCAAATTTTTGTAATATGATTTTAGGRTATTACTTTGATTTTGAAATCACACTAGTTTTCAACGACTTTCATTACTGGAGGGAATAAATACTATTTGCTGTGCTGCCACCTACTGTTTACAGCTGCTGCTTTAATTTTGAGTGCATTAACTTTTTTTCTTTTTTTTTTCTTTCTGCTTTTTGAAGTTCTTTTTCTCATGAAACAGYACTGCACGTACAAATCAAACCTTTCTCTTAGTTTGAAAAACACAAGTGCAACTTCATCTGATTATCCGCTGCAGAGAATTTGGGAGACACACAATGAAGAAATGATCTTCATGTAGGAAGAAGCTCAGACACCCTTTCACAGATGAGAGTGTGGTTAATGGGGGACAATGCCTACAATTCTGAAGGAGAGCTGCTCTTCTGACGAGCTGGGTTTGGTCTGTTGTTTGCTTTGCACAGTTCTTCAGTCTACTTTCTGTTGACCTCCATTTGATGGGCAAAGAACCATTCTGGGTACCTAAAGAAGCAAGAAGATGTGCTCAATGAYTTTTTTGGGTATAGCAGGTGTGATACAAACCACAGTTCAAACTACTCCCTGAGGTTAAACAGAGTTGCAGAGAAGAAATTATAGAAGAGATGTATAGCATATAACATACAGCAGAGTGCAGTGTTAATACAGTTTCCATTGTGGTCTGTTCTGTTTCCAGGCTTTAATGTTGTTATGGTTCAGGATAGGCAAATGGAGTCAGAAAAAAATGAAAACCAGCCTGATCTGTTCCCCATCTCCAGAGTCAAACCTTTGGGGATGCCTGTGAAGTTGTATGTAGGCACTTGTAAGACCCAGCAAATCCTACTGAACTATCTCTTTAAAATTTAACAATGCACCAGGGTCTAGCTACAGTTTACACCACCTTGGCCCCCTTCAGAACTGTAAAATCTTGGATTGTGTAAGATTTGTTCTGCCTCCTTCCTGAGAGGTCGGCAGTTTTTGCAGGAAGGAAAGGTGGGATCCGTACGTGTTGCAGGGTTTTACATTCCCTCTGCACTTGCTGGGGCTGGCCCAGGTTTGGAAGTTGCCCTTGAGCATTGCTAAACTTTCAATGAAAAGTCTGTGGAGCTAATGGGAGGACTGGTGGATACTGCCTATTTTGTTGAAATGTGGGAATGGGCCAGTCAGAAGATGCCATCTCATTGGAGGGGAGCAGGTCTGGCCACCTTCTTATTCAGAGATAGTAAAAAAAGCGGGGAACGTGTTTTATTTCTAGTCAGAGCTTCAACAATGTTCTTGCCATGTCCAACGGTTCAGTGATGATTTGCATTGTCTGCTCTACTGGCAGCACACTCCTTCGTGCTTTACCTGTACTTTGTGCACTGACTCCTTATTTGTGTGACTGTTTCTGCCTGGTAGATCTGAGCCCACATTCTTTTTCATGTCAGTTGGAGATACAGGGGAAGACCCAGGCATAGTGGGCTTAAGGGACATGTTTGTATCTATACAATACCTTGCTTGTATTTCTCTGCTCACAGGCAAAATGCATTTAGAGAGCAGATGTGTCTTTGATACTTTAAAATAAAGTGTTGCTTTTTATCCCCCCCCCCCCTTTTTTTGTTTGTGAAAGGAATGGCTATATATATAAAAGCAATATATTCCTGCTTGTAACGCATTCTATAGTTACTTCAGACATGTATTTATCCTATTATGCTTTAAAAATTAAATAAATTTATTTTAAAGTAGGAAAAGTGAGGAGAGAGCAGTGAAAGACAAAACCTTAATCAAGTCTTTCTCTACAGTCTGTCAGAGCAGTTTGGGCATTCTGCTAAGGGGATGGACAAGAAAAGATAAGACTTAAGCAGAAAATGAATTATATGACTTTAGCAGTTTCTTATTTGTCAATATTTGCACGTTTAACTTTAGTTAATCCCCACCCCTACCCTCAGGACCTGACTTCTGCTGCATGTGAACTTTTCAAATCTAAAGGAAAGGAAACATCTGGTGTATCATCTGGCCAAAAAGGCCATACGCATTGCACTGCAATAAGTCATGACAATACATTTGATGTTTTTATTGCGTATATGAATAATATATATTGCTTTGTCTATATATTTGTCATTATAATTTTCCTGCTGTAATTAACCCACAAATCATGCTGCAGAAATATATAGATGACTGAATTAGTCAGGTGCCCTACTAATAGTTTGCCATCTGAATGTGAGAGTTGAAGATGGCTGTGTTTGGAAAGTATTGTACCTTAATAATTGTTAGTGTATCTCAGAAGATAAATACGAATGTATCCCGTAATGTTTTTTGCATATCGTCTGTGTTCTTTACTAGGGAACTATGTAACTTTTATGTTATCTCTAATATTTAAACTACTTCATCCAATGCTACTTGCCTGGAAAATGTTCTTCATAGGGCAGAGGCAGTTTTGCCCTTCATACAGTCTTGTGGATGAAGAATGCTACTGAGACTTGGGAAATTGCTTTTGTTTCTCCTAGCTCCATGAACATCCACAATCTGGCCTAACAAACCAAGTCCTGAGAGTACGAGCTGATTTGTGTGTGTTAATCAAATGTGTTTCCAGCCTTGGGGCACATAAAGAGTGCAAGATGCTGGTGTGCATGTATTTCTGTTGATGTGCCTTGTTCCTTTATGGGGACTGGAGATAAGCTTGAGCAGTATGAGGCACAACTTTAGCAGAGTGTGGAATGTATGTATGTTATGGAATAGGCCAGAGTAATCATTTCTGTCAAAAAAAAAAAAAAAAGACAGAMCTACTGAAAATATTTATGGCAATACAAAAAAGTCATGAGGTCCAGGCCTTTGGGCACCTGCCCTCCATCTGAACCGGCTGGGCACTTGAATAAATATACAGCTCTTTGTAAAAGAATTCTGTGCTACACGGCCAGTAAAACACATTCTTCGTGGCCAGAAGGCCCACCAAGATAATTTTATAATTAATGAAAATCTAGCTGCTAGAACATCAAAGTGACAGCAAAACCTTAAAGTGATTTTTACTGACACAGACAGATGCAGCCAAGTCTTTCATATCCCAAAGTCATAATTAATCATCAAAGCAGTACCATTTCATTGTATTTAAGAATTTTTATTTATTTAGGGTTTTCCTTGAAAGTGAAATGATGCATTTTGTATATTTTTGCACTATTCGACAGCAATCTCAGGAAACAGTCACATTCAACCCCGATTTATAAGGCTTGCAGAGGTTTGTCAGATCAAGACAGCTAAAGTAAACATGACAAATGTCATTTTGTAGTGCTTAATACCGTTAATCCTTAAAGCATGGAACCAGGAAACCCTTATTCGTACTGGTATTTGAAACCTGTAAGCAATCTCATGTTTCTAATGCTGATTTTCTTTTTATTCCACAAAGAAAACAGTATCAAGGCCTTTTTCCTGGAATATTACTTGAGGCTATTCAGAAAAAAAAACACAACAGGAAATTTGGCTCTTTAGCCCTAATAATGGTCTCTTTATTGAAAGGAGACTTGCTTTTTTTGTTAAACAGATTTTCTTATGAAAGGGTTAGAAGTGAATAAACGACAAGTTCAAGCTCATCTGATTACTTTTGATTTATGTTGACCTTGAAAGAGAGAGAGGTCATGCTGTTGGCAGGCAATAAGAACTAATCTGTTACTAAGTGAGTAATTAAAAGTGAGGCCTTATATATTTTTGTAATGAGTTGACAGCAATTCCATCCCCATGTCATACGGTTGCTCTAATCAACATGGTCATTGCATTTAGTGCCAAATGAGAAGTTTACAAGAAGTCAGATGACAAACTCTGAAATGTGCAGTTCTTTCAGATGTGCAGATGAATAGACTGACTATATTGTAGATGAGGAAAAACTCCAATAAAAATTAACATCACGCTGATGTGTGCAATTAGGAATTTTACATTTTTCGAAGGAATTGGAATGGATGCTTATTAGTATGTTCAACTGAAAGATGTAAAGTTGTGTTCAATAAAAAAAATAATCCAAGTTTTGGCACCTGAGGCACTGTAAGCTTCTACTGTTTAACTGGCATGACTTAAGACTGTTCTGACATCAGACATGACAGTATTCACTTCCATGTCACCAAATAACCTAAAGAACAGTCCATTTTTCAAGACACGTTAAGAAGTCTGTTTTTTTGAGTTCAAGGTAATTTTCTAAGTTGATTCAGGGCCTGGATATTCCTGAAAAGTACTGAATACCTTGGCCCCAACCCAACAAAATGTAGCAGCTATGTCTTCACTGTCTTTTAAGAGTGGCCTGAAGGCTGGGCTTGATCACTCATACTTTTCATTGACAGGAGCTCATTGAAGTCAGGCTTGGAGACAACTGGGAAGAGAACCTCAAGTTTGTTCTCTGTGTTTCCCATCTAGTCTCGCAAAGACATTACAGAAGCGCTATTGGGCAGGCAGGAAGTCCTAGGGAGTGCATAGGACAAAGTCATGGATGAGATGTCCCATAGAAGGATTCTGTGAAGACAGGTAGGATTTACAGGCAGTGGAGATTTGCTGTAAGAACAAAATAGACTGATGGAGCATCTTGGGTCTCTGGCCTCTATCAGAATCTGTTATCTGAATGTAGTTGCTACCTTGAACACCTGCTTAACTATTTTTTTTCCTTTTTAATATAGTAGAACTTCCATGCATAATGTGGTCTGAGTTTTCAGAGATATGCCCAAATACTTTTCCAAATTTGGGCAACCCCTGTCAAGAGTGAGCCTCCATAATCAGAGATTTCTGTAAAAAAAGAGCTAGTGTAACCTCAGCTGGTGACTATTGGCATGTGAAAGTGATAAGATCATGAAAGTACTCAGCAGTTGTGCTGAAAGCATATCCATTTTTTCCCGCTATACCACTTGGTCTAATTAAGGTATTGCCTTACTCTACAAGTTTTGTCTTACCAAAAATAGGGAAGAATGATCTCTCCCAGAGAAATGAGAAAAAATCTTTCAATTTTTATCCTATAGAAAGATCTGTTTTATGTTTATCAGACATCTGTCGTCTCTTGTTTAAGGAACCACTTAAAGGAAAAACTATAGCAAAGACATAAATGTTAACTAGGAGTTTTTTAGCATCACTGTCAAATTTGGAGTTACATCTGCCTGTCTTTCAAAGAAATGGAAACACTAGTCTTGTTCACAGATTTGCCGTCAACTTCGATTAAAATATAATTATGGCTCTCGGGTCATTCAGTTTTGATTTGTATTTCCTATGCCTCCATTAACAAGTCTCCATCCTATATGTGCATGCAACTTCTATTTTGAGGTCTTATGTCAACAATCACACAGCTTGTGGCTTGTTCTCATGTTGCTTATAGCCATTTGAGATCGAAATATTTGAACTTAAAATCTATCGTTGCTCAAGGTGGGATTAGCTGAGTATCTTTGCCCATCAGTCAGCAAAAGTTGGGGCCACTTCTTTGCCTAATTTCCTTAGATTACTAAGCAGCTTCTACCACAACACACCAGGGCTACAAGTGCCTATAAAGCACTTTTGCCATTATCCACTCATTGCTCATTTTGGCTGTAAGTTCTGTTATGTGCGATAAAATCTACAGAAATATGTGTGATCAGTGCGATTGGCATTACAGTGAAGCAAAAGATATTTCCTGTGAGTGGCAACAGCACAAATGTGTCTCTCAGCCAGCATTCACTTGGGTCCGAAACTATCTTGAAACAGGCTGGAACTGTTTGTGAATGGGTGATTCTGCCTAACAGATGGTTATATGTAAAGGAAGCCAAGAGACCATGTATGAGCATCGTGTGTTTGTGGGGGCATGAGCTGTAGCCAGAAATGTCTATAAAGAATCTGCCCTAAGCTTTCTGGTCCAAGATTAAGCAGATATGTCATTTCTAATCCAGTTTTGGGGTAAACTTCTGAAGAATTAAAAAAGAATGTTTCTGCAGCTGTTTCTGCACCAAAAAAAAAAAAAAAAAAAAAAGAAAAAATTAATGTCCAAAAGAAGAACTCAGAAATGTGGATCAGGGAGCTTGAAAGGGTTGGTTTTTTTAGAACTGCATTTTTGTATTTCCTAGTTAGACCTTTGGACCCCAGCCAGCTTTCTGCTGAGTAGGTTGGCAGGGCACAGGAGTCGGATACACAACAGTCTACTGCCTTCCATGGCCCCCCTCCATGTGTAGTGTTCCTGTTGCATAAAGCCATTAGTGACCAGATTACAGAAAACATAGGGTTTTGTTTCATAGCTTTTATTTGTTGTTCCATTTCCTGTTTCATTCCTATTTAACCTCTGCTCTTTCTAGTTCAGACATAGTATCAAAGTGAATTTGGAAATGAACTTCATATGGATGAGAATGAATTGTAAACTATACATGCTACATCCAATATCACACTTTTTTAAAAAAATAAACCTTATAATTATTTTTTAATAAACAGAATGTTTTTTATTAATCTACTATTTTTTAATAACAGTACATTTCCCCCTCCCTCTTCCAATATTTATTTTCCATCAAAACCATCCTCAAAATTAATCAAGAGCTGCCTGTTTTGTTGCAAAGTCTTTTTGGGGCAAGCTGCCTTTGAATTGCATAGATAGAGCCTGTAATGGATTGGGGAACTCAATGTTTTGGCCSTCAATTAAAGTGCTTTCCTAGTATAAATATATCTCAGTGTTTGGATGACTATCATCTGCAATATCAGAAAATCACCTTGAGGTAGGTGGAAGGGAACATTTCAAGAGTTGCAATTTGGAGAGAAATAGGTAGGAGGATGCCCTCTGAACATGATCAGAAGGAAGGGCAGCTACCCTTCGCAAGTAAAATCTTCTTGAGGTGTTCCTTTTTTGCAAATGTGAATTAAATATGTTTGTAACTTGGCATTACAGTTTTATGAATCTGTCCATTCATGATTTTAGGAGTTGCCATACTGGCTCAGACTTTAGGTCCAGGGGGATGGATCTGAGAGCAGTGAGTTCCAGATGTTTCAGAGGACAAGGGGAACACCCTGAAGTGGGGAGAAATGGCACTGTCTGGCCTGTCACTAGACTTTATTTTATCTATTAGCAGTTAAGATATTGCTTAAGGCCTGATGCGCATGGTCTGATATGCTCTCCACACAGTTTTTCAGTGGTATGTTAGGGAACTCTTACTATCTACATAAATACCTAGCTGCTTTTTCATCTAACTCCTCAGTCTCATTATCCTTCCGTAGGAAAGAGTTCCCAAATTAGTCACTGTATACACAAGCATTGCCTTTTATTGTATTTGAATGTTCCAATTTTCAGTGTTGGTTTTTTTTTAAATATTTATTTATTTTATTGAAATACTTTTTTTTGTGTTACAAAACATGACACAAAGTCCCTGGGTATCTGATACTTTATTATGTTTTCGCTTGTTCATCTCCTTTCGAAGATAAAGCAATCCCAATCTTTTCCAGCTCTTTTCATAGGTTTTCCAGGCCCAAGCTTATTGCTTATATTCTTTGCCCTCTTCTTTTAAATTTCCAGGCCTGTGTCTCTTTGTCCTTTTCCTTTTCACCTGTCTGTTCTGCAGGATCCTTTGAGCAAACGTGTCTAGGATGCGACCTTGCTATACTTGCCTATAAAGACTGTCTACTTTGTCCCATTCCTTGTGCAAAATAGCATCTTTCTTAGTTTTTGTCTGCAATTTAGTTGAATTGTGTAGAGTGATTCAAAGCCCCTTTCTCAAAGAGTCACTCTGAATTTATAAACCTGTAAGTGTAAAAAATTCAAATATAAAGAATGTGTTTTTATTTCAGAGCATATTACATGTGCATATTAAAACTGAAATAATTTTTATTTCACATTCTTAGAAA
Organism: Oceanodroma leucorhoa; assembly: GCA_030449065.1. Classification (NCBI taxonomy): domain Eukaryota; kingdom Metazoa; phylum Chordata; class Aves; order Procellariiformes; genus Oceanodroma; species Oceanodroma leucorhoa. The sequence goes on along the minus strand of JASVER010000027.1, from coordinate 5,674,821 downwards.
GTTGAGTATTTTCAAGGTAAAAGATGAAGACTTTGAACTATGGTGCAGTAAACTAATGTAGCCAGTGAAGAGAAGGGAGGATGGGTATGATGTTTTATGGTAGACTGTGCTGTTCATAGGATGTCCTGTAGCATTCGTGCAATTGGAGCTTCTAAATAACCCTATAGTTTCATACTAAATATAGAGAACTGGAAAGACAGTCAGCTCATATGACCTTGGAAGCAATGGCTGTAATGGTGAATTCACTGCTTATTGATATTTATCATTAGGTGTCTTCAGACTTGAGAAGTCCATTCACTCTAAGAGGACTACCTGGACTGCTAGTCTTTCTCAGGTGTTTGAGTAGTATTTTACATTGAGCTGTATATATTGAATCCTGTGTACCTTTATAGGAGGAGATAAAACCTCATTGTCACTAAAATGTCATTTACAGTTCCTAGCCTTGCATCCAGATTGTGCTGTATGTGAGATATAATCTCACTTAAGTGATTCTGAATACGGTCTAGGGCTAGCTTTCCTTAGAGCTTGCTCAGGAATGAAAGGTTTGGACTACCATATAAGGAAAGCTTTCTTCTGAATTTCTTTGGCTATTGTATATTTGAAGGATGAAGGAAAGTCTATTCTGACAGACTTGTAGGCTGTTTCAAGACCTGACTAGCACTAGACTCCTTACTTTGTTCTTTTTTAGGTGAGGAAGGCCATGGATTGGATTCACAGTGCTTGCATCATGACTTCTTCATACTGCTACATTCAGCAGCATAAACTGTTGTGAACCATTAGGTGCATATCTTCTTGTAAGTGCCATGGACAGAGTGCTTCACAGCTTCATTGAAGGCTGATGGGACATTTTCCTTGGCTAGTGATGCAAGCTAAATTACACATTTTCAGGAACTCATTGTATTTTATTGTGCCTGTCTCAGCTCTTGTTCTCTACCATTAACACTTGAATATAAACGTTTATCTTCAGCTGGCATGCACCTATGTGGGTGATGATGAGGAATGGAGGATTTGGGAGCCAGTCTGTGTAGCTAATACACAATAATAATGATTTTCCAAATTATCAACCCCCTGCTGTGTCGATTCTGTGTTTATGTCCTCTAAGTTGACTTAAGAGTGAGCGTCCTGCACTCTTTGTCGTGTCTGTAGTGTGTGCTTTCCTTGAAATGAGCTTTAAAAAGTGACAGAGTCCATAAGTCTTTATTTGAATTAGGTTCTTTAATGTTTCTTGCTGGACAGGAGATGATTCCTTAGTGCCATCTATTAATGCAGTCTCTTCCTAGAACAGCAAGAAAACAGAAAGAGTTTCACCAGGATGGAGCTGATGCACAAACAAAAAACCGTGAGAAAACAAGATTCTAATGCCAAATAATTCTCATCAATTGAAGAAACAGCTTGAAAAGGATATGCTGAAACTGAGTGAGAAAACGCAAAATCCTACATTTAGGACAGAGAAAATCCAACAATCCAACACAGAGATATAATAAGCATCTTAACAGAATAGGCCACAGCAGAACAGGAGGGACCTTGGGTTTATTGGTTCACAACTTAAAGTGAAGTGTGTGATGCCTTTACAAAACCACCAAAAGCAATTCTGGAATAAATTTAGCAGAAAGGCATATGGAAGTATAGGAAATAGTTGTTTTCCTAATTTGGCATTAGTGAGACCTCATCTGGAGCACTGTCCAGTGTGGAGCATCATTCTTTGAGAATGACTAGAAAAATTTTAGGGTGCCCAGAGTTGAAAATAAAATAAACGAGAGATCTAATCTAAAATCTTACCCTATGCAAGTCTAAAAAAGAGACCAATTATGAAAGACATCGTAATTCTTAAATATTATGACAAGAAGGCCAACAGTAAATTGTTATCAGTATTGGCTAAGATAAGGCCAGAGGTAATCAGTTGAAATGGACACAGGATATTTAGATTAAATAACAGAAAATTCTTTTTTGTGGGATATTTTAGCAGTGGAACAGGTGAGATTTTGTGGATTGTGGAATCCCCATCATCAGAAGTTTTGTTAAGAACAGATGAGGGATAGTCTAAGTTTATTCACTCCTTTTTCATAGCTGGAAGTTAAAATAGATCTCCTGTGGTCCCTTCTCACCTCACATTTCTATGGTTTGGTTTCTACCATCTTAAATGTTTTAAAGGCCTATGAAAGACTTTGCTTGAGATGTAGCATTGGGAAAAGACTCAGATATGAAAGGCTTCATGAGCTGGACTAGAGGTGGCTTCTGAAAGTAAGTGGGAGAGAAGTGAATTTTGGAATTAGACGTCTGTCTTTGATAATGTGTGTGTTGAACTTGCCCAGAATGACAGCTCTTTCTTGAGTATCCCCATTAAAGTACTACTGACCTCACCTTTAGATTATTTATTTTATGTTTGTCTATAACTTAAAGTGACTTTACATTAGATTTGTTTCTGTTGCTAAGTAAATGAATCCAGTGGTATTTGTCTTACATAAGGGACCTATCTTTTCAAATGTGGTTTGTGGAGAAGACAGATAGTGTGTTGGGAGATTGCTTGTCCTGCCTGTGTGGGGTGGAGAATAGGTTGGTTAGTACAAGGCTTGAAATGTCATCTAGCTAGATCTCAGTGATGCAAGCTACAGTGGATGATTTGCTGCTAATGACTCAGATGATGTTTGTTGTTGGCAAGTCTTCCATTGATCATCTTTTTTTTTTTTTTTTTCATATGTGGTTCTCTTCTGGACTTGTTTCCTTTTTTGTTCAGAGTTATAAATGAAGCTGATCTTCATTTTCTGGGCTTTTTGTCTAAGTATTTACCAAAACCTTCCCTTTGTAATAGTGCTTATCCCGGTTTATGTTATCTCTTTACTGTTGACACACATAAAATTATGATCTCTTCTACTTAGTGGCTCAGGACTTACATGAACTGTAAGTAATATGTATTAAATAACCTAGGAAAACCCCATCTTCTTAAAACCACCGGTTCCAAATTGCAATAGTTTTGTCTCCAAAGTGAGAGCCTTCCTCAGCAGAAGGTGGCTGGTTACTGTAGTGAATGTCTCATTAGAAACTGATTCCTGCTTCACCTTAAATAAATAGTATTTTAATAATGATTTTGCAAGGCTGTGTGAAGAAATGAAAATCATGGCAGGTAGAGCAGGGAGGTGGCTTATATAAGTACATCAGTGGGACTTCAAGGAGCCTGCTCTTGTGTAAAGCAACCGAATGTTTGAACATCTTGACTCAGTTACAAAACTACTGTAATATAGTAATAGGCAAACACTCATCAATATTTCAGTGGCATAAAATATATTTACTCGGAAGCTATTAAAAACAATTAAGACTGATTTTGAATTGATCTTCCTGATTTCACATGTCTGTCTTCTCTTTGTAGCCGCATTGCTTTCATGCACTCAGAGGGTTTCATAAATAGCTTAAGCTGATGTAAGGCCATGCTGCCTGCAATGTGTATGCCCAGCTTTGCCCTGGCCATGTGCTCCTGCCTTTTCCTTCACATCAGTTCTAGCACTCATGAGGCCATGGAAGAAGTTGCTCATGTAACTGAAATTTAACTGAAAATTAAGAAGAAATGTTTTAAATCAGATCAGTGAGATGATCTGATGTGCAATGAAACTGAATAATTGCTAGGGCTGAAACAAAGTATGGGCCAGGACTGCAATAGGACCTGCAGAAAAGGGTGAGACTGACCCTTTTGCAGTAGCCTGCAGGTAAATCAATTTAAGGCAGCTATGAATTTATTATATTATGACTATGGTGTGCTTAGCAATTTGCGTAATACACTTGGCAAGTGACAAAAATTCTGTTTGAATTTCCTTTTTATGTGGGTGATTTAATTGTAGAGTTCCTCTGAAGGATTTAACATGTTTTTGTAATATGAATCTTGCAATTTGTAAATAATCTTGTTAGTTTGTTTTTTATCAGATAGGTATACCTCTTACCATACTCATTCTGCTACATGGAACTACTTACATCTATCTTGTTTTGAATCTCACCTCCCTTCTTTTTCCTCCATTACTTCTGTTTAATAAAACTTATTGTCTGGGTTAATATTGTTATTTCAGGTAACAATGAAACTTAAGAGTTTTTGTGAGAAATTGCCCCAAATCATCATGTAATAAGTGGGAGCGCAGCCCACCATTTTTTCTTCTTTTTTCTATTGTACCAAGTAGAATTTGTTGCTTGGTCTAGAAAGAAAATATATCACAGCTTATGTCTATTATATTTTCCTACTGTTCTAATTAGCTGCCCTGCAAACAAGCACCAAAACAGAGGAGCCTAAATAACAAATGCTGTGTATGGTCTTGGAAGCTCCTGAATTCTAGTCATGGTTTGCCAGAATAACTTAGTGACTCAAATTACTTTCAGCCCTCTCTTCTACATTAAGTGTTAAGTATCAATGATACTGTTTTTATCTGCTATACCTGATGTTTCAGCAGCTAAAAATGTTGGCACTATGAGATGTCTTAAAGATGAAATATACAGTTATTACCACTCTCATCTTTTGCTTTTTAAGGATTTAAAGATCTGTAATTGTTGATGAAAAGATTTTTTTTTTCACTCTAAGTTCCATTCTTGTGCTTACTTTAAAATCTTTCTAGTGTAGACCAAAAGCAAAGGTATAAGCACAAAGTTAGGTCCTACTAGTATCAGCAGTACTAGAGCAGGTATGCAATTGCTTTGCTGAGAAGAGTCTTTGCCTGATTTTTGCAATTCAGCCATTGAGTTGCTTATGGGGGAGAAAGTCCCTTTGCATGGGTCTGGGAAACATCACACTGAATTCCTCAGGCAATTAAGTCAGCCTAGAATGCTCCAGATGAGAACAGCATGTTTAACAGAATGCAAAGTTGCATTTCCTAGATCTGGTTATTTTAAATCATAGTGAGGTCATCAGTGTGAATGTTTCCTTCAGTATGATGATGACTAGAAGCCATTGCCTATTGTACTGTGACTGGTCTTTACCATTTGTGGTTTTAACCAAATTCCACTGTTTCTTGTATATCTGTCCTCCTTTATAGCAAATATTACAGCAGAAATATTTTAGTGGTAATATCTGCTGAGTTAGAAGAAGAAAGGCCCTGGAAACTTTGAAAGGAAAAATATGGGCTCATTTTCGTATCTATTTTCCAACCTTCAGCAAGCTTAGTAAAGCATGTGGATTATTAGGTATATAATTGTACTCAAGCACCTCCTGGTATCCATTTGGCACCTCATTTCATGGTAATCATTTAAAATAACTGGTAATAGAAATCAGCTGAAGTGAAGCTAGTTTTTAAAGACATCCAAGCTTAAGGCCAGGAACCCCCTGAATCTTGATTGTTATGCTGGTCTTTAAGTGAGAACACGAGTAAAGACGAATGAYGATAATTTCATTACTTGGAAGTATTATAATGTATTTGGATCTGTGCTCGTACAGTTCCTGGAATGGTTGCTTATGGCCCTCTTGGAGAGTGTTCTTTAGCAATTTCTGAATGAGGACTTGGCACTCTTTGTGCATACAGTCAAAACAACCAGGAAAGAACATTCAGGACTCTTTTGAGAGGATTTCCAGAATTTGCTAATCTATTCTGAAGTAATTTCTTTCCAAAAGGTAAAAGAGAATTCAGCTTTTTCCAACAGAAGGAGGGTAGCTGGGACCTGGAAGTCATGTCTGGAAAATTCTGCAAGAAAAATGGGTACTACTGATTGAATGTCACACATGAATAATTGGTTTTGGAGAAAGGTTTTGGAGATTGGTGTTCTTGAGATGGGAACCTGAAATGACTGTTTCCTCTTAGTAATAGTGGAAGTTGTTCTGTCTAGGCAGAGAAAGTACCTTATTCTAGCCTTTCAGTGTGCAAAGGATCATGACAAGTGTAAGAAATGGAATATCCTGTTAGATTTTCAATTTGCTCTGCTTGTGAAACAGAGCCAAAAAGATTTTTCCTATTAAGTTCATTTGAAAATATTGTATATACACCTCACATAGTTGGTCTTTGTTTTGATTTTTTCCCCAATGACCTAATCTATGGTCTTCTGTTCTTCCATTTAAATGACCTGTGATCGACTACGTGCATCTCAAGGATTTTAAGTCTAGAGCAATATCTGTATCATGTGATTCCCATTAAACCTCTATATCAGGGGAACAGATTACAAGTCTTCATTATAACTGAAGTTATTGTGTTGCTTATTTGAAAAGTATTTTGGATACGCTTATTTCCACTCATGTTAGGGAATGTGAACAGAGCAGCTGCTATAGAAATATCACCTGTGTCAGCTGTGGGGACAGTTCTTTCAAATAGTACCAAAGAAATAAAATTGAGGGATGTAAAACATCCTTGGTATTTCAGACATTTAAAAACGGGTTATTTAAAACTATTGCATAGTTCAGGAGATTATTTATATATCAGTGAGAAAGCAAGCTTTCGACTGCCTAGAATTAACTCTTCATCCTAATCTCATATAATGAAAAAAAAAGTGTTTCTCTGTCCATGGCTGGAACCCCTGCTAACATCTGCACTCTGGATTCCCTTCACTAAAAATGAGGTTTGGGTCCCTGGATGATGGCTGACATGTGCCCACCTCTGAAAACACGCCTGTGTCTGCGGAAGCCCATGGTAACCAGGGGCTCTAAGTCTGAGTTATCGGTCAGTGTCCTCTTTGGATAATGGCAGAGAAAATGTTCTGTTCTCRCACAGCAACAATTGCATGTCCTTATCACTATTTGCTAGTTCCCAGCTGAAACATAGACCATATGTTTCTCAAAAGAGAGAGGATCGGGCACTGTCATGTCACCTAGCTTGTTGGCCTGAGTTCTAGTTTGCTGTATATCTCTCAGTTCATTTCCTTGGGTGTTACCCTGACAGTGCTTAAACTACAGACTGAGGTGCACATAGATGAAGTGCAGGGCTGCTGGTAGCTTGCATTCGTATTCCTAATTTTAAGTGTATTCATACTAATTGTGGTCAATGAAAAGTGTGCAGGTTAGCTAATCTCTCTTGCTCCCTGGCAGTCCCAGACATACGTGCCAAGCTCAGTTGTAAAAGATTTTTTCCAGCAACAGCATGTGGCTCTCTTTGGCAAACTCCCACCRACCATTTTGCTGGCAGCTACTAAGTAGCCTCTGGATCCCTAATGCAGGAAGGCTGCTGATGGGCTTCTGATTTACATATTTCTCTGGAAGCAATTTCTTTTGACCTACCTTTCAGTTCAGCAAATGCTCATTTGCTTTATATCTGTCTGTTTGGTTCCAAACCCCACATAAGTTTCTCGATTATATAGATCCACTTACAGTTGAAAGAAAAATTTTACATGCCAGAAGTCCATGCTGTCCTTTGCCCTTCCATCATTCACTTGTACACCATCTTTTTGTTGTGCATCTGTAAAGGCTCTGTGTTCTCCAGACTTCATGTCCTGTGCCCCTTTCTTGCTTGGTTAAGATATGTGAAAATGATGGGCTAGATGCTAGCTGCTTTTAGGTACTGGCTTGAGATCTCAAATTGATCCTGATAATGGCACCGCACCCGTCTAGCAAGACGTGAGTAACTGCATTTCATACCCTTTCTCAGGAGACACTTTGCCCTCCCCTTCTTGGCACAGGGAATGCAAATGCCCACCTCTTTTAAGTGCTGACATTTGTACAAATCTGTCAACTTCCATTTCCCGCTGGCAGCCACTGCTCTGCTCTGTGCTTTCATTTGTCATTACACAAGACAGTCTCTCCATGGCTGTCTGCTCCTTAGAAACATATGTGAATTAAACCTCAAAATATTTCTGTGACTTAATGGAAATAACCCTAAGTTACATATAAGAGAAGGTGGAAATGCTGTGGAGGCACAAAATCTGTATTAGGCAGGAGTTCCTAACTGCCAGAATAAATTTCTTTCTGGGTACAGCAGTGTTCCCTCTGTTTTCTGGTACTAGATTTTTAAGAATGAAGAAAATAAGGATGACAGGTAACAAATTTCGCAGTCTCTGTTGACCTTAGCATACTGACAAACGCTCTCATCAAAAACCTGTTATACTGCGTCTCACACCATGGCAGGTACTTTCTGTGTCATTTTTCTAACAACTGTACTATACAAGTTCTTCCAGAAACCATAAGGAACTTTTGAATGCTGAGGAAAAGACTCCTCCCAAACAGAGTTTCATTGCTAACCTCTAGGAAAAAGTTTGCTCCGAGTTATACTTCCATAAATTCCCTGAAGGTAAAAGTAGCTTCCTGAGTGAAACTGTGAGCAGAATTTTGTCCCAAAGTCCCATTGAGTATTGTCAGATTTAACATATCAATAGCAATAGATGGAGGCGTTTCTCCCTTCTTTCCATTTTGTCCATATGCTGGAAAAAGGGACCATGTGTGGTCCCAAAATGCATGTACATATGGGAGAAAATGGGAAATAAGTGGAAAAAAACAGCTTTCCTTAAAATCAGGCATTCGGGTGGAAATTACTGCATCTTCCAAACACAGATTTCAAGGTGAGTGAAGGCGAATAATGCCATGCCAGCATTTTTACAGTTCATATATTCCTACTGTTGACTTTTCACATGCACTTAGTAGAAACAAAGACAGTTCTTCACCGGCTTTTCGTGACTTTTAGACATGTTGCAGGCAAAGAGCACATCTGTCATATTTTTCATGCATCAACGTACAACTTCAGTCCTCTAACAAGTCATTGTGTAATGTGATGTTGTTTAATATGATGCTGTCAATAAAATCCCTCCATTTGGAGCAGTCAGTCTCCCAGGTAAAATTTGGATTCTCATTTTAACTTCCTCACCACCGACTGTTTTGCTGGCCTGAATGAAGATACCGGTATTATCACTGAAGTATTTTTACTCAAGGTGAGTATACTTTTGTGAGGTGTTAAGTTTCATTCCTTACGGTGCAGCAGAAGTGTGCAGCAGTAAGATTTCTCCAGTGGTGAAACCCGCTGAAGAGAAGTCAGTCATCAAGCTCCCAGCTGTATCTGGTTTTGCAGCCTGTCTAGACGGGAGTGCTGCGTCCCCTTGTGTGCTTTGAACTGGTGATTGCAAACACTGTGCAGATACCRTGGCTACAGGGGGAGGCAGCTGCAGCTCAGCACACCACTCTAAATAGCGCACTATGCTGAACATTATGTAAATCTGCAATCCCGGCATAAAAGCACTTTCTCCCGGTAATTAGGAATCTTAACCTTTTTTTCTCCCCCCGACGAACTGATGCTGCTCATGTACTTGGCTGGAGATCAGCAGTGCCTGCCAAGCCAAATTACTGGAAATTAATTATCTGGAGCCTGATCCGGAAGTTTTGGCTCACCTCTTCAGTAGGTCCATTCAACCCAATGCTATTATTTGAATCAATATGGATTTGGAAATGGGGCCCTTGCTTTGTCAAGTTTGGCGTGCTCCATGTGGTGAACAGCCACACCACATCTTCACACTACAGCTGGGTTTCTGCCCATTTAAATCATGTCTTGAGAACATGTAAGGCTACAGAATTTCGTTACCATTCACGTCCATATTAAATGGATAGAAGGTGCCATCAAGCAAACCTCTCATTGACAGGAATCCATTGACTTCCACTCACTCACAGTCACTGTTGCTTCATGTACACATAAAACACCTGCTTCATATACTTACAAGTACAGACTGTCCCTGTGAGATGGAATATGTTCAAGGAAATTTTTAACTGCTATCTGTGGAACTGTTATTCAGAGTGTTTTTCCTCTCTGCATGCAGACATGTTCTGATACTGTCTAAATTAAGTAAATGCTAAAAGAGGGGTTTGCCCATGAAACTATCTCCAAAATACCCTGCTCTCATCAGGAGTACTGACATTATGCAGTGAATATTTCATAATGTTCGTAAGTACATAGGCATCCACATTGTGCTCAGAGTCGGGGCACCAAAATGTTTTTTTCTTTCTGAAGTAAGATTGTGGATGCACTCAACAACTATGATGGCAAAGGGGCAGAATATGTAGCATGTGGAAAGGTGCTTCCCTTGCATTAGGAAGTTTGTGTCTCCTGGAAAGAAGTGGGTGCTCTCTGTAGGCATATCCCACTATATTTCTGCTGTTGAACAATTTGGCCTGTTTTTATCACCGCAGCATTCTCTTTATAGTCTCCCTTCTCATTTTGTGATTTTCCAGAATCTGTGTTTTGTTTTTAAGACAAAGAGCTGCAACAGCAAGTGTCCAGAATTGCTGTTGATGAGATTTAAGCTACAATGTTTTTCCTCACATATGCAAAGGGTTAGGAGCACAGGATCAGGTCGTGTAGCTGAGTGGTAAGTTGTTAAACTGGGATAACCCAACTGCTTTTGATCCTTTGCCTGTGCCCCAAGATTACAGGGTTTTAATATCTGAAGTGAAAAGCAATGTTTTTGAATTAGTGGTAAAAACTCATTTAGTAGTGGAATAAAGAAATGCAAAGTTAACATCTGAGACATCAGAAAACTATCTGTAAAATGCAACTTCTTGAGTTTCTTTCACAACCCCCTAAAAAAAACAAACCACGCACTTTTGCCAGTTTTTGCAATTCCATGGAAGTAAAAAAAGCAAGCAAGCTATAAAGTGGGAGGCTGCTGTTACTGTGATCATGGCGTGTGAGCGAAACTAATGGTTTAAATATGTATTAACTAGCAATTAGCCTGGCTTAAGTTAAAATTATTGCATTCAAAATATAGGGAGATCACAGCTGTATGTTTCTTTCACTGATTTTGCGAATCATAAGATCTACACACATGCAGGCATCTCTGGCACAACCCGCTTTGCAAATGACACGATCAGTCTTCTAGGTTACTGTAGTACTAAAGGCCAAGAAAACCACCCAGTAGCAGCAACACCTAAGCTGTGGAAGAAAAATCAAATGAAGCTGAGAATGACATCATAAAGTGTTTGAATGTCAATGTAACAAAATCCAATATGAAAAGTACAATGAAATGGGCGAAGTATTTTCCGGAATCTCATCACCAAAGGTATTTTCAATTAAAAAATCATGCTACAGAATGCTTAGTAGAGAAAGAAACAATTCCTGAAGGAGGAAGAAGAGGAGAATAATTGATCAGGCAACTGAGAAAAAGTGCAGAGTGTAGTGATAGGAATCAGACACCTTATGCTTGAAATTATGAACCTGTTTGAGGAAGTGGCATAGCTCCTGCTGCCATCGGAAAGACCAGAGTCTTAACCACATGGCTTATTAGGCTCAGTCTTGAAATAGGTTCATATATGTTTGTATCTAAATTTGAGCATGTTGCAGTGTGGTCTCATTTCCCTACTCGTTTTTTTTTTTTGTTTATTTTTTAAGGGCGAGAAGTAGGGAGCAAGGCAGAGGAAAGATTTTATTAATTCCTAAATAAAGGTGTTTACGGTTTTTGTGAGATTCTGTTGACCCTTGACTGGGCTATGACATTGTCTAAAAAAACCCAAGCAGCAGTTCAGATTGATGCCATCAAGAATACCAATCAGCAATCCAAACTAATAATAGTAAGCTCTGATTTTTGTGGGGAGGCCATCTGAAGAAACAGTACATCAGTAGAAATTTTCACAAGTCACTTAGATAATAGTATAACCCAATGTGAAAAGTTTAGGATTTGCTTCAGGACATACTGTATATAATCAACAGCTATATGGTAATGGCACACTGTACACCTGCATTGACGGAGGAAAACAGGCAGAGCTAGAGAACCTTTTTGAAAACCCATTTGGGAGCACTCTTACAGCCTGGTTGTTGCCTACGTTATATTTCCCAGCAGCACCTCCTTTGTTGAGTCTGAAGGGCTGGAAGCAGAAACCCAGCAGGAAGGAATGCTGAGATTTTGAAGCTTTTTGCAGTTTGTGTAATGGAGGGAAGAATTAATTCATCAAAAAGAGAAAGATATATCTGCATTGTTTCTCAGGAGTGTTCCCCAGAGGCTAAGACCAGGTTGGCATTAATGTGTTCATTCCTTTTGTTGCCCTGGGGCAGCTGTGGGGAGGGCTTTCACCTTTGGGCAAAAAGGTGATGTTATGATCCAAATTCTGCTTGTAGTAGTTTTCCCACTAAGCTCAGTGGGACTTTCATGACCCCACTTACTTTACACAGGTAAGCAGTAAGTTTACATACCCATGTGATAGAGAATTACTGGCAGAGGACCTCCTCTAGAGCCAGTTTTCTTCTTTCCCACATTGTTCCACTCTGTATGGAAAGTACAGCTGGACACACCAGAGGAATGTTTTTGTGAGATGCCTGATTGATTGTTCTTTCTATATTTTCTGGCTGTCGAATAGAGTCCAGCCAGGCTAAATGTTTCCACAGAGCAAATCCTTCCAAAAAGGGGAAGATCAGCTAAATATAATTTGAAAGTGTATTAGGCTGCCTTTCTTGTATTTCCACTTTTTCAGATTTAAATATGATTCACTTGGACATGTGAATGAACTAGTTCAAGAACTTTGACATTTTTCTACTTCAGGAAAACAAAACGAAACAGTTCTCAGAGGATCCTCGTAAAAACTTTTTGCCGTGTGCTTAATCTCAGGCAGCAGGAGGTGCAGAATTCCAGCAAGGTGCCTAGGGAGTTGCACGTGTCGCGTTTCCTCTGCCCTTTGTACAAGGACTCACAGGCATGCACACTTCCATATCGCTTCCTGAGCACTGCACTGCACTGCTACTTTATTATACTCAAATTGTCTTGGCAGCAGCTGGGGAGGGTGAAATGGCAACCAGAGAGAAAAAGGCAGCGAGTTGTTCTTAACGGTATCAGCTGATAGACTTAATTGTATGTTTACTTTAGAACTGAATTTTCAAAAGGGACTTATAATTTTAAGTGCTTAGTTTGAGAGACTTAAGGCTTTTTTCTTTTATTCAGAGGTCATCCAGTGTTTGCTGTTTCTGTGAATTACAGCTGGAAGTTTGGGGGCTCAGCCAAGTCCCCTACGTCCCTTTTTAAACAGCACGTCATTGGCATTTAACAGCAACTATCCAATGTCTGCAGATACTGGGTCATGTCTCTGATCTATTAGCCTTTTTAGTTCCTCATTTGTATTGAAGCGTACCCCAAATTAAAAGCAACATGAGGGCATTTAGAAATAAATCTTCATCTTTTACTAAGTTACTTCCACTGCAAATCATACTTACAGTAACTTCCCCACCCCCTTTTTTTGTGTCATGGTGATTTTGTTAAACATGGCAGATAATTACATCTTAGTTGATCCCTTGGCTATTGTACTTAAAAATGGCTGCTTTTGCTTAATTCTCTTTAATTCACGAGTTGCCTGCAGCCTACAATAAAAATGAATGCAAACTATGTTTAAAAGCTTTAGAAGGCAGATCTGACAAATGCAACATAGGATTTAGAGACAAAAGGCAATTGGCCACTCCCACCAAATCATATCCCAACTAATGAGAGGGTTTGGGATTGACAGAACTCTTCAGTAATTTGGAGCCTCCTGACAGGCAGTTAAATCTACTGCTGTCAGAAATTGGGCACCATGTTGAAGTGAAAGCAGAGGAACATTCTGGGAAATGTGGGAACAGAGGACTAGAAGGGATTGCCTGGGTCACCAAGTCCAGTTTTCTACTGATGTAGACATCCATGTTTCATAATCCCTTTCATTAAGTTACCAAGATCTATCTTAAAACTAGTTAGGTCGTTTGCCCCCACCGCTCCCCTTGGCTTGCTGTCACAGAACCTCTTTCTTCTGATGGTTAGAAGCCTTCTAATTTCCAACCTAAATATATTCATGGCCAGCTGACGCCCATTTGTTCTTTTGCCAACACTGTCCTGAAGCTGAAAAACCCTCTGCTCTCTCCTTCACTTCAATCCCTTGATGCAGGAGATAACATGTCCCATTTATTCATTCTGCTGCACTATTCAAGCTAAGTCCTTTGGGTTTTTCTCTTGTAAAGGCATGTCCATTCTCCAGGGATGCCCTTTTCTGTGCAAGATGGTCACGGTTTGAATTCAGCCTTTTTGACTATGAATAGCAAGGTTTGGCCACTCTACACCAGTATGAGATCTTACCAGTGCCTTGTACAAAAGGGGCAGCCCAGCCTTGACTCTGCTGTGAACACCTCAGTCCAGAATAGTGGTTCCAAATTAAACTGGTAACTGAGATGTAAAAGAGCATATCTGCAGCTGTCACAATATGAACATTGCAGTTCATAAGCAAAAAGATAGTGCAAGCTAGGAAATAGGTTTTATCCAGTATCCAGGCTTACTGCACGAATTTAAAAATGTGCCTTTGAGATTTTTCAATAGAATCATAATAATGTCACTCTAATTAAAGCTACCCATGAATTTATTTGTCCTATATGATGTGGTTGATCATCCTCAGACAATGTGAACAGTCTTCTTTATTAGACAGGGCATATATGAGATTGCTTGCAGTGAACTAATACATTTGTGTAGGGTGAATAATAAACTGAAACAGATTTAAAATAAACTAGCTCTGTCATATAGTTAAAGTACTTAGGATTTGGAAAGCCTTGCTTTACCAGTAGATGGCACAAATCAGCTTGATTTGGTTTCAGAACATGTATAAAAAGTACATTGAATAAATAATGAACTGAAATTTTAATAAAGTTCTTCTATTTATGGTAACTAGATGACAGCAAAAGTTATAAACAGGAGAGTAACATTCATATTTTGCATTATATTGCCTCGGTGGGCTTTTTGGTTAAAATGATTTATCTGTCAATGCTCTAAACTCTGCATCTTAAGGGATTTTGGCCTGATTTTGGCATATTCAGATCTAAGCAGAAATGTCAAGGCAGTCAGTGGATTTGGATCTGGTCCTGATTTCATGAGTGCAGATCCTCTTGTTTTCTCTAGACACTTTGCCTTGCACAGAGTGCAGATTTAATTTTATTTTGTTGATAGGCTAGTTTTTTCTTCTTCTGAGAAAGAATACACTCTCACACTAAATCTTTCATTCCAGCTGTTTAAATACCAGTTGGCAAAGAGTTTCATCCATTAAAGTGCCAACTCTTTTTAATTGGGCTGATTTTAGCTCAGGGCATTTGGTACTTTGGAGGACAGCTCTGTATCTTGGAAGGCACATCCCACACTGAGATGTGGAGGAGTGATTCTGACAAAACTCTTGCCTCATCTTCCACCCCTCCCTTGCCAACCATGTGGCCAAGTTTTTCATGGGGAATCCCAGCCCTGGTGACTGGACAGATTGGCTCCTTACTTTACAAAACGGGGCCATATTACGGAGCAACGAGGCAGTCCCAGATCAACCAGCTACCTCCCTGTCCTCTCAGGTGTGCCTCCACCCTGCTGGCAACCACAGAATCATGGCCCATTTTGGTCTCTCTCTGACCCTCTCTTTTCTTCTAGGTCTCGTCACTGTAGGTTCCTTGCAGGCACCATCGCAGCACATTTGCTTCAGAGTTTGTAAGGATGGTAGATTTTTCCTTACAAGACCACAGCCTTTGTACGACTTAGTTGAAGAGATTTCTTGCAAAAGGAGAGAATGCAAGAAAGAAAAAAAATGGATATGTTAATTGACCTTGTTTGAATGTTGGTTTTGTCAACCTGATAGGATTAATTTGATTCTCTTATCCAGCACAAAAGGAATTCCAGTCCAACTTAGCTATTCTGTAAAAGGTCATCAGTAACTGGATGAAAAAAGATAGGAGGACTTGGAACAACAACACAGGATCTTGAAATAATTTTATATTTTATTAACTGAAAGGCTGGTCAATAGCTAATTATTGTTGGGGTAAAAAAAAAACCAAACTCTTAGCCACTTTCTTCCCTCATAAATAAAATTACAAAAAATCTCCTTTGAACTGTAGTGAGTCAATATAACTTGGACAGACATTTACCCAGTTATGAGCTGTTAAATGAGGAGGTTTCCTTAACAGGGAAAATGGCACATCATGTTGTATAACAAAAAAAAAGAATGCAAAATAATTGCCTTTCTCCCATTTCCTTTAACTTCTCTGTATGTAATGAATATATTACACCTTGGCCAAGGAAGTCAATGGGGGAAGCAGGATTTAGCCAACAGCATGTGAAAGTCTGATTTGAGTTATATTCTAGCTTGAAAGCTCTTTATTCTTAAGTACTAGAGGGAGCTGTGTTAGGAGTTCTGCCAGTTGCGTGTCACTGGGAAACACTATCCTGGAGAAGCTTAGGTGCCAAAGGAGAGGAGCTCAGGCACTGTATTCATCCCCAAGTGACTCAAAAATCTCCGAAAAAAACAACACAGATGTGAGGATGCTACTAATGACAACAGCCTGTAGCTGATGAGTTGATGCTTCACAGCTCTTGGAAGGCGACCCCAACTTGGCTCAGGTGTGGAGGATTGGACCTCGAGTTAAAAAAGACATTTGAAATAAAAGAGGAAGGCAGGATGTGTTTTAGGAGCTGCAAAAGCAAGGAGGCAAAAAAAGCTTCTTTTTGGTGATGTGGGTGTCTTGGGTGGCTGCTAGATGGCACTAGCACACGCTCATGTCGCAGAGGTGATGTGCATCCCTGCAGGCAGATTCCTTCTGGGACTCTTGCCTGGCTCGTTCTGAAAGCATGATGAGACAGTGGCCGCTTATATCCCGAGACAGACCTCCGCCCTCATCGCTACTGATTTTAAGGATGGGAAAATGACTTTCCCCTCATGCAAACTGGAGCCTGTATTTCAATGCTTTTAAACTTTAAAGGCACTTTGTGATTCTTCGGGGGTGAAGGATTTTGTGCAAATTTAATTACTGTTGTGACACTGCATAGAGTCTGCACAGCGTAAAATCCTGCATGGGCGAGACTGGGCTTAAACATGAGAACAGCCCTTCTGTGCTCAGCTTTGGGTATTTTTATTGATGACACTATTTTTTAAATGCTTATAGCAAGCAGAGAAAATTAAATTCACTCTTATGAGACTTACTGTGTAAATGAGGAGAGAAAACACATAAAAATCATCCTGGATGATCATCAAAGCTTGATAATTATTTTTATTAGTTGTGTAGCACCATTTCTGATTGCATTGGCAAGCTCAGTAAAAGGCAGTGTGTGTTTTAGAAGGGATTAGGATGAAAAGAGGGTGTCTGCCTTTCCCCGTCCATGAGCTAGAAGGAGTTTCGTGTACAGGGAGCAGGCGGGAAGTGGAGGCAGAGGGAGTTACCGAGGAAGCAGTGGTGCCAGAGGCACTGGCATAATAATGGAAATGAAGAATAGGAGGAATTAAGAGCGGGGGTGTAGGCAGGGATGGACTTGTGCAGGATCTGGAAGATTCCCTCTTGCCTCTGGTGTTTTCCAGGCAAATGCATGCTCATCTAATCTTTGCTATGGAGTGTGAATATGACTCTTAAAATTTCTGACWGTGTCTAAAAGTACCACCTTCATTCTCTTTCCACATCACCGAAAATTCGGACTGGGCTACCCAGAGTAGATACTAACTTCCTTTTAAATCTGCTGCTGCGCACTCACATCATCTTGACACACTACTCATGCATATGCATGCCTCACACATGAAAGGGGAACCCATGATACGCGTGGCACCCTTGGCTCTAATGTTATGCTCACAGCACCCTTTGTGCAGTGTTATTTTCATGGGGTTAATCCAGATATTAGCAATCTAGTTATTACAAGAATATATATTTAAAGGAGTGTATGGAGTTACAGTGATGATGAACTTAACCCTGTTTTTTCCCAGATACTGATATGGCAACTAGTTTTGGAGGGTGGTATGAAATTGGTACTAAGATACCCTTTGGGGAGGTTCCACCTTTGACACTTCTGTCAAAAGAAAAGATTAAAAATGGAACCTCCTGAGAGTCCAAATACCATTTAGAGAACTCTTAGGAGTAAGCACAGAGTTTGCCTCTCAAGGTAATGCTGTCTCAGCTGTACTTTAATGCCTCTGAATACCTGCTGTCCAGGCTTCTACCACAGGGCAAATCTGGAGAAGCAGGATATCTTATAGCACTGCTAGACTTGTAGCTCAAGGCTGTCTGCATGTTTTTGGGTCAGGTTTATGGTAGTTGTAAATGACAACCTTGGTAAAGATACTTTAGGGATCAAGGTGCTGGTTATCTGATCATGATAGGATGGATTTCTGCCCTGTTACAGACCAGGTGCTTTTAATAGAGAACTGGTCTGGCATTTTTCAGTGAAGTTATTTTGTTGCTTCTATTGTTTGAATATACGTCAAAGAGTAAATACCAATTTCTTCATCCAAGATGGAATATCTGTGCTGAAATTCTCCATACCTGAGTAGCCAGCCAGCTAATACCGACCAGAGAAACTCCACCAGAGCTTTTCCTGGGAACAGAGAGAGAGAGATGGAACTTGCTAAATGACAGCAGCCACTCTATGCTTGTTTGTTCATGGTCATTTGTTTTAAACCTGGGCTGTACCAGAACCTGTTACATTCAAGTACTGTTTTCTACATGTTTTCTCTCTTTCATCTGCCGTCAAAATGAGAGGTTTATATGGAACTGGCACTTAGCAAAGAGTTATCTCCATTCACCTCGTAAGAAGAGACAGGGAACACAGGACACAGAGTTTTGAGACACTGGCAGGAGGTATTTATTTATAAATATGATCAAAATATT
Source organism: Oceanodroma leucorhoa (assembly GCA_030449065.1). Classification (NCBI taxonomy): domain Eukaryota; kingdom Metazoa; phylum Chordata; class Aves; order Procellariiformes; genus Oceanodroma; species Oceanodroma leucorhoa. The sequence goes on along the minus strand of JASVER010000027.1, from coordinate 5,656,342 downwards.
GGAAGGGAAAAACAAATATAAATTTAGAAGATGTTTTGCTTTTAAAGTGGTAGATAATGGACAGCTTGTAAGTTTGTGTCACAAAATATTCTTCCAAATATTTTGTTTTCTGAATTTTGATATCTTGTTTCCTTCATATTTTCCTTTTTGTCACTTAGTGTAATAAGGTGAGTATTGTCAAAAGTATATGAGCTTATTTTCCATCCTTTCCCTTTTTCCCTTCTTTTTTTCCTTTGTTCCTCTCTTCATTTTAGTTGTCTTCCTCTGGTACTTTCTAAAATGTTTAAGAATTCTTTAAAAGCGCTTCTGATTTAAGAAAGGCTACAGAGTAGTAAGAGGGAGTAATAATTTTATAACAGTCATTCTGCAACTTTTTGTGGTTCTTACACCTTTTACTATTAGTTTTTATTTTCCCTAAGGGATTTTTTAGGGTTTTTTTAAAGCTTCCAAAGTGAGAAAATATGCAAAATCTATTGACCTAAAAAGAGAAAAAGGAAGGATGAATACCCAAAACTCATTTGTTGCATTCAGTGAGCAAAAAGAAAAAAAGGGGGATAGAGAAAAAATGAAAAGTGAACAGCCTTTCTGAAAGAAATCTGAAGGCTCTTGTGAAAATGTATTGGTTTCACAGATACAGTATTTTCTTGAAATTTTGTTTTAAACATTTAGTTTGTTTATTTGTATCATCTCTACCACTCTAAAGTTTAATCCTTATATAATATTTTTAGGGCTATGCTAGTTATAGGTATAATTTAAAATAAATAAGTAATGGTAAAATTTGTGCTGGTAGGTTCCAAGTCAGAATTTGCTTACAGCAGCACAAAAATATACTTCATCTGTACAGCCTCTTACACAATTGTGCCCAAACTAGGTGCATTGAAATGCTCTACTGGTATGTTTAAAACTACACAAGTTTATGTTGTGAAACATATCTTGTGTTAGACATGCTCTGAATGTTCCCATGGTGTGAGCACACAAAATGCTTCTGCATAGCTTAGCTGTTAGGTACACGCCTGGTCTGTTATTGATGTCTAATCTCCATAAACAATTTTGCCTAATTATGATCTAATCTTAATCTATCTAATCATAAATTGTATTTGATTTTTAAACCTATTTTGCTATTTATTATTTTTAAACTCTGTTTCTTATATCATAGTCTTTCTTTGGAAGACCTGTGGATTAATTAGGGTAGAAAATTTCCATGCATATTGTAGTGACTGTGGCTATAAATGCTGTGGTCTAATGCTTAAATGTCACTGTACTTAACCAACTGAGATTAATAATATTGTTCTTTTGATGTGCAATACTTTTTAATTAATACAGGTACTACATATTTTACACATAACAAAAGTAGTATATAATGCTTTTTAAGGTAGTTTGCTAGTCCAAAAATATGTGTAAGACTAAGCAGTTGATATACTCTGCCTGGTACTAACAGCAGCACAACTGACATTCTTGTCTTACTGCGTATTTGTCTTCTCCTGTCATCTGTCATCTCCCACAGTCTTGTTTCTAAGCATTTTGGTATGGACTACTGTTTTTTCATTGCCTGTGTTTGGCATAAGAACCTCCTAGGTACTATTACAGTGGTAGTACAATAATAAGTAGAGTGTACAATTATTTGGAAATAATATCTGTATTACCTCCCAACATTCATTAGAAATCAGTAAGTCAAATGCTTCTAATTCCAGTTATTATTTGTGGAAGTGGACATCTGTAATGTTCTGGAGAGGATATTGGTAAAGACATAGCTGTTCGCGTACTGGGCTCTATTTGTCTGTACCTTTGAGAAAAATTTCAGCTGCGTTAGTTAAAGCGGTTAGATTGCATCATCATTGTTACCTATTTGTTTGCTTGGTAAAGCCAATGAAGAAGAAAGGAAAAGGGGAAGAAGTTGTTCATGTGAAAAAGTCTGTTGGGAGTTTCTGGTGGTTTTTACTAATGGTTGTGATGGAGGGTCATAGTAACACTGTGTTAACTTTTTAGTGCCTAGCATCAAGAAAATTTGGTTACTTGAAATCCGGTCACTTGTTGCATATGAGATTCTTGTGTCTGATGAGTGACATGGTTTGTGAAGAACTTACTGTCCTTCAAAAAGCATGGCAGTTTTTCGAGAGCATACTAGTTCTACAAATGTCTTTAAGAAGCATTTAAATAGACACAAAGATAATGGAAGAAAGATGGATCATATAGGAGGGAGTGCGTGGAACAGAGAAGGAGAGAGAGAAAGAGCAGGTCAAGGGAGGTGGTCCTTCCCCTCTACTCAGCACTCGTGAGGCCACACCTGGAGAATGGTGTCCAGTTCTGGTCTCCCCAGTATAGAGAGATGTGGACATACTGGAGAGTGTCCAGCAAGGGCTACAGAGATGATTAAGGGACTGGAGCATCTCTCATATAAGGAAAGGCTGAGAGAGCTGGGACTGTTCAGCCTGGAGAAGAGAAGGCTCAGGGTGGGATCTTATCAATGTATATAAATACCTGAAGGGTGGCTGTAAAGAAGATATTGGAGATATTTTGGAGATATTCAAAAGCCATCTGGCCATAGTGCTGGGCAACCTACTCTAGGTGACCCTCTTGAGCAGATGGGGTTGGACAAGATAAGATAACCTCCAGAGATCCCTTCCAACCTCAACCATTCTGTGATTCTGAGTAGAGGAACAGTGCATGAGGATGGAAGGAGGGCTTGTTGAGGAAGCCTGAGACATGAAGAACATTAGGCAGGGAACTGAAGTAAGCTAACAGGCAGTCCTGGAGAGAGGTAACCTGCAAAGTCAGACATGTAGAAAGCGCCCTTTGGATTTTCTGATCACCTCAGTCCCTTGGTACCAGCAACAAGCTTGCCTGTGATTGTGCCTATCAGACTGAGAGTTTCTGTATCTCAGGAGCTGGTTCCTCCCTGGCATTGTCCTCCCAGCAGATATATCCAGGGAGCAATACATTGGTTCCTAGTGCCCCTAAAGTGGTGAAGTAAGGTCAAACAGTGCTTGACTTTCTGGTTAGAAGGGTTGTGCAGCAGGACGCTGAGGAGCCAGCAGTGGCATGTATGTAAGTCATCTGCAGATGAGCAATGCCAGAGTTTAGGAATAGCAGTGATAAAGACTTGTAGATAACCAGAGATGGGACTACGCCTAAAGGAGGAGAGAAAACAGGAGATACTGCTGCCAACAGTGTTGCTCCACCCAAAGGTTCCAGTTGAACAGGATATCCGCAAGTCCCTTCTGTGCTGTATGCAGCAAAAGGGTTTGCAGGAGGGAATAAGAAGGCGAATGTCACAGAAATACTCAGCAGAACTCATAAGAAGTGCTGTAGGAAGTATGTGTATATATATTTGTATACATGTACATACACATGCATACATACCGTATGGCAGATATCAAGGGATCTTAAGCAAAACTGAGCAGCAGTGGGCAGCATGGGTGTGCCTGTGTACCAGTGTTTGTTGCAAGATACAGGAGAGCAGAGCATCCAAAACATAATTTTTACTGTGAGCACCATAAGGCAAGGTATTGCAGTGCTAAGAGCTGTATAGATGTTCTACAGTGCCCTGTGTATCCCTTCTCTCATGAACTTCAAAAACAGTAGATGTGCAGCTATCTGACAATGGTACCGCATGTTTCTCCTTCCCAGTAGGCTGTTAGGAGCAAACTGAGAGACCTGTTGGTGACAAGCAAGATTCCTCATGTACAGCCCAGCTCTGATTAGTTCATTCATACTGTGATGGTGTGGTTATCCAAATGGCAATCAAACTACACGTGTGTGATCAGCATCTTCATTATTGTCTCTGCATTTGTTTTGTGGACTAAATTCTCATGCCAGATCAGATACAGGTTTTGCAAAAATCCTATCACACAGGGAATGAGTGGAGGAGCCTACTTCTTGTCCTTCACCATCTCTTTAAAAGTCTACTTTTTGGTGGGACTGCTTGCTGAGCTTCTGTTTGTTAAGGCCAGCTTATTCACCAGGCCACTGCTGCACTTCTTCATCACCTATAGTTTGATGTTCATGCATCAAAAGATTAAAGGAAACCTGTTTTTCACTAATGAAGACTGATGTAGCGCTGTTGCTCTTATCATAGCAGTCTCTAGCTGCCAATGCTGGAGCCGAGTATCACCCTTTCACCTGATAGTGGCTGGATGTAGTTGCATCTCCTTTCATCCTCTGGGAAGCAAAAGGGACCTTCAGAACATGGTAAGATATTGGGAAAGTGGCCAGATACCTTCTCCTACTGAAGGAAAGAACTGAGAGCAAGGAAAAAAACAAATGTTCCCATTGAAATTGCCTTACAGATCATGTTTCTTCCTGCTGTCTCCCAGCACATCTCTCTCACACAACAGTCCATAGAAAATGACTGCCACCAAGATATGCTGAATTTCTACCATCCCTACAGCTAGAGAAGTGGTGAAGCAGCGTGATAAATAGAGCAAACCAGCATAGAGAGGCAAATACATTACAAACTGCAAATAGATTAATCTTAAATTGTTTTCATGCACAAATGAACCTCTGGTGCATAGTGTTTATATCATCAGTTCATTTTCTTTGGTAGACAGGGGGTATTCAGTAGATTTTTAATTTTTTTCAGTAGGTGCATGCAAAATATGTAACTTAATTTTGTGCGTGGTGGTTAGCTCAGAAGGTCTGGTTGCTTAAGGTGTTTTGGTGTGCCCAGGATAAACATCAGTTGGTGATGGCAGTGATTTGGTGTTTTGATAACTGTATGATGCTTCACTAGTGATGGGCATAGCTCTTATCACCAGACTTGACTTATTTCATGGCTTTTGATGATAATATCTGGGGATGCTGAGAACTGCAAGCTTTTCAAGTGGTATTGCCTGATGCATTTGATGCAAGATTTCAACCTACATGAAATTATACTCCTTTTCTCTAACAGTGTTTATTGTCTTTTTTCCCCATATCATGACATATTCTGCAGCCAATCGGTAAAGCACTAGACAGAATTGGTTAAATTTTTGAGAGCCAGTGACAGCAAGGCTTTGACTTTTTAAATCTCTGAATGTTTTTCTATTTGAAAGACGAGAAAGAAAGATCAAATTACAGAACTACAGGTCATAGGTAGGGATCCTGAAAAATTGCACCCCGGGGATATTTCTTCATATTAGAAGCAGCCTGGAGATGGCACACATTGCTTGCTTGCAGCTTCCAGCTCCCTGTTCTCTGGGAGAGGACAAAAACAAATATCAGGAGAAAAGTAAAGGCAGGTGAAATGTGAGATATTTGGTTGACAGCTTTTCTGAGGCCATGGTAAATGAAAACAGCATCAGGACTCCTAATCATCCTAGAGGATCACTCTAACTGCAAGAAATACTCAGAAGCTGCTATAATGGCTTTAGGTCATTTTTTCCTTAACTCCAACAGTTTAAGGCATAGCATAGAATTTAGCCCACTGCTAATAGCCATAATGATATCTTCTGGGATTCAACAGGTTTACATGTGTATGCCTATGATGGATGAGTTAGGAAATAGGGCATGTCAGCCACTTGTGCACACAAATACCTTCACCAGACAGACATACATCTCCTGTGCCTGCCCCATCAAGGTTTTTTGAGCAAAGTTGGTGTAACTGGGAGGTTTGCACATAGCTGACAATACATGGGCAGTCCTGAGTTGTTTTGTGTGTGATGCTGAAAAAAAAAATCTGTGGAGAGGAAACCTTTTTTTGCAGTAGCATACTGCATGACCTTCCTTGACACCTGTGTAATCACACATATACCGAACACGAGGATAGTGTTTAAAGTGATGACAGCATGACCAAAGACAGTGTTATTCCCTAATGCAGGCTGGTGAGAAATCATTGGGGCTGGTGAGAAATCATTGTGACTGGTGAGAAATCAGGGATTGAATCACTCCTGTTCTCTCTGAACTTTTGCAGTATTCCTTATTTATAGAAGTTATGTCCCACATATGATTGACATAGACTCACTTCAGGAGGTAGCATAGTCAGTAGACAGTAGACAATACACATTCTTGTCATGGAATATATTGCTTCTGGAGACTGTGGTGCTCTAAGTAGATGCTTAATTTCATTTCTATTTGATACAGCTCAATCAGCTATATATAGCTGATTTGACGCAATCAGCTTTGTAATGAAAGAACCTGGTTTCTTAAAAGTAATTAGACTCATCAGCTTGTTGGTTCTTTAGCCTCTAACTGCCGAAGAGAAAAGGTACACAAAAAAGAAAAGACTTCCCTGGCATAGATGGTCATCAGTAGCTTGTGGTTAACACAATGGGAACAACTCGTCTGTTTTCTGTAAGTCTCCAAGCACATGGTAGGGTCAGTGTATATCCTGAATGATGTATGGGTCCTTAATGACTGTAAATCCATATCCATACGATGTGTACTATATGCAATAGTAATTTTCTAGATCTCTGTGTGTTGTCTCTATGTTTATGAAAGGCTAAAACAACTGAACCTTCCAGTGTTGTTCAGACACTCTTTCTATAGATCACATGTAGTGGTTGCCAGCTGCTGGGTGAAGATGCAAGCTGTTTCTGTTCATTCCCCATGTTCCCTACAGTTCTGTATGGCCTTGGTGCTGTCATGAGACCAATCATTCTGTGCATAAACAGTATTTTAATTCCATCCAGTGAAGTGGCAATGGGTACTTTCCTGGAATCACGAATGCCTTCATTATGTTGGTAGCCCCGTCACTCTTAAGAGCAAACCTGGGCTTCGCTAATTATGGCATTGTCATTCAGCCTCAATTAATTAACTAATGTATTTGCAGTCTGAGGGATGGGGGGGAGGTCCTACATAAATGCTGACTGTTACTAGTCTGAGGGAATAGCTCCTGGAGCAGCATTTTATTTGCATTTATTACTAGTATGGTGGTGATTGATGTGTACCATTTGCATAGAATTTGCACAAAGCACTTGGCAAAATAGGTGCAAAATACATGACCCAGTGAATTTGTAATCTAATTTTAGGCAGGTGCCACAGTGAATTAGAAAAACAAGAACTGAAAAGAATACAAAGATGAAGCTTAATGTTATAAGACATTATATGTATTAAAGAAGCTTTGCCATGTGTACTTCTTGTTCATTCTCTCAGTTTACTTTCTTTAATAGCATGGAAAACGTGAGGCTGTAGGAAAGATGTAACTGAGCAAATAGTAGTGTGTTAAACAAGGATATGACAACATCCCATTTACATGCACAATTTGAAAAACACTAAAAATGCAATATAGGAAAAAACAAAGTATTTAGCAAACCACAGAGGAGGAGAAAGTGCACAGGAATCAGGGTCCTTTTGGTGGTCCACTGCAGCAGTGCAAGAACTTGTCACATTCATGTTTCCTTTGACTGTCCTTTGCTCACTGTGAAGCCTCAGTGAGGATGAAATTCTTACCGATGTTTGGCGGAGAAGGTGATAATCACAATAGCTGCCTGTAATATTCTTTATCAACAGGCAGGTAGGAATGAATCACAAAGATGCTTGCTCATCTGGATGTTGTTGCTGCTTTCGAGTGTTTAAGGATGCCATCTTGCAATATTGGTATCAGTAATTTCCCTTTCTATCTTCAGTGAAATCAGACATGGATCTTGTGCCATATGTATTTAGCATACTTGCTCAAATTAGTTGCTCCTCGGGCCTTGCATCTTATACTGTATAGTGGTATCTCATCACTGTTGTGGTTTTGACTTTGCTAATCACAAATACACACACAAAAGACTCTGCCTAGGAACTTTTGGTTTAATTAGACAAGAGAGGAAAGATGAACGTAGGCAGGTTGATGAGCAGCAGTGGCAGCAATGAGACCCTACTGACACTGTGATTTCCAGTGTTCTCACTGAATGAACGTCACAACTGTATGAACAGCATAATTGCTCTTCTCTACCATAGAAGCACCATACCAAAAGAAAGTAGAAAGAAGATTTAAAAAAGAACAACTAAATGGCTGTGTCAAAAACTATAGGGAACTCCCTCAAAACATCAGTGTCAAGATGGGAGAGTATATGAAAGTGCTTGTTTGAAAATGTAATATGGGAATGGTGGGGAGGGGCATAAGAGGCAAGAGTTGTCCTTTGACACTGAATGAGAGATTTAGGGAGTAGAAAGACTAGAAAAGGCTCTGAAAAGAAGATAAATAGTTCATATTTGATATAATTAAAAGGAAGAGAGAGTGAAGAGATGCATGGGGAAGGACAGTATGACATTTTTGAAAAATCCTTGCAGGAGTACATTTGTTAGGAATAGGAAAGGACTTGGTGGTATACTTGGGTAAAATTTTTGCTGTGCGCATGGACAACAATGGCAATATATAGACATATTACATAAAAAAAAAGTCTGCAGGACTTAAACTAGACTGCTTGTGAAAACCTTAAGGAGATCTGAGGAAAAGAAGCAGGTTATGAGTCTTTCAAACAAAGAAGATTGTGATGGTGTCCAGGCACATATTTCCTGGGAGGAAAGACTAGGGTAGTTTTAATCTATGCATTAGTTTTAGCTGGTGTGGTGTGTGCTTCCACGTATCTTCCATGTAGCGTCATGTCCTCATGGCTGTGCAGATATTTCCTCAGTCTATATCTGCCCTCAGTCTGATATGCATGGTAGGTGGTAGTGAAAATTCCTTTTGAGGAATATTTAAGAGTTTTTATTTTGCTGCACTGAGCTCGATGCGGAGTCTAGGCAATGAAGAGATGACAGAGAGACAGGCTAAGATTTCAGCTTCGCTAAAAGGGGCAGACCTGAGATTCAGTAATAGTGCAGCTGCTTTTGTCTGTAGATGAAATATTCCAGGATGAGGCACAGAGGAGAAGGAAAACTAAAGCCAATATTCTATAAAATCCCCATCAGAAATTGGAAGGGTGATAGTATAAAGTCACAGACAAGTTCTTCAAGATAAGGTATTTTCTTTACATCATGAACTCTCTATATTTATATCTGAGATTACAAGCTTTATTTTTAGCTTACTAGTGATCATGACCTTCCTGTGATTTCCCTGGATTCCTATGGGACTGAAGTTCTTAAGGGTGATGGCACAAACACAGTAACAGAGGATGGTTAGACAAAGTTAATATTAACCATGTCCTGTACAGTGAAACAGATCCTCTGAAGGAGAATTGGTTTCTCAAGAAAGCAATCATCTTGAAAACAAATTTACTTCACCATGCTGTAGGAAAAGAGTTTAGAACACTGAGTCATCTGGAAGATGTTGTAGAACAAATGGGAAAAATAAATGGGAACATCACCATGCCTTCGTCCAAATGTGATCCTAGTATTCTTTAAAGGGTCTTGGGTAGGAGAGGATCCAGGGAAGTGTGCACCACCAAGTATAAATTTCATACCAAGCAAGTCATTGGGAACTATAATAAAGGATAAAATTAGTGGACATAGAAATAATTATGATGTATGGTGGAAGAACCAGCATAGTTTATTTATAAGTAAATCATGTTTCACAGATTAATAAATCTGGTTGACATACTGTACTTGAACTTCTAAAAATTATGTGACAGAATCTCTCAATAAAGACATTCAATTTCTTTAAGCTATTATGGGTAAAGAGCTATGGACAACGTCTGTCATGGTTCAGGCCTTTCATGTAGAATCTCTTACAGGCGGAAGGGGAAAATTCAAGTAGGTGGGAGGGCAGGCAGGAGTATAACTTGAAAGCCATACCATTCCCTCCACTCAACCCATATTTCTCAGAATCTCTTTCCTTTTGTATTTTCTCTACTGCAAGAACTGAGGGGAGCCCAAGTAAATTACTAGGTGCCAGGTTTCAGCAAGCAAAAAGAAATAGTTCCTCATGCAGCATAGAATTAAATAGTGAGACTCCTTGTGAAAGGATGACAAAAGTATAAATGAGTTCAGAAACTGTTTGAAAAAAATCATATGCTTGTCTTCGTCAAGGGCTAATCAACTCTGGAGGCAACCTCTGGCTCAGGAAATCCCTAAAATACTGAATGCCACAGGGTGGGAGGGAAATGCCTTTAGTTGACACTTATATTGTATCCCTAAAGAACCAGTGCTAATCATAGTTAGAGACAGAATAGTGAGTTGCCTTTGACCTTACAAAATGTCAGTCGCATATTCTTAAGAGAAAGCAAATTCAAGGATACTATGAAGCAAAAAGAATTTAAGAAGAGAATGAAGCTGTTTGCTTTCTTTGTTTTTTCACAAATTATGACTAGGGGAGAAACTGCTCAGGTGCTCACTGCAGAAGGATGAAACAGCTTTGCACAGACGGACTCTCTGGGTTTCCCAAAGAAAGCTAGAATTAGCAGAAGAGGCATCATATTTGGAAGTTTTTCTTAGGATTTGTAACCTCTGGGTTTTGCCCGTAAGAAAAACAATGATGTGCAAGAGCTCAGTAAAACACTTCTATCTGTTAACTTGTGCTTTTGGAGTCTGAYTGTAAACACAAATGCCTGTACAACCTCTTAGAGTCTGGAAAATGGTATCCTTAAGTCACAGTAGAATTTTAAAGGCATGTATGTTTGGGACAGGTTAATGAACTGTGGGGATGACCCACAAGTTTGCCTGAAGACCCAAAACTGAAGGGTGGTGCATTGACTAGATTCCTCAAGGATTTGTTTAGCCAAAGACCAAGTGTTGTGACTTCAGCTATCTGTTCGGTGAGTAGCCCAAAAGCAGATGTTCAGCTAGACTTTGTTGCAGGGTGTCATCTTTGGGGGACATATTGAAGGAATAATTAAGGAGGTCAGAAAAGAACCAGAGGAAATCATAGAAATCCAAAGAGAACAAGACTACCTTTTGCCCTCAAGCCTTTGGATGCCCTCTCCCTCATATTTTGCTTAGTTAGTATTAATTCAGGGCTAAGTTCCTGCAGCTACGCAGAACCCATCACTCCTGCCCAAGTTTCCTGTTCATTAGTAATGTCACTCTATCCAGCCTCTGATTCTGATTTCCTTCCTTGAAGGCCTGGTTTCCGCTATTCTGCTCTGCATTTCACGCAGAGTAGTTATTCAGCTGGTTTCTTTAGACTTCATCCAACTAATTATGCCAGAGCTCTTTGAATAGGTTATCATTAAAGTTATAACAACCCATTATTGTGCTTTGTCTGGGAGGGATGTGATGCAGCCTTTGTAAACAAATGGTGGGTTCCCCATATAATGAGACCTTCCATGATTTAAGAGTTTCATAACAACTATATAACATCAACTAGAATGTATAAGTTGTACACAAGATTCCCCCCCTCCTTTCCCATAAATCACAGATTAACGACGTACCTCTTGGCTACAGAAGTATTATTAAATATTCTGGTAAAAACAGCTTCAGATGAAAAGGGAAGGAACCACACAAGGAGAGAAGCCCCAGGTAGAAACCATAAAGGTTGTGTTCAAAGAGCTTCAGGATGAAAAGAAGATGGAGTGATACCGACAAAACAGGTTGGTTCAGGGTGGGATATTTTTATAATGGGAGTGGTCAAGGCAAGCTCATGTGAGGGAATAATCTGAGGGAGAGTGAGGAGTTACACATGGTAAAAGGGAAGTGATAAGGAAGTATATGATGGAGATCAGGAAAGACCATGCTATAAAAGCAGATGGAGATTGGAGCGTACAGGAAGAGGGAGCACTGCTTCCCCAGCTGTTTGCTTGTTGTGAACTGACCTGAACAGTCTTGCTTTCTGTGCTTTTGGAGTAGCACCCCCGTCTCTCCAGATCTACATTGGTCTGCACCAGAGTCCTACTGGCCTGGAGCTATCACTCATGAGAACCATGCAGTCCTGTGTTCCTCTGCGTGTTAGGAAGCATGTAACAACACTTCTGCTGTTACCATAATACCAACAGGCAAGTTACGAGCATTTGCTGCATCAGATGTTATCTTTGGGCCTGATGTTGTTTGTGCCTTACATCGCTTTATCTACTTTGAAGTTGATATTGGCATGTATTTTTGCCATTTGTTTCTGTTGCGGGCTTTATCTTGCGTCTTGACCTCTTTTCATGCTCCTTGGGCTGTGCCTTCCCCCACGACAAGGGTGTGGGCAGGCCTGTTAACTTGTGCCATAAACACATTCCTTCCTTCAGGGTGGTACTGAGGATGAAGCAAGAGTTTAATAGGAACTTCTTCAAATAGCTATGGAGTTTTGTCTGGCGGGATGCACACTGTGCTGCTGCAGCTATCCTGCTGTACTGGCCCTGCATGCCTCACTTAAGTAAATCTCTCTCCAGTCATTGATGTGGGTGTGTCTGTCACTCCTGCATCAGGAGGGAGTTGTAGCTGAGCCCTTCATCTATACGTAGGGATTGCCTGTCTAACTGTAGAGCTTGAACTTGGCTCTGTGCTTGTTGCTTTATGCCCTTGTATTGACACAAAGCAGATGATTGTAGCTTTGTTGAGGTCATGGCAGGTTTTGTTCTCTTTGGCCTTCCATACTACAGATCTCCATGCAGTTCAAAGTGGTTATTGTGTTAAGCGTTGTTGCGTCATGAAGTTTCCTGAATGACCAGACATTTGTTTGCTTTTCAAGCCACAAAATTCCACCTCAAAAAGAGAAAGTTCTTGGAACTTACAGAACTAATCTGCATGGAAAAAAAGTCAAGTTAGCAAGTGAAGGCAGGGATGTAGTTAGTCAGCCAGTTTAAGACTGTGTGGGCTGGAAGATTCAGGCGTTCAAATACACACTCTTTTACTTTTCTGCTAATCCCTCTCTGCTCCCTCTTACTTTTTTTTTCCCCTGACTTTCTTCTCCTGTTAGCTACTAATTGGCGTAATACTATACAGGGTATGTCTTTGATCTGGGATATATATTGAGTAAGAAGAGTGGATAAAACATAGTAACGCATCATCCCCAAACCATTTTGTTTTCTACTTGGAGATTATACTCTCTTTTCTACCTAAAAATATCTTAAAATTTAAGATGATACCTGCAACACTTAGCTAAGGTAGTTGCTGTCTCAAGGGTAAAAACTATCTAAAGAGGAACTTCACACTGTTAAAAGGCTGGCCTTGGGATTTTGATCTTTAATGGGAAAGAGAGTGATGTTTTTAGAACTAAATAGCAGCTGAATAAAACTTTTGTCAACAAAACATGTCTGCAGGTAAGTTCAACTGCAAAGTGAGTTTAGTACACAGATAAATGAACATATATACTGATAAACATATTTATTTTTGTGCATGACGGTGTTGATTTTGTAATGCTTCACTTAAAAATACAACTATGTTTGAAAAATAGAGCCTTCCTTAGATGCATGATGTTTAGTAAAAAAAGCAAAAACAAAACACCAAATCCCAAGCAAATAAAAAATACACTCTCAGTATTTTGTCTTTGGATCATTTATGTGATAAAGTGTATATACAAATCATAAGAAAAATGAAAAATTATATAGTTTGCCTAGTTAACGGAGTTCCAGAATCATAAACTGAGTTTACTACAGAGGGTAGTGCTATATCATTCACAGTATACATTTCTTTCATTTTTGGGGGGGTTAGCACCATGATCTTTGCACATCTCAGCTCTTTTTCATGCTAGGGACTTCTGAGTTCACAAAGATTTCAAAATCAAACATTTACTTTAGAAAATCAGACCATGTATTTCTATTAGAAGAATTTAAAAGCGGTTTTCAGTTTTAACAGAACAGAAGATAATACATTGTTTGAAATAACTCACTGCTTAGAGCTAAATTTTCACATATGGCTTCTAACTTTTCAGTTATTTGCAACAGTGAAGTATCTTGCACCTTCTATAAACACTTAATTTTGTCTTTCATCAGGTACAGTTTCCTTGTTTTCTTTGAAGAGGGAAAGAATATCCATCTCCAGGCAACCCGAGGGATACCTGTATGGACAAATTACCATGAGGCAAGTTGGGGTGTGGATTTACAGCATGTTACCTGCTCCACCCAATGGCTTCTCTTTATGGTACATGTAAGGCCTTTGCCACCCATCCGTTGAGGTGCAAACTACATTACACTCAATGGGGGTAGGATTACATGGGCATCCAAACAGTTGCTGCTAATGTACCGTAATTTCACAATCTGTGTTATCTCTTAGCAACTTGTTTGTGTGGTATACATTTACCATAGCAAAAGGTTGTACACAAACAAAAAGGAAGCTTAGAAGGGTATTACTTGCAATGCAGTACTCAGTATCGTCTTAGTAAAAGGCAAAGTGTATTTGTATTTGTGTGTAGTGTAGTGTATTTGTTACTGTGAAACTCCTTTGTGGGGTGAAATGTGCACCAGGAGTATTTTAGGAAAAGATCTTTAGCCAAACAGTATTATATGTTGACTTTTTACTGAAATGTTTATCTATACAAAAGTTAGAGACATTGATTTATTCAGTTACTGCACGAAGACAAAGAACGTAGTTAATATTATACTTCATGCATTAATGAGAGATTTGGAGGAACTTCTGCCTCAAAACAGAGAGTGATCTTTTATTTTATTTTTATCTTCTTTTACAAAGTTCTGCATTGGAATGTTGAAAAAAAATAACAGGACTATGAATAGTTTGATGTTATTTTGTATAGATATAAAACTGACTGTATGAAGTGTGGCTAACATATTTAACCTTATTTTCAGAGGCCCCTTGTCTCCTCTTTGTCTCCTCTTCTTCTAACATTTTCCTTATTTTCCTGTTATTCACTCTAACTTGCTGCCACTCACCTTTTCAGTGGTTCCACTTCATTTTCACTTAAAATGTGTTTATACCACTTGCCTAATGTTGTTTTGTTCACCAAGGAGAGCTGAAATTGTATAACATAGTAAAAGAAATCCAATTAAATCCATACCTATAGTTGTTAGTGCTGAAATATCTGTACCTATGGCTTAATTATTAAACCCTATGCTCTGTGGGTATCTAATTACTAGAACTGTATTTGTAATTTCAGATTTTCTTTCTCTTTTTAGTTCTTTGTTCTACTTTACTTCTAAAAGATACAGCAAAATCTCAGCAAAAATATTTTAATGATTGAGAATCCAATTCTTTAAAGCATTGGAATTGTAGCTTTCAAGGAATGGATTTTTGAAAATGTTCATGCACATAAAAATAACCGCCCTTTGCTTCTAAAGTGCTCAAATTGGTTACAAGCCTGTATACGCTGATGCAAACTCATATTTCTTTGTATGCTAAATTCCTCTGAAAATCCGACCCCTTAGAACTTCATTCACTTTTGAAAATGGAACATAGTCTCTGAAAACACTATGGCATTTCTGAAAATATTACCTTATACCTTCCCATCAATGTTTATCATGTTGAGCCAAACTGCAGTCTGCTGACAATGGTTGCTTTATCTGGAGAAGGTGTACTTTGGCAAGCACAGGTTTTCTTTTAGAAAAGTGCAAAAATTGGAATAGTATTTTTAGAAGAGCTATGAAGGGAATCCCATTAAGCTTCCAAACCCATCAGATAAGTACCTTAAAACTGGCAGGAGTGAAGAACAAAATGTGTCTTTTTTATTGCTCAGAGTTATTGAGAAATATAAATTGATCATGACTTGATGTGAATAATAGCGCTGCCATACCTTTTTATGTGTAATATACAGCCTGTTTTCTCAAGGAGCTGGTGAAAACTAAGCCAGTAATCCTGGAACTGATCTCACAACAAAAGCAAGAGCTGCTGTCTGCTTTTCTTCTGTGTTGTACTGTTTGCACCAGAGTACGAGAGCCGCCTTGTTGGAGACTGTCCTATCTATATTTGCTTGAGTGACCACTGTTACCCTGCAGTAAATGAAAGGTAACCTGCTCCTACATGAAAGAAAATCAGATTAGTGCGTTTCTACTGCAGGATTTGAGCATACATACAGGGACTTATCAGAGAGTACCTGGTGCCTACAAACTCCCAGCCTTGCTTATCTTGCAGTAACCTGTTCTGATTCCCATAGGTTCAGGAAACTATTGCAATGGGCAAAACTGTAAACAAAGCTTGTGATAGATGAAGGAAACTCTAAGAGATTGAAACTTGATTCTCTTGAAAAACCTTGAAAAAGCAGCAACGGTTGAAGTTTTCTCTGCTGACTTCCGTTGGGTTTGGATTAGGCCCCATCTTTTGTCCTTCAGCAACAAAAGTATGCTGCTGCCATCTTGCAGGAGTTCAGAGATAATGTCTTGATATTGCCCCAGGCTGTGAACAGCTGAGGCAAAACATAAAGTCTCAACATCATTTTGCCATCGCGTGAACCGTTTGCCCTGCAGACAGTCGGGAATCCCAGTGGAG
The DNA here is from genome assembly GCA_030449065.1 of Oceanodroma leucorhoa. Lineage (NCBI taxonomy): Eukaryota > Metazoa > Chordata > Aves > Procellariiformes > Oceanodroma > Oceanodroma leucorhoa. The sequence goes on along the minus strand of JASVER010000027.1, from coordinate 5,640,205 downwards.
CACAGCAGGCACTGCAGCAGGGGCCTGATCCAGACCCTGCTGAAATCAGGGAGCAGGGCTCCCGTTGTCATTAGCATGCTTGGATGAGGCCCTCTCCAGGAAGCAGCAGCCACAACCAGCCGAGTCCAAAATGTAAGTTCCTTTACATTTTTTCTGTCCTGCAGTTGCCAAAGCTCCTCCTGCTTTAGTAGCTGTTGCAGAGTGTCTCTTCACTTAACAGCTCTTGAGCAACTGTTGCTTTTTTTCTTTCCTTTCATGCCACAGCCCATTATTAAGCAACTTTTAAAATACATACATACATAGATCTATAATATATACATTCTTCAATGACTGGCTTGTACATTGATTGAAGAGGTAGAAGGGACACGTGTCTGTGGGAGGTTTCGGTCTTGTTATGGCCTGAGGAAAACAAAGTTACTTGATTTTCTTTTTGTTTTCTTCCTCTAGAAGGTGTTTCTCTCCCCTTGTGATGCTTTGGAATTTTTCCTAGCAAATTCACTTTTCTGGTATCCACATACGTTAGTCTTTTCTGTGGAGAGAGGATTTGTCCCAAATGTCACTCTGTCAGAGAGATCGCTTGCTGGGCTGCTCAGGCACATAGAGGAGGTGTCAGAGAAAGATGCCCAGTGTGACGAGGTGGTGCCTATGCGTGCAGGATCCGAAAAGGGGCATGCTGTTTGTAGAATAATGGATATGCCCAGAGTAAGGATACCGAATCCTCCTTCCAGCAGTGAAGCGGGAAGCACAGCAGCTGTGCTGTGCCATTGATCTCCCATCACTTCTCTACAGAACGTCCTAAGTCAACCAGCTTTCCCACGCCCAATGTCGATGGAGTTATAATCTCTCTGCTTCCAAACAGGTTTAAAGGCATATTTAGCTTTTGAAGATTTTCATAGATTGCTGCCAAAAAAAAGCATTTGTGGAACAATTGAGCTGAATCATTTGGGGCATACATCATCTAGTGTGTGTTACATGGCAATTACGATGAAGGCAATTCCCTTTTCATTTAGTGCCACAGTTGTAACTCACACTACTTCTTCAGTGATACACCCCACATTTTCTGTGTCCACTGAATTAATCCGTTACAGGTACGATTTTCATCACTAGACCTTGTCTCCCCACCTCAGACATATTAGCCATGCAATGATGTTGCAAACAGTTCCAGTCACCCAGAACCAGCCTACTAGCTACCCTGACTAACCAACTTCAGTACATCTCTGAGGTCCTTTGCCTTCTGGACATATAGCTCCCCCTTCCAGTATCATTACTATTGGTTCCTGTCATTTATTGTCCTAGAGCTCATTTTCTTTGGGCTATTGTCAACATTGTCGAGCAGAACCCTTTTCAGGAAGAGCAGCAAATCCAATGTCCTTTCTCTGTCTTTCTTTCAGAATTTGGAGGTGTTGTTTAATCCTCAGCATATATGTCTGTCTTTGAATGATGATCTCCACAGACCAGTGAACATGTGCTCATTATCATCATTAATTTCTTTTATAAGTGTGATTTTCATCATGATCATGAAGTAATGGATGCACCCAGCATCCCAAATAAACAATTTCATTTCTTTAGAGTTGTGCAGGCCTACAGTTTCCTTGGCTGTAGGCTAAAGACATTAAAGGCATTCAGATTGTTTTTTTTCTGCTGAATTAAATATCTGCACATGACAAATCCCATTTTGCTCATTTGTTTGCTTGTTGCTAAACAGTGCAAAGTCCAGATGAGAATTTAACTTTTCAGCCTGTCAGAGTTGAGATAATGGAGTTTAGCCTTCTGAATATAACTGCAAATGGTTGCCCTAGCGTAGCTGGAAACAGCGTATCTCCTGAACAATGGGTTAGTGCAATGGACCAGTAGAACAACCACATGTGCAGCTGTAATATTTCACCCTAAGGTTATTTCACAGCAGTGAAAATAATAATTTTGAAAAAATACATATTATTTTTCCAACCAGTGTGAATACATCTTCACCTGCAACTTTCCAGAAGGGAAGTAGCTGCTTCTTGTTGAATTATGAAGTGTACCTTATTAAGAAGTATGTTCATTTAAGTCCAAACTATGTCCCATTGAGAGGTCACCTCTCAGGTCTAATCTGCATTCCAGGGAGTGTTTTGCTCAAGGAAACATGCTCAAGTTTTTTCTCTGTTGTTTTGTCTCATTTCCCTTTCCAGTGAGTTCATTGCCCTGAGACCAGAGGGGAGGGTTATAATATATTTTTACAGACCCTGCTTTCAGGAAGGAGTACACTTCTTTTCCTTCCATTTATTTATCCATACCTCTAATTCATACATTTCCTCAGTGTGTATCAGCTTGTTGCTGCAAACTTTGAATTTCACCTGTGTGATTTTCACTACTCAGAGTTTTTCTTTAGTTGCAATTTCAGAGTTTTAATCATCACATGGGTCTGTGCACCAGGATCCAATTTACAATGACCGATGACCTCTCTGTTTTCTAATTATCAGCAATTCATCTCCTGATGCAATGTTGTATAGTGCTTCTATGAAAAATTCTTTTGAATTAGTAGTCCGAAAGATCAAGGATCTTACTATGCTATCCAACGGCCGTGGCTTGTAAATTCTTCCAAAGTTGTATATTCAATTACATGTTTGCTTCTTTTTTCATATTGTAACATCTGTATTGCCTTGGGCTGGTTGTCATAGGAGGCATCATGAGTTAGTCTTGCCAGATTTGCTTACTTCCCAGAGTATGTCTACTCTGTGCAAAGCAGATGTCTGCAGAGGTATCTAAGGGAGCTCTGGATGAGCTAGGTCAGGTATCAGAAGCAGTGGAGTCATGTAGTGTGGCACTCTGATACAGGATGTGTCTTTCTGATTGAAGTTCCCATTTTGGTAGTACTCTGGATTCTCATGCATGTCTGAGACAGAGGTACTCTCTACAAGATTAATTCTGGACCACACAACTTCCCTTAGGGCAATGCTGTAATTGCTACCTAAGGCTAATTCTCAGTTCATTTGTAAGTCTCTCTCTGAGCTTTTCTGTGTGTTGAACTCCATTCAGAAGGGTTTTTTGGATGAAAGAGTTGTTGTTTGTGTTCAACTTGTGCAATGTGATGTCATGCTAGACACCTGAGTTTGTTCTGAATAGACTGGCATGAGTACATAGCAAGAAACATGCTGTGCAGAGCTCAGTTGTCACATTTGAACAGTAGCACAGCCACATCATCATAATTAGTCTGATGTCTAGAGGTCTGCACAGTTTCAGCATCATGCCACTGCCTTAGTTGTCTTGCTTTCAGTTCTGGGACCACCAAGTGATCTGTTGCACAGCATAGTAATCTCTAGGGCTACCTCCCAAAATGGAAAAGTTTGCTTTTCAGCCCTACTTTTTCACAGCTCTTTTCTTAGTTTTATTTTCCCTTTGATCCCACAGTGAAAAGCCTCCTGACCATGTTTCAATCCTACATGGAGAGCAGTACCTCTTGCTTTCTGAGACACAACTTCTTACCTGCCCTCCTCAGTTTGTTGTCTCTGAGGTCTCACTGCATGTCTAGCAGAAATAGTTTGAGAAAGTATTATGCTGCAGTTTAGGTTAATCTGTCATGTTTCCCCCTGGCTCCCATAAGAAGTTGTAATGGATCAAACAACTTCAAATACACAGAATGAGCAATAGTTGGTAACTAAATTCTTACACCTGTTTCCAGAGTATTTAGATAATTGGTACTCAACAGTATTCAGATAACTCAGCATTTAAGCAAACACATCAGAACTTGATCTTGTCAAAAAAAAAAAAGGATCTTCTGTGACAACTGTCAACCTCTTCCCTGGTTTCTGTTGTTTGTGCTGACAGAGTAAGCTGCTGTCTGCATGTTCTTGACAAAACAGCTGTTGAGGTTTCTTTGATGATATGAAGCGCCTTGAGATTTAGTGACGAAAAATGTGTTATTGTCTGTTGCCTGAGTAAACACCCTTTTTTTCAGGTGCATGTTTCTAGTGTCATGGAATAGTACTGTAGTTTGGGATTGCCGCTAGTCTGACTGTCTGTGCAGGACACAAAATTCTTTAGCTTTGTTTATTTTGAGAAAGCCATTCAGAAGGGAAGTCAAGCCTGGAGAGAGGAAGTAAGAAAAAGGAATCAAGATATTCTTGGGATGGTTGTCTATGTATGGTTCATTAATTTAATATTGAGAGTTTTCTCTTTGGGGTCAGCTGTGAATCTCATTTTGAATATAGGGAGATTTTCTTCTCTGTAGTGTTTTTGCCTCCTTGTTTATTTAAAATGTCAAGAGCTGATGATAAGGACAAACAGTAGAAAGCCACTAACCTTGGTGTCTGCTATCAAGGTGTTAGTGTTTTGGGACAATGAGATTGTTGAAACTAAGAGGAAATCAGTATTATGTGGATTTTCTCAGCGGACATAAACTTAAAAGCTGTAAAATTTCACCAAAGGCAGATCAAAGAAAATTTGCAAGGGCAAGCCTTTAAAATTGCAAAAGATAGGAAGTGTGGGACGGTGATTCACAGTCTGCTTGGGAAGAGAAAAAGGAAAGGAGTTTTCTTTTGTAGCACAAAAGTCATACTTAACTGATGGACATGCTGAGGAGGAAGAGAGCTAATTTCTCATGGGAGAAACAGTTCCCTGGCTTTGAGGAGAAGCCATGAGCAGTAAACCAATACCAGTTCTTCAGTGTGATGGGTCTTCAGCTTTCTTGAGGCAAACTGCTACCTACTTCTTCCACCTCTCCCTCTCCCCTTTGTGTAATGTTGAGGTTAAAGGAGATGCTGGCAGTGAGGGCAAAAGGTGTCAGTGGAGCCAAAGAGGACTTGGCGGTGAGTCATTTGGGGAGGTAGTGACTGGAATGGTGTTGGTGCTTGGAGGGCTTGTGATACTGGGTGAGGGATTTAAAGGTGCACGAGAAGAGAGGTCTGGAAGGACACTGAATTTCAGGGGAGGACTGTGTGTGAGGGAGTGAGATGCCAGCCCACTGCAAGTTATTCCAATCATTGATAGTGTGGTGAATTCTTCAACCTGTTTGTTGTGTAGTGTAATGGATTTACTGGTAGGAAATGCTGGAACTAAAGGGCTTGTGAAAAGTCCCATAACTAAACAGAGATGCCTTGGAGTGCTTTCTACCTCTGTAGGTCATCTCTAACAGTGCTTTACCTACTAGCAATAATTTTTGAGACATTCTTCAGATATGAACCATTTATAAAAGGCCATATTTTTGTTATTGTAGGGAAACAGGTGTCCTAAGTCAGATGGATCACACCTTACAGGTTACATAAGCTGCACTCTCCCTTATTTATTTTCAGGAGAAAGTACTGCCAGCTCCAGAAAAGTACAACTTAATATAAATTTGTTTTCCAGTCCCTGTTGCCTCCCTTTTTAATTATGGTTATGAGGAAGTGCTTTAGTTTCAATAGGACAACAAATTAAGAGATTCTTCCATCTCTTTGAAGGTATATACACACCTGGTATCTGTGGTTTAGCACAGGTTAAGGAGAGGCTCTGGGGCCTTGTTTATGCAGTAGAATTCCCTACTCGTGCCACCAGTGGTTACTGGATATAGCGAAGAGAGGAACCTTGCATAAACAAACCTCTTTCAACATCTTTGCTCAAAGCAGAAGTATTTACACTAAATTTTGCCAGCTGGGGCTTAAGCACATATGAATAATTCAGTGCTAGCTGTGTTAAGAGCCATGGGAACTTTTAGGCAAGTCCTCAGTGTGGGTGAGGGAATTTACTGTTCAATATCCATATCATATCTTCAACACATGCAATGTTACTCTGGAATATCCCAGTCTTCAAAATTGAACAAAATGGCTGAATTCTCTGTAAATCAGTATTCTGCTTATAGTTATGATATAAATGATTGTTTATAGTTGTTGAAGCTTTTTCATCAAATACAGAAATTATGCAGCTGGGTGAGTAATTGTTACCTTTTCCTTTACTTTCCTTCCTCTCATGGCTTGACGCTGGAAAGACATGAAAGACAAATTTGGATTTTCTGTAATACTAGTGTCCAGAGATTCACATTACTAATATAAATTGATCCTGTATTGATTTTCACTGCTTTCTTTCCAATGACAGGGCAGACTTTTCCATGTTCAGTAGCAGGCTTTCTCCTGCAAGTGTCCTGAGGTGTGGTCTAGGTGTGTTCAAATCTAGCTTAGTCATTCATCCATCACCTTGTCATTAGCATGGCGTCTGTATTTAATTGGGCTTCCTTCCTTCCTTCATCAGAAATCAGTTTTTATATACCGTGAAAACTGCAGCCCATTATTAAAAGTTAGCTCTAAGTGAGATTCTTGGCTCTTATTTATACAAGAAGCAGTGAAAATAACATCTCAAGTACTCTTTCAGGTGAGTGCTATGTGTGAAGAACACATTATATGTGAGTCCAGTATACTACCTCAAAGACTTCTATTTCTCAAGCTTTAGTTCATAAGCAACTTGTTTAAAAGGGTTTTTTTACAATCTGTTGAGTCGCTTGATAGGTCGTAATCATCAACAACTTTCACTGGTTGCATCTTTGCCTCCCAGAAAATGTTGCTGAGTTATTGTTGTGGTTAGTATTTCAATTGTGCATTGACATCAGCAGTCCAACTATTTTGTATATAGTAAGGGTTGGTCCCTCCCTGAAAATGCTTGCATTTTGAAGGGAAAATGAGAGAAAATATTATCCTAGTTTTAGAAATGGAGAATGAGATACTGTGCTTGGGGGTCTGGGGCTCTTGGTGGACACGAAGTTGACCGTGAGCCAGCAGTAAGCTCTTGCAGGAAACACAGCCAACAACATCTTGAGCTGCATTAAGAAGAGCATTGCCAGCAGGTCAAGGCAAGTGATCCTTCCTCTCTACTTATCCCTCGTGCATGCATCTGGAGTGCTGTATCCAGTGCTGAGCTCCCCAGTGGAAGAAGGACATGGGCATACTGGAGTGACTCCAGTAAAGTGCCACAAGGGTGACAGAGGGATTTCAGCATCTAGCGTATGAGGAGAGGCTGAGAGAGCTGGAACTGTTTAGCCCAGAGAAGAAAAGGCCTATGGGGATCTTACTAATGTGTATAAATACCTGATTTTTCACTGGAGGAGTAAAGAAAGAGATAGCCTCTTCTCAGTGGCATCCAGTGACAGGACAAGGGGCAATGAGCACAAATTAAAATACAAGAAACTCCATTTACATTTAGAGAAATCCTGTTTTAGTGTCAGTGTCATCAAACACTGAAACAGGTTGCCCAGAGAGATTGTGGAGTCTCCATCATTGAAGGAAGTCAAAACCCAACTGGACACCATCCCGAGCATCTCACTGTAGCTGACCCTGCTTTGAGCAAGGGGTTGGACTACATGGTCTCCAGAGTTTCCTTCTTCAATGCTTCTCTGCGCCCACCAGCTTGCCCCAGCAGTCACAAGAGTTTATTGTAGTGAGTAGAGCTGAGCACAGGATACCAGGCTGTCTGATCTGACCCAGCTGAACTTGGCACACGATCAGAGGGGCCTGCTCCCCACATCCCAGATCACAAGATAGTAACCTGGCCTAAAGACTTGCTCTATTTAACACCCATGTTCCTAGGCTTCCGCCCCCTGTCCCCAGGCCACGCTTGTAACTTGGATCACCTGCATGCAATGGCATCCCAGCCGCATTCCTTCTTCCCTGGGCACAGGGCCATGCCAGTGGCCCAGGAGTCGCTATCACAGCTCTTGCTGCCAGCGGATTCCCCATGTGGGAGTGGATAGTCACATTTATGGCAGCATTTGCTAATGTAGCAAAACATTCGCAAAACATTAGAATCATCACTGCCTTCACCTGGAGACAATCAAGTCCAGGCATGGATATACAGGAGATGAGCAGGCTAGATCACAGAAATTCAGATKGTCCCAGTGCATCAAGCCTTGTCTTCCTGCCTTAGTGGCAGCAATGGAAATTACGTTCAAGATATTTCTCTGTAGTTACTACTTCTGATGACTCTCTTGTTCATAATATAGTAGATTTGGGCAACTGAGATGTGTATGAATGTTCTATATTAAGAAACAGTAGGTTCAGTTTGAGGAAAATTGGTTTGAATCTAACCAGGGCGATCAGATAGTCATGAATAATAAAAAGTCACGTGTGAAACATATATTCAGCAAAGTTAGGTGTCCAGTAAAACTAGTTTCAACATTGTTTGCACTACCTAATCTCTAAAATTATAATGTGTGAGTCACAGCCCTTAGATGATCTTAACCTTTACTAGAGGATACCTTGCTTTGTGTTCGGCAGCATAAACAACTGAGCAAGGACCTGTGCAGACCTGGTGAATAGAACAGGACTCTTTTGACCATACCGTAAGTAATGCATTTTTTGTCTGTGGAAAAATTGTCAAATGTTATATGCAGGACAACAGTTTCTGAATAATTAATTGAGAAATTACCGTGTTCATATTCAAGTTGCAATTTAAAGCTTTTTATATTGTTTTATTATGTTTTTGGCTTTTTAAATAAAAAAGATAATTCCTCTGTGAGATAGGCATGTTTGTATAGCATAAGTCTCTTTAGGAAAACTGCATGTCTAAATATTTTAGACAGTTAAATGGAGTAAATGGATAATAATAGCAAACGTAGGGCATGAAATGAAATAGAAGTGGGGACTTAAGGATTGCTCTCTAAAGCTTCTAAAGAGTTTGGAAAAAAAGAAACTGTGGATGGAGGTAAAGACTAAAAGAATTAAGAGTAAGAGTGATGGTGGAGCAAGTCACAAACAAATCAAGGAGCTCAAATTTAAATGTGTTCTAGATATGAAAGTGAACTCTGAAAGTGGTTTGTTATGGGACTAAGGCCCTTCCTAGCGATAGTAGTATTGCTATAACCACGATATTCAAAAGGTGTGAATTAAGGAATATTTATAGCATATACTATTAAATTAAAATAATATATTATTAAAGCAGAGATGAACATTCTGGGTTCACTGAACTTTGGAGAACTAAGACGCTGGAAAGTGGAGAATACAAATGTGGGGTCATGGTGGGAGCTGATAAGGTTTCAATGATTTCACAAGGCATGAGAGTCTGAATATCATTTCTCATTGCAAGTCAGAAACCTAAAATATTTTTCCTCTTTGAAAATCTTTACATTTTCCTCTAGAGAGTACTTTATTTTATAAAAGGTTGTGTAGGTAAAGTGATCATGTACTACAGGAGGATGTTCTGGATTTCCAGATATTCCACATCTTTACTTCCGTCTGTTGACAAAAGTTGTTGAACCAAGTGTGGTACAACTTAATTTCTAGAGTTAAAAGTATTGTCACAGATGTGGAATGGATGGTTTCCATGCTGCTCTGGAAAAGGCTTTCCTGTTGTATTTGTGTCTTTGAGTATCTTTGTTCCTCCAGATTTCACTCATTTATCTTCACATTTTACCATTGCAGCCTTCTCTGCCAAAATAACCCTTTGCTATCTTTCTGATGATAAACACCATGATTGTTCTAGAGTTGCCTCTCTTTTTTTTTTTTATTTTTATTTTTAATTTATTTATTTATAGGTGATTTCGTTCAGTCACTGGGCTGGACATGCCTTTGCATGCAGCAGGCACATTTGTTTCCATTCACTGTTCTGTGTACATACTCATTTTCCCTTTCTTAATAAGAAACACCGTATTTCCAGGGTCTTGATAACGTCCTAATTGCTCAAAGCATATTTCTCTCTTTTGTTAGTTATGTGGAAGGTTGGTTTTTTTATAATGGTGCTCAATCGTTCAGGCTTTATTGAATCAGTGTAAATGTTCGTCACTTCCTCATTAACAAGTGCCTTTACTTTCTCTCTTGTACCTGCCTATATGTTTACACGCAGCCCATTCAAAAATGTATGATATTTTAATTCTCACAATGGAAGAATATTGTGCCTTTCTTCTGCTTTGATTTTTCATCTCACTAAATTTAACTGACTAGCCTTGACTGGCTCCCTTACTTTCTGCTCTATAGACCTGTACTTTTGACTTACAGCTTTTTATCACTTAAAGCCACATTAAAAACAGAACACTGGAAACAAAACAGTTTCAAAGGAATTGTAACCTAACCTTAATGAGGGTGTCTTTGGTATTACTTCATTACTCTTTGACTTTAATATTTATTCTTTCATAACTTCTTCAGTAGGTTGAGTAATTTTCCAGAATCTGCTTCCTTGAAATAGAAAGCTGGTATCCGTGAATTCAAATGGCTTGGAATCACTGGTACCAAGCCAGCTCTCTACAGTGAAGGGATTGACTTATTGCTAAGCACCAGGTAAAAATATTTGTAAGCCAAATGTCATTTTTCTTTTCTTCTTTTACAGAGTTATAGAAACATGAAGATGTTTTTTTTCCTGTGTCTTTTAATTGTTGGGATTCATTCCAACAGTCATTGCTATGAGCCTAATCACCAAGGTGTAAGAAACCAAAACCAAAGACGCCAAGAAAACCAAAATATGCCACAGCAGACTATAGGGAAGAGTGTTTGTCGGTTTGCATGTTGTTTCTACAAAGAGATTTCTTCTCGTGAAAACAGTGGGAATGTTTTCTTCTCTCCTTTGAGCATCTCTACTGCCTTTGCAATGCTGACTCTGGGTGCCAGATCAGACACTCTGGCACAGATTCTTAGGGTCCTTAGCTTTAACCCACGTGAGATTTCTGAAAATGAAATACATGAAGGTTATCGTCAACTCATGCACATGGTAAACAGAAAGAATGAGGGGTTACAGCTGAATATGGGAAATGTCCTCTTTGTGCTTGACCGACTGAAGCCACAAGAAAAATTTTTAAGTAATCTCAGAAAATTCTATGAAGGAGAAGCTTATCCTATGAACTTCAAAAGGGCTGATCAAGCTCAGATAAAGATCAATGAATATGTAGCAGGAAGAACCAATGGGAAAATCAAGGACCTCATAAATAACCTTGATCCACTTACTGAAATTCTCCTTATTAGCTATATTTATTTTAACGGTAAGATATACATATCATATTCTTCTATTTCATACATTATTTCCTCAGGTCAGTCTTGGACTTCATCACCTTTTTTTGCAATGTGGTTTTGCAGATGGAGTCATATCTTGTTTTCCTTTTGGTCCTCATTTACATTTCATTTTAAACAAAGCTATTGGAAATTATGTTCTGTTTGACACTGATGATAATTCCTAGCAAAATTTATGGCAAATTTTTCTATATCTTTTTAATATCTACATTTATTTCCTGCTGAAGATAAAGTGAAATATACTTTGAGGAAAGCATCTCTATTCAGTAAAGCATCTATTTCTATACAGTCTAGTGGTATTTAAGCACTTTCTTAAACTCTTTGTTGGCTAGGAATTAATTTGAAATCCACTTCAGCTGTTTTTTGTTTAGCAAGTTCAGAGTTAAATTCAAAGAACACTGTCAAAGTAAAACTTAGCATCTTACCTAAAAGAAAATATGTTTACTCAATAGTTTTGCTGTAACTGAGTATGTTCATGTTTTAGTTTCATGTTTCGCTTTAGTATCACACTCATGTTCTCCTTTTTTTTTTTACTAACTATGCCTTTATTGATAATATGGCTGTAGTCATGATGTGTCTAGAGGCATAGGTTTTCAACCTTTTTTTTTTTGATTTGCAGATTCTAATATTTTCCAGTGAAGAGATGGACCCACCAGTATCAAATACAAGCCTAATGACAATAAGCTTGTTTTTCTTAATTAACTTGTGCAGTCTGTTTAGATACAGTCTACAGATCTTCTCAGAGCTTTTCAGACTGCTGATCTAATGAGAGGAAGAGGAGCAAGGCTGTAAGGCTCAATCAGTGGCCTAATAACAGATATTGCATCTTCTTTCAAACCTTCTCTCTCTTACTCATTTTATCGTATTCAGAAAACAAAGCAATTGTATTCAGAAAAATAATATTTTGTAATTTATCTGATAAAAATATCATTAAGTCTTTTAATTGAAACAGAGATGATGTATTAGGCATGCTATTCTTTAAAAAAAAATGCTATTCTTTTAAAGCTGTTAACCTGTATGCTTCTACTCTCCTCCCCAATATGAGGCTTCCCCCGAAAGTAGGTCAAAACCATATTTTTGTTTTGTTTTGCTTTTCATCTGTGTCTCTGCTCCTTGTGTTAATCTCTGAAGATTTGGCCACAGCTAAATGGAACTGTTTGTAATGCAGATGACTGATGTTTCTTAATTCTTTCAAACACATACTTGTTTGTCTCAAATAATGATTTCAACATAGGCTTTTATTCAGCATCAAGCACATCTTTCAAAAAAGGCAAAAAAGCTGTTGATTTTTCTTTTACTGAAAGATGTTTGAAGAAGGAGCAATAAATTTAGTAGCACAATGGGGACAAAAGCTTGAGAAAACTTGTATTAAAGATAACTTTGTATTACAGATAACTTGTCCATGTACTAAAAATAAGTTTTGTTTAAAATTAGGTGTTCGTTCTTATTACTGAAATGATTTCCCAGCTCCTCCAAAGATGGTGGAGGTTCAGTTTTAGCTCTTCAATTTTAAAGAAAATAGATTAAAAAAATAGCATTGATAGCAATAATAAGGATTTTTATCTTGAAATTGAGAGTAGGTTAATGTTAATTGATCTAGAGGCTGGGATTAATCTGGAGAGGTACCTCTATAACCAGTCTATACTTCTAGGCATTTGTCCACTCTGTGCATTACAACCTTCCTTGCACAGTACCAGTGAGTCTCCTCCCCCTCTTTGTGGTGTAGTGTAGTGTAGAAGTCCTTCCCTAAGGACAAAAGTCTGACAATATTTTCCTGGCTCTCAGCCAGCGGGCATGCTATTCCACTACAGTACACCAGTCCCTTATCATGCCCTAGCCAAGCTGGTCACCACAAAGTATCATACTTCAAGGTTTATTTTTCTACTCGAACACTGTGAAGCATTTGAGAAAGGTGCCATCCCTAGAACATAGCCTCCTAAGAGAAAGAAGAGCATAGGAATAAGAGTTCCTCTGAAACAGGAGGAAAGGATTAGTGAATATCATCTCTGTCTAGTCTGTGTCCTAAATCGTAACATCCTACTCAGTTTTTAATCAAGCAAAGCTCTTCCTGAAATCAGTGGGTGTTTTCCCTGAGTTGAGCACTAGATAAAGGTCTTTTGAGTGTTTCAGGACTTGTGTCATTCATGTTTCTATGATTCATTCTGCCTTTTTTTTCCTTAAGTGTATCAAGGTACTAGTCCTGCTTGTTATATATCTGATGATAGAAGAAGTCACTGTTAATGAAGAAACATAAAAGTAGCAACTTCTCCCATCTTCGGAGTATTGGCAGTTGTCAATTTATATTTTCAGAGCCCAAGACATACACTAAGTCTTATTCCACTCTTTCCAAATACTAAATAAGTGCTGTTTATGTCTATTTCACAGATGGTGGAAAGAGCAGACAATAATTATTTCATTTGTACCAAGATGCCTAGTAATAATTATTCAAATAGGAATCAGAAGTCAAAAGGGGTTGCATATTATTTCATGGCTTTCTTGATGGCAYTTATTTTACTTAGCATTGGGGCTCTACTTTTGCCCACTACATTTGATAAAAAATCAGTTTTGTCCTAGAAGGCAAAATTCACTACAGAACAACACCTTTTTCTTTAGAAAAAACACCAAAACCAAAACACAAACACAAAAGCCCCCAACTTTTCCCCTTTTTTTTAATCTGCTTGGCCTCTGAAATGGATGAGGTAGCTGGAATTTGGCTTGGAAATTCCTCTCCATTGAGGATAAGAATCTTTCAGTGTTTCAATGTAGACAGTTTGTTTTATTATGACTAGGCGAGGAGCCTTTGGAAATTTAATATTGTGAGCATGATAGTACAAAAGGTTTCTGTTGTTGGTTTTTTGTTTTGTTTTTTAACCTAGCAGTCTGGTAGAATTAAGTTCTTCATGACTTTATTGTCCATTAACGTATAAAGTGGTGGCATATAAAACCCTTCTCTCTGAAAGTAACCTGAATCCCTTAATTTCTTTGGTGAATTCATCCCTCATGCCACCCTTCACAAGCCTTTTTTGGTGTGGGAATAAGGAAAGGAGAGAATCTGTCTTCTTCTGAGCTCTCATCTAAAGGCTACATCATTTGAGGGTTTTATAGGCTCCTTAAAACTGTTGTCATGGAGGAAAATTGCACACTAGAACACTTGGGATCTCATCTCAATGAAGGATATCGCAACCTGTTGTAAGATCTGAGGGAAGTTTTTACATCACACTTTACCTACTGTGTGTTGCTATTGAATTATTCTGAGTATTCCGTAAGATTAAGTGCTCATTGCAAACTGGTTTGTCTTTGAAGCTGATCCAGCTGTACCAGTTTCTGTTATCTATGAATGTGTCCTATGGTGATATGTCCTATGGTTTCATGTCCTCAAAATATCCTTTAACTCTTTCTCTTATATTTCAAGCTGAATGGGAAAAACCTTTCGATCCAAAATACACTAAAAAGAACAAATTCTTTGTGGATGGGAACAAGGCTGTTGAAGTCCCGATGATGTTCGGAATGGGCCTGTTCAAGCACGGCTATGATGAACAGCTGTCTTCCACTGTGGTGCAAATGGATTACAAAGGAGGGGCTTCGGCATTTTTTATTCTGCCTGATCAAGGAAGAATGAGGAAGCTGGAGAAAAGATTGTCTTGTGAACGTATGTCAAGGTGGAGGACATTAGTCTCAAAAAGGTAAAATTCTGCAGTTCTTGATTCAGATGGTAGGCAAGAAGACATATCAGTTTCAATCTGATGGGCTATGACACAGAATCAGGATACTGGTTTTAGTTCTGTTTTAATCTACAGAAGAGTTCCCACTGACCAAAGTTGAAATCTGGCTGTCTGGTGTCCCTGTGTTTTCACATTCAGTACTGCACAAAGTGAAAACCTTCACAGCTTTGGGACTTTTGCCATTTCCGCATTTTGTTTACCATCTTCAACTCTCCATAGCTGTCAGTTTTCTTTCTTAAGACCTCTTCTCACTTTTTTGGAGGAGGTCTTCTGCCTTCTCCTATTTACAAGTAAATTCCTACCGCTTTCTTTCAGCCTTTTTTCTTGTCTCTTGGTTCCTTTGTGCCTATTACAGTTACCAATAATTGCACATTTAATGCTGAAATAACATCTTTTATTTGGCAATTGTGAGGACAAAGCTCAAAGATAAGGGTATAGAGCAGCTGGCACATTGCAGAGCCACTGTATTCAGGCTCTCTGAAGACTTAGGAAGGCAAAATTAAAATAAGCTACACTTGCTTCAAGGTAACTTTGAGACTAGAAGGCAGAAAGGTTATATGCTTTCTAAAAACAGCTTTAGACTCCTTCCGTTTAGTGACATGTGTAGTAGTAGCCTTTCATGGGACAAAATATATATACAAGCATAGGCACAACATGTTTACAGAATCAAGCCCTTGTGTTCATTCATGAATCTGATGTGTCATGTTAGAGATCTTCACACATACACACTTGAAAATCATATTTCAGATGATCAGTTCTCAAGACAGAAATGTCATCATGATACAGAAACCCAAAACCAGTGTCATGCTCTTAACTCTGATTCACTGTTAAATCTTATCAAAAGAATCTAATTTTTTTTTCATTTTAAAAAAAAGACAGTATGTAATTCTCTGTGCACCTTCACAGTTTTGAAACTTCTGGGAGCAGTTATGTGGTTTGTGACTAAAATCACTATAGGATAAATAACATGGTGAATCAAGATACTTATGAATCATTTTTGACAAAGAAACAGAATTGCCTTTAAAATCAGCAAGAAAGAGACTAAATACAACTGGGGGTATTTATATTTCCTCTCTCCATCCTCTCCCCCCTCCCTAAACTGGAATAATCTACCTAAAAGCCATGAATAGGAGATGTAAATCTTATAATATAAAAAGGCATCACTGTCAAAGACGAGCTTGTTTCATGCAGCTCCCTATTTTTCATCATGACAATTCTCTCCTGCAAACTAATGACACAAACTCCTCCTTTTCCCTCTAGTTTTCAAAGCAACTGATTACCTTTGCTATTATTTAGAGTCTCCGGGAGGTCTTAATAAATGGGTTTGATGTAGGGTATGGAATGATTTAGGGACTGTGGACAAGCTATGTTTGTCCCTGTTTCCCTGTTTGCAAACTGACGTTGACACAAGTTGCAGAAGCATTTTGAGGAACATTTTTCATTACTGTTGGCTGCTGAACAGAGGATAGTGCCAAAGTACTGCCAGTACGGGCAGCTGAGATCTATTTAATTGCTGAACTGTGGAGAAAACATCACTTTCTCTTCTGGAAAGTGTATCCCAGTGCTTCCTGCCTGGTCACATTGTTGCTGTGTGCCTATGGCTTTCCCTTTCCTGCATGTTGAAAGCAAGTGGGGGTTTGTGAATGAGTGTCTTTATATAATAGCAAGACAGATGATTCAGTGATAGTTGCATCCTCACTTGAGACAGCAATCAGCACAGTCAGAAATTAGGCAGAAGTAAGAGATCAGCAACCTGTTATCAATCCACTAGCACTCTCATTTTTGGGTACCAGCCAGACTTGGCATTAGATACTGTGCTACGCTGGAGGTATGGGCCCTTTCCTTCCCACTTGTCCACTGGATGACTTGCTCTTTGGCCAGCTTCATTAAGTGCTCCACATATCCCTGACCTGGAACCCTGGTCAGTTGTTCTGGCTTCTCACCAGAAAACAGTACCTACTCTCAGCATTATCAATAACCTCTGTCTCATGCTGCTTCTAACTGTAAATGTTGGTTTTAACCTTTGAAAAGGAATTGTTAGATCCTTACTGAAAAAGCAAGGAAGAAATGAGTCAGAAATATGGAGCTTTGATTAATTTATGGAAAGCAGCAAACTAGTCATTTAAAAAAAAAATGAATAAATCAGACATTGGACTTGACAAAGAAAAATAATTATATTGACTAACTATATTCTGTCAATGTGCTTTTGGTTTTTACTTTGTCGTTCATGCAATCACCACCACATATTGTCCTGCTCCTTTGGTATAACTTTTTGTTTTCTCTGTCCTGATTTATATGATATACACACAAGGCCAACATTTTTTTTTTTTTCCCCAAAAGTAACCAGTGAACTTGGATGTGTTGGATTTTTTGTGCCCAGCCTGAGACACCTAAAAGAATCACTTTTTCACAAGGTGAATCCTCTGCATCCTCAGTAATGGGGGATGATGAAGGTGCTTCCAGCAGAATGCACAAAATATCACTAACTTCTGAAAATGTCAGATGAAGGGAGGTACAGCTGTACTGTTGCGCTGAATGATCACTGGGTCAATCTCACTGTTCATGTATTGGCTTTCTGCAGACTGTGAGCCAGCAACCTACAACCCTATCCTCTCAACCAGCCTTCCAACATTGTTATAAACCTTCTTTTGTTCTCCACAAATTAATGTCACTATACATCTCCCATGTAGGCTAGAAAGAGCCTGCAAGCAAAATGTCTTTGGGGAGAAAGCAAAATGAGTTTGTCCCTCAAGAGTCTGTGTTACACTGTGATATCTGATCAAAAGTTTCACCATATTCTTGCACTTCTTTTCTGGCAGCTCAGCAAATTTGTATCTTCCGAAATTCACTCTTTATGGCACATATAACCTAAAAAATATGTTATATAAAATGGGCATCATGGATGTATTCACTGATAAGGCTGACCTGTCTGGGATCACTGGGCAGCCCCAGCACAGAATTTCCCAGGTAAGTCATATTGCTTTTTGTTTTATGGGCTCGTGGTTACTTACATCACTTTCTTTACAACTATTCAAGATGCAAAACTCATGTAAAGAGGCTTTGCTTCACATGAAAAGGTGGCTGTTGGCATACAGAATATTTTGCCCATGTTACTTGCACTGTCAGTGCAATTGAGTTGGAGCAGGTTACAAGCCTGTAATTTTTTAATCTAGGAGGCCTTTTTGATCTGCGCAGGGCAACCTTATAAAACAGACATGACCAAATCATCATCTATCCACACCTTGGTACCCTGCTGCAGCGTGTTGTTACGGTCATTACATTGCTGCTTCTGTTTGTGTCTACCTTCTTTAGCCTGCCTGTGGGCAAAAAGGGAGCTGTAGGACATATCACAGCTTGTGTTTTATGGAGAGTAGGGGAGAGGAAAAACAATGCTTGCTTTTAAACTGTTTTGGGGAAAGGAAAATGCAGTTATTAAAAACATTTGGCTGCAAGCCTATGAGCAATGACTCTCATTAGTGCCATGCCCAGACAAAAGCATCAGATAAGTCATACTTCAATAAACCTGGAGTTTAAAGCTGACAATCAGTGCAAATTTCATTTTCTAATATGAACAAAACAACTGTCCTCATGATCTCGGGTGGAAGTTAGTGAATTAGGGTCTGTGAATGTCTTGATTTTGCAAGGTAAAGCTTACACGTTTCTCTGCTCTAGCCTTCCATTTCTGGCCCTTCTCCTTTGCTCCGATTTTTTCCAAGACATTAAGGAATATGGGAAACGTAATTTCAGGAAGTTATTCATTGTTCTAATCTGCATGTTAATTCTTCAAGTATATGAACTTTTAATAGACAGTTAAATATGATCTTGCTCTCTTAACCTTTTGTCTAGCTCCACAGATCTGCATGAGTGGGAGCAGGGAATAAGAAAAGGAACAAAGCAAATGTTTTCACTAGCAGGGACATGCCCCTCCACCGGGGATGAACTTTTCCTCTCTGGGGCTAGCAAAACTATGCTGCATGTAGCTGTCTTCGTGCAGTGGACTCACACCTGTCTATCTGATGCTTGTTTCTTACCAATAACTTCTTCAGGCACTTTTGGCTCAAGTTCTTATTTAGGTCACTATTTTTACACCCCCTTGACTTGTAACATGTCTGTTTCTTCACAGGCTATTCATAAGGCTGTCGTAAAGGTGGATGAGACTGGCACCGAAGCAGCAGCTGCCACAGGCATGGAAATAGTGCCTATGTCCGTTCCGATTACCATTACTTTCAACAGGCCCTTCCTAATGGTCATAACTATGGAAAGCAATATACTCTTCATGGGAAAAATTGTGAACCCTCTGAAAAAAGATTAAATTGATGTACATATTAGGTATGTGGTCATCACCACTGTTAAACCAAGTGTTTGACCTGATGAGTATGTCATGGCTACAGAGGGCTCTCCACCTCTTAACTGATGTTATTCACTGTTTTTTGTAGATGAGATTCTTCATCAATTTAATTTGTCATAGTTGCATGTTTGTTTGGGCCTTGGTTTTTTTTTTTTTTTAGTTTTTTTTTTAAAGAAGGTTGCATTCAGGCAGAACTGTCATTAGATCTGGGACAAAATAGGCCTGTGTAATACTGGCAGCATAGATACATCTTCTAGCAGGGAAGATGAGGAGCATGTAGGTGGAGAGGGTTGTGTAAGCCTGCTTCTTCCCTCACAGCTGCCTTCTCACCTTTTTTTTGCGTTGATTGAAAAATGGGTACAAGTTACGGCACTTTACTACTTGTGCCCATTTTCCTACCAACATGAAGTTCATATCTAGCATAGATCTTAACATGCATAATGCTTACTACCTTGCATAGTACCATTGTTGTCCAGTGAGTCTATTACATCATTGCCTTTCAGCTGTCATCCCAGCTAGGCTGCTGCAAAAGGGTCAAAAAGAAGGTGTGTTTTTCCACTGCGGATATATACTGGCCTGCCCACTGGTTCTGTGAGAGTTTACAGTCCAGACTTATTCCAGAACAAACAGTAGAGGGTCTAAGGATTGGGTCTAAGAAAAGAAGAGTTAGATCAGATCTCTGCAGTTCAGTGCCCTGGAGCCGACCTTTGTGAATCATATATACAGCTCAGAGCAGCCAGAAGACTACTTCTAGCCTAAGCCTGCACCTCAACCAGCTTCTAGAAGCCCCCAAAAACAACAGAAACACAAGCGATCTCCCCATGGTGCCAGTGCCTGTACCATTACCGACTGGCCCGGAGATTATCCGCATATCCGGAGTATGCACCATTCCAGTATTGTTTGTAGGATCAAGCACCCTACCAGTACACCTATACCCCACTCACTGTGACTCTTGACATAACCCCTTCTGTTCCCAGACTGTCCAGTAATACAACATTGGTACTCTATTTCTCATCCGCTTCATGGTTAGTATAGCCACAATATTATAAAGATCTGTTTTCACTATTAAGATACACAATACAAAAAGTCACATTCATAATGCACATGCTTATTTATTTTTTCTTGTTTATTTTCCTACCTATTTTTTCTTCTATTTTTCACAATATCTATCATTATTTTATTTCTTTGCTCATGTTCATGGTATATATCTGATCTCTGGTTGCAGGAGGGGTAAATTATTGACTAAAATGTGTTAGTCTGTTAATAGGTATTAAGCACTAACACCAGTCTTTGTACAGCCTTGAAATATGCAGACAAATGTAATACAGTAGAAGAACAACAATGAATAAACATGACATTAAAAAGATTCTAATTTTTCTGTTTATTTCTGTAATTCAGAGTTAAGTATGTTCAAGCAGGTTTTTTTGACCTGTGCCAACAGTCAGTTACTAATATACCATTCATATACATTAGGTAAGCACGGTAATGCCTGTAATGAGCTTCAGAAAGCCCTCTGCCTTTGACCTGAGCAGTAAATCCCTGTTCAGCACATAGTAGGTTATCTCTAGGTAGGTTAGGAGGAGAATGTTTTGGGAAGGTTGGGAATTTCTTTGATGCAGAGGTGTTTATTTGAAAGGCTATAGACAGTGTGCTGCTTCTACTCTATCAATCAAGTGTGTAGCTTCGTGCGTATCTCTCATCTCTCTTCTAAAAAGCTTTCTCTTGACTCCCTCTAACACCTATGTTAGCAGTCTTGGCATGTGTTTTGAGCTGTGGTTCCTGTTATTCCATAAACAAAATATGGGCCATCTAGATCATACATTTTAAAATAGATTATGACAGGAAAACAAGAAAAGTGCTTAGAAGCTATCAGCTTTTTGTAGAGGAATCCACTTCCAAATTAAAATCACAGTGAAGAAAAACTCATCTGTGTGGCATTCAAATAGGGCAATAAGGAAGAATAAATTTAGTATTTCTCAAACTGAAAACTGGATGTACTCAATTTGTTTTCATTTGTCTTTGACTACATCACTGAATCCATAGCAAACCTTGACAGAGGATACTTTTCTACAGGTTCTTACAGATCTTTGTAATTTATATTGACCTAGAGTCACTGCAGATCTTGCTAGGTCGCAAAGAGTTTTCTGACATAACCAAATCTTGCAGCTTGCTTTCCTGTAAAAATGTATAGCAATGCATTTGGATGTAAGTCAAAAAAAACTAACTTAAAAAGAAAAAAAAATGGCATATTTACACAGCAAAGTGAATTAGAATTATGAGGAAAAACTTCAGAAAATGGAAGTCATGATCAAATCAGGGAACACCGCCCGTCAGAAAGAACAACCCCACAACATTAAATTTAAAACTGTAATAAGAAAGGACAACTTTGAGAAAAAAAACTTGCAGAAGTCATAGCATATAATAATATATTCTTTTTCAAAGTACTCAGAAACCTGCCAGAGAGCCTGAAGGGACAGTAGATGTTCAAAGTGTAAAAGAAGTGCTCAAGGGAGGTACTGGCAAAACAGAAAAGCTCAATCCATCGCATGTGTACTTCCTTTTCAGTGGTTGAGCCTGAGCAACTATTTCAAGTTGAACTAACAATAGAAGAGTTTTTAGAAAAAAAAAATCAAACAGCAAGTAACAACAAATTGTCAGGACTGTTTAGTATGCTCGCAAGAGCTCTTAGCTGTCTCAAGAAGAAAAATGTTAAGCTTTCCACTGTGATGCATCAGTTAGACTGGTCTCTGTACCAAAGGAATAAGAAGTGACAAATGTGACATAAGTTTTTAAAAAAAAGATGCAAGTGAGCATGCAGTGAATTGCAGAACAGTTAGTCAAACTTTGGTACTTTGGAAACTGGAATTTGTAGTTGTACGGATAAGTATGACTTATATTGAAGAACTAACATGACTTTCATAGAATCACAGAATCATTGAATTGTTTAGGTTGGAAAAGACCTTTAAGATCATCAAGTCCAACTGTTAACCTAGCACTGCCAAGTCCACCACTAAACCATGTCCCGAAGCGCCACATCTACACATCTTTTAAATACCTCCAGGGATGGTGACTCAACCACTTCCCTGGGCAGCCTGTTCCAATGCCTGACAACCCTTTCAGTGAAGAAATTTTTCCTAATATCCAATCTAAACCTCCCCTGGCGCAACTTGAGGCCGTTTCCTCTTGTCCTATCACTTGTTACTTGGGAGAAGAGACCCACACCCACCCTCACCACAACCTCCTTTCAGGTAGTTGTGGAGAGCGATAAGGTCTCCCTTCAGCCTCCTCTTCTCCAGGCTAAACAACCCCAGCTCCCTCAGCCGCTCCTCATAAGACCTGTTCTCCAGACCCTTCACCAGCCTCGTCGCCCTTCTCTGGACATGCTCCAGCACCTCAATGTCCTTCTTGTAATGAGGGGCCCAAAACTGAACACAATATTCGAGGTGCGGCCTCACCAGTGCCAAGTATGGGGGTACAATCACTTCCCTACTGCTGGCCACACTATTTCTGATACAAGCCAGGATGCTGTTGGCCTTCTTGGCCACCTGGGCACACTGCCGGCTCATGTTCAGCTGGCATATTCACTCTTCCCCAAGCCAGTAGCGTTGCCTGGGGTTGTTGTGACTGAAGTGCAGGACTCGGCACTTGGCCTTGTTGAACCTCATGCAATTGGCCTCGGCCCATCGATCCAGCCCCTCTGTCCAGATCTCTCTGTAGAGCCTTCCTACTCTCAAGCAGATCAACGCTCCCACCCAACTTGGTGTCGTCTGCAAGCTTACTGAGGTTGCACCCGATCCACTCGTCCAGATCATTGATAAAGATATTAAACAGAACTGGCCCCAAAACTGAGCCCTGGGGAACACCACTTGTGACCGGCCGCCAACTGAATTTAACTCCATTCACCACAACTCTGTGGGCCCGGCCGTCCAGCCAGTTTTTACCCAGCGAAGAGTACGGCCATCCAAGCCATGAGCAGCCAGTTTCTCCAGGAGAATGCTGCGGGAAACAGTGTCAAAGGCTTTACTGAAGTCTAGATAGACAACATCCACAGCCTTTCCCTCATTCACTAAGCGGGTCACCTTGTCACAGAAGGAGATCAGGTTAGTCGAGCAGGACCTGCCTTTCATGAACCCATGCTGACTGGACCTGATCACCTGGTTGTCCTGTATGTGCCGTGTGATGGCGCTCAAGATGATCTGCTCCATAACCTTCCCCAGCACCGAAGTCAGACTGACAGGTCTGTGGTTACCCAGATCCTCCTTCCGACCCTTCTTGTAGATGGGTGTCACATTTGTTAACCTCCAGTCAACTGGGACCTCCCTGTCAGCCAGGACTGCTGATAAAGGATTGAAAGTGGCTTGGTGAGCACTTCTGCCAGCTCCCTCAGTACCCTTGGGTGGATGCCATCTGGCCCCATAGATTTGTGTGTGTCTAAGTGGTGTAGGAGGTCACTAACCATTTCCCCTTGGATTATGGGGGCTTCATTCCGCTCCCCATCCCTGTTTTCCAGCCCAGGGGGCAGGGTACCCCAAGAACAACTGGTCTTACTGTTAAAGACTGAGGCAAAGAAGGCATTAAATACCTCAGTCTTTTCCTTGTCCTTTGTCACTGTGTTTCCCTCAGCATCCAATAAAGGATGGAGATTCTCCTTAGCCCTCCTTTTGTTGCTGATGTATTTGTAGAAACATTTTTTATTGTCTTTTACGGCAGCAGCCAGACTCCTTTACCAAAGGATTCTTTGAAATAGTTGATATGTGTGTGAATTACAAGGGTTTGATTGATATATGTCACATAGTTCAGAAAAAAGATAAGATTCCTCAAGGAAGGATCTCAAAAAAAACCTAAGCTAGTAGGGAGGGAAAACCCTTTATAAGCAATAAGTTCAGGCATGTGTTATTCAATGAAGTCAGAGATCATGTGGGACTTTAATGAATTGTGAGGTGACATATTTTGCTGGTGGTCCCACCTTGTTCACGGGTAAGGATCTCACGGTACTCAGTGACAGGCTGATAAAATGACAGAGGAAAATCACTGCCAATAAATACAAAGCAAAGAATACGAGGAAAGAAGCCCTTGTTTTATATATGGCGTGGTGGTCTCTTAATTTAGGCATTGCCACTCAGGATAGAGATTTTGTAGTGATGCTGGATAGGTCACTGAATATGTCATCTCCATGCTCAGTGCTGGTGAAAAAGGAAACCAAGTAGTGGGAAATACAAAGAAAGGAAGAGAGAAAGGAAACATCAGTGTGCCCCTGTGCCATGGTATGCCCACACTATGTACACTATGTGCAGCACTGGATACTGAACTAGATGAACCTTTAGTCTAAGCTAAAGTTGGCCATTTTATATGGTTTATAGGATAATGTTATGTGTACATATACTGTGTATCTATGGGCTCAACTCAGAGCCAAACCCTAACTGTTTATTTCCTTTTGCTATGCCCGAGGGTGTCTAAGACAACAGTATGGGGCTGGCAGTTAAGAGCATTTTTATTTCCTCAATTAACATCAACACTTCTATCAGCTCTGTGGTTCAGTAGGAAATAACTAAAAATCAAAGCCGACTTACATGACTCAGTAGTTTAGGAGCATTCAGTATAAAAAAAGAAATGCATTTTTTTGGGTAGTTTACAAGGGTCTTTTTATCACTTCTTTGAATGATTGAAGTAAGTGAATTTACATTTGTATGCTTATTTGCAGTTTTGGTCTTTTTTACAATCATTGATCATACTTTTTACAATCACATGAATGCCTTGCTATTTACCAGTGTACCTTCACAAAGACTATAACCAGATCTCTCATATATCTCATTTAATGTTTCTGGGTTTTGTTCTTTTATTTCTCTATCAAATATATGTTTACTTTTCTTAGTGGGAATATCTCATTGCTAGCCTGTTTTTCCCATCAGATTCATACCAAACTTCCCTGTTTAATTTTTTTTTATGTGAATTAGATCTCAGTATACCAGTTCCAAACTATTTTTCCTCTACATCTATGACCTCACAGTATATGACAAATCTATTTTTAGTCCATGAAAAAAGGCAAATGAGAATAAAGCTTTGAGTGGCAAAACAATGACTTCCTCATTTTTCAGGTCCCCTACAAGTGATGCAGGAGTTTTTTCCATCTTGACTTGAAGAAATGAGTGCTTGATCTAAACTTTTTTGTAAACAATTACTTTCTTTCCAGTCAGTCTTTTTCTACAATAGCCTTTAGATAATGTCCATAGTCCCACATTTGTATTATCTTCACATCCAATAAATGACATTTCTCTCCCAAGAGAAATTTCAGGATGTCAAATTTTCCAAAGTTGTGACAAAAATTTAGAATCTCAACAATTTTCCTGAAAATGGTTTTGAAACTTTCTTCCATTTTATTGGTAAATGGTATAAAAGTTTATTACTTGATAGCATCTTACAAAATAAAAGTTAGTGTGGAACATTTTCATCATTTATATTTGAAAATGTTGACAAAGCCAACACATGCCTGAAAATGTTCTGATTTCTCTGACTCTGCTTTCTTACATGGAAATTGCTCCCTCAGACAACTTCCAAGAAGTTTTTCTGAGAAAGGATTTTTAAGGGGGACAATAAGGGCTACAGGAAGAATCTGGGTACTTGTACAATCTAGGAAAGTTTCTCAGATCCAGAAAAAAATTGAAGTGAGCATTTGTGAAGTAGTTTGTAAATAATATAATGCTGAAGTTGTAGCTCAGTTATAAGCCTATTACCATCAAAGATGAAGTAGGGACTCCCAGCTCAGAGGATTTATGGACTTCTTAGCTTTGATTGTGCACTGAGTGCCCATGGAGCAGTAGTAGAAATAACTGGTTTTACAGTAAATTATGAAATGTATTTAGAATGTGCTCGTAAAAAAAATGCCTCCTTTGGAGACAGTGAATCCTCTCAGGCTTAGTCCTGGCTTGCAGAATTCTGTTTCTGGTGAGGAGATCCTAGTCATTGTGCTTCACAAATTACCTCAGGAGGGATCTCAATAGTTCAGAGATCTCTGAAGAGCAGGGGATGCTAAGTGTCACCTGTGCTGTAATATTTGGGTGTTGGGTTTGAAGTTATAGTAATTATGAGTGTGGAGGCGAATTAGAAAAACAAACGTGTTTGTTAAGAGATTAATTCAATCATCATTAGTATGAGAGCTGGAGCATTCACAAAGGCTGGAGACCAGCTCAAACTGGTTTTCATAATCCCCACCCACCTAAGTTCTACCAAAGGCATTAATTTAAAAACGTTGCATCATCAAGGAAAAAAAAATACTCTCACTGGCTGATCAATGAACCTGAGAGCAGGACATCATCACCTAGAAGTTCTTGTGACCTGATTAACCTTTTTGCTTTCTACGGCTGAGCCCCATTCTTGCTCACCCCCATTCTTGCTGACCCCAGCCCTAGGAGTGCCATAATGCTCTGCTGCTCTATGGAAGAAGACACCTGGGTATTCTTTGAAAATCAGTCTGGGCTTTCCCTGGTCCCCAAAGGCTGACTATTGATGAAGGATCTTGCTGTGACACCTTTGGGAATGCCTTCCTCCATGATTCTTCAACAGGCTTTATTGGCCATTGCTCTCCAAGCTGATGGAGGGGGCAGAGGGTAGAGGCATGGTGTGCCAAGGAGATGAAAGTGGTCTGCAAGTGACTGTGGGCGATGTGAAGAAAGGCAGGAAAAGAATGTCGGAGCAGATATCAGTATGTAGGAGCCAAGACTAGACAGGGTATTGACTAGTTTGGGGTAGGGAAGTTTTGATCTGTACTGAAATAGTCACAGTTCCAATAGTTCTCTTTTAAAACTAACAAATTTGAGATGCTTGTGTAATGGCTGATTACATGGAAAAATGGCTTTTTTTACTTGTCTGCATATTGATCTAGAGTAGGATGTTTAAAAGCTATGCAGTGTTGGCCTAAATCTTCTCCCAGCACAGTTAAAAGCAGTGGCTTAATCTACACTATTTCCACTCAAAATAAAATTGAAACCTGCCTCCCTTCTGCATTTGTTCTCTGGTGGACTCCTGTGTTTGTACCCTCATTTTCAACAGAGCTGTTCTATATGAGTAGAGAGACTGACAAGGAGTAATAAACAAGGTAAATTGCCTCTGTGGCTTGCAAGACCACTTTCTGAGCATTAGCCAAAATCCATATTGTGTGCTTGGGCAGCTGACTTCTGAGTCACAGAATAATGCCATTACTGTTTACTTCAATCCACTTTGATCAGCCTTACTTGGTCAGCTGCGTGATTAAAGGTAGGCACTCAATTCGGTATCGCTCAGGAGTACAGAGGAGGTAAAGAAAGCAATTCAGATGAGATGGTCCCAGATAGCAGGGT
The DNA here is from genome assembly GCA_030449065.1 of Oceanodroma leucorhoa. Taxonomy (NCBI): domain Eukaryota; kingdom Metazoa; phylum Chordata; class Aves; order Procellariiformes; genus Oceanodroma; species Oceanodroma leucorhoa. Next base: position 5,612,871 of record JASVER010000027.1, on the reverse strand, counting down.
CAGTGGATCAAATGGGAAGGTGAAGAAGAACTTTTTAATGAAGGCTTTCAAAATAATGTTAGTTGCTTAAGTCTTGAATTACTCATTGGGATGGTTCTTGTTAACTATATTTTCATGTTGTATAGACACATATTTATTACAATTTTAAGTACTATATTGCTGTTGGAAACCCATAATTAATTGATTAATTTCTTTCTTTCTTTAACGCAAGAACATTATTAGGAAAGAAGGATGGGCCAGTAGTTACACAGCATTGGGCTGGGACTTGGGAGTTTCTGCTTCCCTTCCCAGCTCAGTCACATGTTCACTTTGTATGAACTTAGCTTCCTGTCTGCTCATAGCTATCCACTGAGGATGATCATCCTTCCTTTCTTTGTTTAATCAGTCAGAACAGGATTCAGGTGCCTTACCATAGGTAAATAGTATGAGCACAACACTGGACTGGCAGTAGATGAAGAGGTTCAGGTGAAACGATCCTTGCTGGCACAGTGCTTGGGTCAAACTGGAAGGTGAAAAAAAAATTTTAGTGAGCACAAAGATCTTATCCTTCCCTATTTTCTTGTACAAGATTCTTGTGTTGTAGGTACTGGCAACAGATATTTGCATTTTCTAGTCATGAAAGAAAAAAATTCTGATAAAAGTGTTGGCTTGAGCGGTGTCGTGTGGTGCATGCAGAATATTAATACTTGCAATTTATGTGTGCTTGATCACCTCTCCTCATGCTGTCATGTACCTAGGTAGCTAGCACCTCTTGGATGCAAGTACTAAGCACACCGGGAAAGACGACACTTTCTGTAAAGTCCGGAGGATTTTTTATGGAAGCTTGCAACTGAGGAACATTTCCAATTTCACTTTGAAGTTGTATAAAGCTTCATCCTGCAGACCACAGATTTTCAAATTGTGTATCACTTTTACCGAGGGAGGTGCCATGGTATCAAACTGATAAAAAATGATCCTGTCTTCATTAAATTCAATAAAGAACTGAAATGATGCTGAAGGCGATTGAAAGTAACTTTTTATTTTCACACCATCTTATCTCAATGAGGAAGTTAGATGCGTCATTTTTATCTTACAGATGAGAAAACTGAAGCCCATCAGACAGAGTTAGTGATGTTCCCAAGGTCAAAGCTGAGCTGCTCAACAGAGATAGCAATCTATCCTGAATTTTCAACCCAGTGGTTCTYTCATTAGGCAGTCCATCCCATCCTGAAGTCATTCCAGTATCCTGAACGGTATTTGGGCAATGGAAAATATTCTTGGAGATCTTTATACTCAATAAGATTGCAACATGGTTATTTTGCCAACTATTTTGGGGGTTAGAAGGAAAAGGAAACGGAATGCACACTATTCTTTCACGAGACCTCTGTTGGAAAAAATTCAGATGATATGAAAACCTCAGAAAGCTATTTTGTTACTAATATTAGTATTACAGAAACACTCAAGTCTGAAAAGAAACTCCATGGTGAAGTTACTTTCTGTTACTTGCAGAAATAATGAGAAACAGGCCCTCTTTTGAAAGATTCTGGGATCTAAATAAAGATTTCTAATGCTAGAGCAATCTGCCTCCTCTCCTGCCCCTTTTTCAGGGCGGCTCTAGTCTGCTATAGGTCCCGTGTCATATCTGCCAACCTGCACACTTCTGAAGCAGCAATAGGAGGTTTAGTTGTTATTGTGCACAATACATGTTAACACACCTGCTACATTTTAGTAGATAATTTGTAACTGGCACTGGTTTTCCAACCGAAAAATGGTGATGAGTGTTAACTATCAGTCATTGCCATTGGTATAGTATAGGGGTTTTTTTTAAATTCTAGTCCCTGCTCTCTACTTATTTCATACATACTATTAGTGATGCTAATTTAAATGAAAAACAGTTGTGTGCACAGAACTTCCCTCTCCTCGTGAATATGTTTGTCACTATATACAGACTGTATTAGATTCTAAAGAAGTCAAAATGTGAGTTGGGGTGTGGTATGGATACTGACCTACATGAAGTACACATCAGTAACATAGACTTGGGTAATGTAGACTTTGTTGTGGTTTTAATTATCAGAAGGAATAAACCACATCTGTTTGGTTATTTCAGTATTCTGGACTTTTATTCCTATTAAAAATAAGTAGTAGAGAAGCAAGATCTAGTTCAGTAGATGAATGATCAATATGAATCTGGTTAACGTGGTTTCATGACATAGTTTTAGAGTTGAAATTGTGGTCAGTAGAGAGGTGGGACTGTAAATGGCTCGTGGCAGTGAGGACACAGCACTCATGCACCTGTTCATCATTTTAGTTTAAAGCTGGTATAGCACCTTATTGCTGCTGCTATAATGAAATGTTAGGGAAATGCCTTGTTAAAGTGTAGCTTAACATTATTAAAAACAAAACAGTAATTACAAGGCCTCACAAATGAAAAAGAAAACAAGAGGCTTATAACCATTTTGTAACACAGTTCGTCCTTGACCACCATGACCTGTCATTCACCTAGGCTTTAATGAGTAAAATAATCTGTATTTGTGACATTTTACAGCCAGATTAAAAGCAACAAGTAAAAAGGAAAGGAGAAAAAGAAACAAAGAGGAAAACAAAGAAGGGGAGTGTCAAGACAAGGTTTATCTGTTTTGTCTCCATGTTTATCTATGTTTGTAATGGCAAAATTACACATGTGAGTAAACAACTACAAAGGAAAAAGAGTCATCGTGAATGGGGAAACATATTTCACGTCACCGCTCAATCATGGTATTTGTTGTTAACTAGAAAAAAATCAGTCAGCTTGATCCACTAGCATTTTATTCCTATTGAAAAAAGTTAATAGCACAAGCAGTACATTTTTCATTCCAACAATTTAACTTCGTGTGAGAGGGACAAGGAGAAGGAGAAGTGGGTGTGCGCGTGCAGTACATGCATGTGTGGGAGTAGAGAAAACAGCTTGCTACTTGTATTCCCGTCACCTGCCTGGGGCAGTAACTCAGACGCACACAGAACTGAGATAGATGAAGGGACCACATCAGTCAGAGTAGGAAACCCATCAGGGAAACATGCCTACCACATATCCTCTCAATGGCATGCAATTATAGTCAGATTGAGAAGGTACAGGCAATTAGTTCAGAGTCCATATTCAGGCTGAGGACTGGGAGGAAGATTCGGCTCTGGTCAGACTTTGTAAGAGCACCGAGCTGCTGTGATGTGTGGCTGTCAGCTCCATGCGTGCTTCAGCATGGCACAGAAAATTTGACTTCTGGCACCAAGATTTAGCATGTTTCCAGTGGTTCCAGGCACAACCTCCTGGTTTCCAGTGGGATCCTAATTACACAATGTTTGCGCTAAGCTCCTCCACACGGTCAGAGGCAACAGACAGAAAGTCACAGCTACTATTCAAATGGCTGAAGATTGTCAGCTCCATTGGCTGAATTGTGGAGATGATCCTCAGAAACCCTATTTCATCAATATTTGCTGTGTTTCGTGCTTTTTTTTTGTTTGGCTCTAATTTTTATCAGGTCTGTTTAATATTTAACAGTGGAAATTAAGCAGAAGATGATGTAGCAGTATAAGCAACAGTGCGGAGAACAGCACGGTCAGCTGAATGCAGCAGGGCTTCTGATTTTGTAAGTACTGCACGTGCATTTTTCTTAAAGACTTGCAAATGATGCTTTCTGCAGTTGGTGGAATTTTCATGTTAGGTTAATTTCATTTGTCTGCTTGTGGCTTGGTTGTGTGCGGATGTTGCCATGAAATATAAATCAAGAAAACACGCGAGGGACCAGTGGGACCTGCTGTTCTGGGGGAATACGCTTAACCTGAAATTAGAATAAAATAACCTTTGAAGTCATGGGGACTTATTAAGTAGTTGTTAAAGCAGAATGCTGATGAAATCACCTTTTAGGTTGGAAACAGCCTTCATGGTGACTCAAAATTAGCATAATCCCACTAGTGACTGAACAACCAGATACAATTTATAAACTCTTCTGGTGACTTAATGTATGAAATAACCATTGAATTGCTAAGGCCAGGCTCTCTAATTAGGACTGGTGTGAGTGTAGGGGGTGGGTGGAAGGCCACAATTTAAATTTAATTACCTCTTCTATTCCCATAGACAAACTAATCTGTGGTTTGGCAGAGAATTATTTTCTGAATTTCCAATCTGCATGTAAAAAATATGGCCCAGATTTAATAAAGCCTTTCTAGTTTCTTAAGCTTTGAAATGGTAACAAAAAAAATATTTGTGGCTGAAATTTTCTGATTTCAAAATGTTGAAATTAATGTGATTGATTAACATCTCTAAAGTGAAAAGTATGTGGGGAAAACTTGGTGACAATATTCAGTGCTTTCCAGCTTCTGGTAGAAGCACTTCTTTAATATTTCTGTAGAGAGCTGTGATACTAAGAAATATTTTTTAACTGATCTGTTATGGTAGAACTTAAAAACAGAGCTGTGCCTAATATAAGCTTGCTGCAGAAAAAACATACTCTTTGCTTCAGAAATTCTTTGAAATTTAGGCTAAGCTGTTTGGACACAGGAAGTGATTATGGACAGACAAAAATTATCCTCTTTTTCATTTAAGTGTGCAATATCTCAAATAACTAGAGAAAAACAGTCTGTGAAATGTTAAACAGCAACTACTTTTGAAACACCCTCTGTACTACGTGACTGCTTCATTTGTCTGCAGTACACAAAGGTGGGGTTTTTTTTGGCTGGGAGGGAGAGGGATAGTTCTGCTTAAAAGAGATTCAAATAGATGAATCATATTTCTATCTAGGGCCATACTCCATCTTCTGGTTTAAGGAAATTAAAATTTAGCATTACCACTTCTTACTACAGGTCACTGCAGTGGTCACTGTCTGCTCTCAGACATGCTCAGCATACTCAGACCCTAGCAAATATGAGAACACACAGTGTATACATTTGCTATAAAAGACCACCATGCCAATAAAAAAATAAAGCAACTGGTTAATCACCAGGAATCCTGGAACTTGGGCTGTCCTCAGAAACTCTATCTAAATCTTGTTTAGATAGTAGATACAGTCATCTTTCACATCTGGGAATGAATTTGGGACCAAGAGAACTTCACTTTGGCAAGACATGGGAAAATACATTCCTGGAAGAGAAGGGTACAAACAGGCTGTGTTGGCTGGAAACCAGAAGAAGAGGAGCCATAACAGTAGAAAAGTTCTAGAAATGTTTTCACATATAAGCTGCAAGGGCAAAAAGCTTATTTTCATAGATAGCTTGTTACGTTTCTGAAGAGGGTTTATATGAGATGCCTCCCCAGAATAGCAGGGAACAGAATTCAGTAAACCAGAGACTTGTTCCAGCTCCTATGGGGGGCAGGAGGCTCATGTGAAGCGTTTCATGTCAGCATTAGGAAAACAAGCAAGAAGAAACTTCTCATCTTCAAGGGGATTAATCTGAGTGTCCTTTGATTTCCAAGTGGGATCTGTGCTCCTCTTTTCCTCTTGGACCCAGGTCCTTCCTGTGTCTCTAAAGGGAGCCACACATCCCACGCAGGCTAATCCATGGTAAGGAGCAAACCACTATTTAACAAGTTACAACACTTGTAGCAGCCCCCCGAAAGGAGAGTCCCTTCATTCCAAACATGCACCTCATTATCTGGTGCAAACCTGCTGCTTCCCACATGTCTTTATGCCCACTTTTGAGTTCCCTGCTGCCATGGCACAAGATGCTCCAGGCTTTTGCCTTGAATTTTGCCTTGAGGTTTATGTAGATGACTTTCATCCATCACTTATCAGCTGTGGCCAATGACTGGCCATGTGAGCAAGTAACCATGAAGTAAACACGGGTGTGAATTTAACAAGCACTGGATAGTCCATGATAGCCATCTGTCCATGTGCTGCTGCCCTGATGAAAGTGAGGGAATTTATCCCACTTCCAGTGAGAAGTGAGCTGTCTCACGTTTACCAAACTGCGTTTGGGGAGATACTGTGCAGTATTTGATGTCTTTGAAACCCGTACCCTGTCTTACCTCATGGTAACTTATTTGTTTAAATGTACCCTATAGGAGACAATGATCCAGGGAAGATAATGTCATTGTTAATAGAGATTATTATGGACTTTGGCTGTATACTTTCATTGCCAACGAAGAAGAGAATTGTCTTTTCAGGGGAGTCACAATGGAATATTATGGTTTTATTATGCCTGATATTTAATTTATAATTTGGTTTAATTTATTAATGACATTTGACATACTGTCCATGGGCACTTTAAATATCCTATGTACATTAGATCTTTACAGTTGCACTATATAATATTTATGCTAACAAACTATTCATTATTTCTTACTACCAAGCTCATCATTACCATCTGCTCATCTAATGACTGTTTATTTTGTGACAGAATAATTTGAAAAGAAGATGAAGTATCTCCTGTGCCTGTGTTTACTCCTTGCTGTCCTTTGTGCTGTAACCCATTGCCACCATGAAGAGATTTGCCATGAAGTCAATAATACTAATCTGCACGATGGAACAGAAAATTTATTAACACATAACTGTGACAAGCAAGGCTCTAACTATGCAGATTTTGTATTTAGATTTTACAAGTGGGCTATATCAAAAGAAGCTGATAAAAATGTTTTCTTTTCTCCCATGAGCATCTCCACTGCCTTTGCCATGCTGGCTGTTGGTGCCAAGTCAACCACCCTGTCTCAAATTTTTGAAGGACTGGGCTTTGACTGTCTGACTGAGACTCGCATACATGATATACATGAAAGTTTTCATAAAGTTTTAGCAGTACTGGACTGTACTGATGTTAACATCACATTAAATATAGGGAATGCCCTTTTTACAGCTATTGGGTATGAACCACAGGAGACATTTTTACAAAATACCAAACAATTTTATGATGCAGAATTTTTTTCTAGCAATTTCCATAAACAAGAAGAAGCTAAGAAGCAAATCAATAAATATGTAGAGGAGAAAACTAAGGGGAAAATTCCTGAATTAATTGATCATCTTGATCCAAGTACTGTACTGGTTCTTGTTAACTACATTTATTTTAAAGGTAAGATATTTAACATAATATTCCAATAGATTAATTTGATGCGAAACAAAAATTGTAGGGAACTTTTGATGATATATTAGCAGAGTGACTATTTAGGAAAGAGCTAAACTGTGCAGGACCTTCAAAGTAAAGATTAGATCTGGCCAAAAGCAGGGTGTCTGATTATTGAGAAATATTGATTGCTTGATTTTGGTCCAGTTTGCCTGAAAGCTGTGGACAGAGAATTCCCACTTTAGTGGACTGCCTGATAGACAGGAACCCACTGTGCCCAGTCCTGCTGGTCTGAGGGCATAATGACTAAAGATGTTTCCAAGATCTCTATGCTGACTGTATGTGCCAGTCAAACTTAGTGGACTGACATCCTTGCACTTCCAGGGTCCCCACTAGTATGTTAGATCTACTAGGTACACTGCATGAAAACTTGGGACATAGCATTTTGAGGGCCTGTGCTTCTGGAGCCCTGCTTGAATGTTAGGATCCTTTATTCTGCTGATGAATTCCTCACCAGGTTGAGTGCAGTCAGCTGCATAGGTCAGCATGCAGGCCTAACAGGAAAGGCATAACAAGTTCCTGTGGCCGAATGTTTAAGTGGTTGAATTTAAATGACATAAAAGGCACAAGTGATAGGAACATATGGCTACAATAGAAGCAGGACTTTCTCAGTTGGTCCTCATCAACCTTTGGTTGTTTTTCAGCAAGACAGGACTTACTCACACTAACTATGGTGAACTTACTGCACAGCTAAAATGCTTTATTGTGTGTTGTGCAGGAGGTTGAAGTGATTTAGTGATCCTCTTCTCCCATAAACATCCCTCCAGTGTCCTAACATCTAAGTTGGTTTGATTTATATCAGCCATTTTTTATGATCTTCACATGTTTGAGTGCAATATCTTCTCTTTTCCCCCATTAGCTGCCTGGGAAAAGTCTTTTGATCCTTTGCGTACATACAAGGATGATTTTTTTGTGAACAAAAATGCATCTGTTAGAGTCAACATGATGCAGCATGACAGTAACTATGACAGTTACTACGACCAGGATGTCTCTTGCGAGGTGGTAGAACTGCCTTACCAGGGCACTGCACGAGCATTGCTTATTCTGCCTGATGATGGAAAGATGAAGCAAGTGGAAGATGCTCTCTCGAAGGAAACTGTTTGTAAATGGGATGACAAACTTGCGACCAGGTAACTCTAGGTAGATGGATTATTATATTTCAGGACACATCATTATTTTTAAGAGAAAGCATTAATTTCAGATTGCCCTCTCCTGGATTTCATAAAGCAGGGTTTTAAGCGATTCCCAAGATGGGTCAGAGCAGAGCATAATCGATAAGCAGATGCAGGCTCTCTGACCTGAAGAAGGGGACACAGCATTGCAACAACTGCCTCATGGCTACCTTTTGGCTACCATACCTCTTCTTTCATGGTGCTAACATAATTCATTTGCTTCACTGTGTCTTAGATTGTATCCTCCTTTTCCCATCTTTTAGCCTTTCCACAGTCGGTCTGCTTACTCTCTGTAGCCCTCTAGCCACAAAACTGTACTAGCTGTGTATGTGGCATTGGGTTGAAAGAGTGGCAATGAAGAAATTAGTTTCTTTTTCCAAAATCAAAGAGAGAATGTAGGTACAAGAAGATGGCGCATCTCTCTGGATGCCAAAATTGCTCAGGGAATACAAATGCTACCATCAAACAAATTAGCAATCAAAAGAATGCTTTCAAGTGTCACTGAATTGCATACTCTCCAGCCTGCTGGTTGAAACAAGGCTACAATGCTTCACGGCTATTTCGTTTTCTTTGTTCAACAGGAGATTAGATCTGCACTTACCGAAGATTTCTATTAGTGGGTCTTATGATGTCAAAAACCTGTTCAAGGAAATGGGCATTACTGAAGTATTCTCTAGTAATGCTGATCTGTCTGGAATTAGTGGCAGCCATAATCTTCAGGTTTCACAAGTAAGTTAACAGACAGAGCTGGTGATAGGGTGGTGGCTGGTTACTCTAATCAATTATATCTGGGTTTTTTAAAGACTTGCTTTCCCTCCTTGTCCTACTGAAGTTGTAAGTAAAACTCACAATGACATGTAGGGGCTTGCTTAGTAATTGTGCTCTTCTACAGAGAGGGTCTGCTGTCCCACCTTTGTATTATTTTAATGTTGCTATTAATAGGCTGGATATTAAGTACATGGAAAAGTTGGACAAGATTTTAAATGATTTCTTAGCACTGGAATATGATTGTTTACATGCAATTGTGTCAAGTAAATTAAAAATGAGGAGTATATTATGATATTTGTGTTGATTAGTACCTAATTTTTTAATATTCTCAAAGTTTCCAGGAAAATTCCAGTTTGCAGTAGCAGAATTTCACCATATGACTTTAAGCTACAATTTAATGTGGCAAAGATGCCAAATACTGCCCCTGTATTAGCATTTAAATATCAGTCTTCCATTAACCTTGGAATAACAGAGAAAGTGTTGCTAGTGGAAGTCCAAACCATCTAAGAAAATAAGCCTGTGCATGGACTGTTATTATCGCCCTCTACTCAGCACTGGTGAGGCTGCATCTACGGTGTGTCCATTTTTATTTTTGGCCTTCCCCGTTCAGTCCTGACATGGAAAACACTCCTGTTGCAGGCTGTTGGAGATTTATCATACAAGAAATTTTTGTCCACTGGGTTTTATCTCTCCTTTCTTCTCCTAAATATTCCATAAGAAGAGCAAGTATCTTTACCCCCTGCTTGCTGTCCCATATATAAACCACAGCGTCTACTCCTTTTCCCTGCAGGCAATTCACAAGGCCCTGCTGGAAGTTGATGAAGCTGGAACTGAGGCTGCAGGAGCCACATCCATAATCCTTACCAGAGTTTTCCATCCTTCTGTTACCATCAAATTCAACAGGCCCTTCATTATATTGATTTCTGACAAAGCAACCGGCACCACACTTTTCATGGGGAAAATTGTCGATCCTACTAAGAAGTAATTGCTGAGTTATTGGGCATGCTGGTTTTCGGCATGAGTTATAATGGCTACAGTGTTCGCACATGTGGGCTAGTTAGTGCTACTAACTACTCTTTGATTGAGGGATATTCAGAAGTAAATGAGGAATTTCCTTATCAAACTAACAAGCAAAAAATTGTAAAAAACCCCCAAGCAACTGACAGCTTTAAAATGTAACATTTTCCCCAGTTGAGCAATTCACGTTATTAACACATTTTCCAAATTTTCCATGGAATACTGTTTTTTGTAAGGTCTGCTGTTATTTTACAAGTGTACTCCCTCTGATAAGTGGTTTTGTCCAGCCCGCTTTCAGTTCTGGGTTACTCACCAAACGCTTTATCCCAACAGGTAACAAGTCCCCTGCAATTCTATTCTGTCTTCTCCGGGACTTGCTGATTATCAGCGTTCGCCTAAGCCAGTCCCTACAGAGTCCTTTATTCCCTACATAGCTCTTTGCTGCCTAGGTCGTTGTTGTTTATCCTCAACCAACCTGTTCTTTCTCGCATGTTCCAACTCTTTGCCTAGGTTGTCTTAAAAAAACATTGACAAAAAAGAGAAAATACCTAAGACAATAGACTTATTCTGCTGTAGCACTCACTGTAAGTGTCTTTTTGCAGTCCACAAGGTCAGCAAAAAACTTTGAGAGACAGTGACACAAGGCATAAACTGTCAAAGAATTGTCCTGCTACAACATATTCCATAAATTATTGCTATGGCTGATGAATAAAATAAGCACTGTCATTTATCCATCACTTATGGACTGACTCTCAGTGTCTCCAGTCTCTTCTTATTCCATTATAAATCTTTTAAAATCAATGAAAACTTTCAGTCACTCTTATTAACATAGCAGGGTGTCTGTAAAATATATTTTAAAGGCTGTTAAATTAGTTCAACTTTTCTCATATGGAGATGGTGATTCTTTGCATTCTCTCCTTACCTGCCTACTTGGGTAAAACCTGTTTTCAAGGAATACATAAACACTCTCTTGCTCTTGTGGGTCTGCAGATCACCCACTCTTACTAGAGTGGAGTGCTGGGGCCCAGTGCTCAGCCTTGCTGAAGTCTATAACAAACCCTTTATCACGCAGCTGCTGCCTCAAGGACTGACTCCTGCCTTGACAGCTACTCTCCCACTGCACTGCTTTGACTCGTGCCATTGTGTATTGACCCTGGATAAATTTTTTTGCAAGTGGAGTTTAGTCCCTTTTGCTGGGAAGATGATGCTCCTGAAAGTACATTGTTTGTTTCTACAGCGGTCCTGGCAATGTGCTGTGAGCACTGCGAAGGCAATGCAAGCCCCAAATCAATAAACAAGCTCCCTACCCCTCACATCTGTCTGGTCTTCTGACCTGTTCTCCCTTGGTCCACCCTGCACAGAATTGCTTTACTGAGACCCCATCAGTGCTTGTAGCATGGGTATGGTGTACAGGGGGGCTATTCTTCTGAGGAGAGACTGCTGCCTTGTATGAGTCCCTTTGCTCCAAGCAGCAAGAACTCAGTGGAAGCCCTGAGCTATTGCTTCTGCTGGGGCAAGATATCATCACCCAGTGGACTGGGAGATACTGTGCCTCTGTGCGAAGCAGCGGCTTTTACAGAGTTGAGATCAATGATAACTTCCTGTGGTATGAGGCAGCCTGCTCTGAGGTGGCTGCATGAACTCAACAAGAGCTGGGAGCAGCTCCAGTGAGATCCCACCCTGATAAATCGGTGCACCAGCACTGATTAGAAGGTAGCATGGGGAGATTTTTATCAGAGTGGGTTGGCAGAAAAACAGGTTCTCGGACTATTGCTAAAGGGAAAGAGGTTAGGAAAAATCTCACCGTTGCTAGGACAGAGCAGAGGCTTCAGGAAATAACACATGGAGCAACTTCCTGCCCCATCTACCTCCCAGGTCTTTGCTTTTGAGAGTGGAGGCAAAGAACCGCAGGAGGAGAGCTGCACTAGGAGTTTTCACACTGGAGTGTGAGGAGTGACTGCTCCTGGCAAAAGTATCAAACAGGTCCCCTTTGAATGCTGGATGGGCTTGGGAGGTATCTACCAGGATGTGGGGCATTACCGCAGTTGTCCTCCGGTTGAGGAACTTCACGCTCCAGACCAGCAGGTTGGGCTGAGCTGTGGCAGGGACCCGGAGCAGGAAGAGGGATCATCCCAAATCTCTCTGGAAGGGGAGGATGTGGAGAGGACAGGAAAAAAAAACTAGTCTTGGGCCACACATACACGGAAGGCACAAAAATGCCTATAGTTCACAGTATGGAGATCAATAGAGCAGGGAGCTAAATATAACTGGCTGATGCTACTCTCAGCATAGTCCTGATGATGTTCTTTAAGAACTGGAGAATTCTGCAAAGTTTTTGTGGAGACAGGGGGCACTTTATCCTAATTCCAGGAAAATTGTGTTGGTCTGCCTTTCATCATTTGTCCGTGTTGCTTTTGACTGTCTTAGTGTGTGATAGGGAATGTTGCTCTTCATGCTATCTAGTTGTATTAATGGTAGAAAAGAAAAGGAAAGATTCTGATAGACATAAGCTAAAATTTTCATTTACATACTGTGTATTCATTTTGTTTGTGGTAAACACATGTATTTTATGGTGTGTTTCATTCGTCTGTAGGTGATTTTATTAACACCTTTCAATCTTCCACTACAACAAAACTAGATCTGACTAGGACAGGCTAATCCCACACACGCATTCTCTCAGTCTATGGGACAGCTGGATCCAAACTAAGCCCTGAAAGAGAACTAGAGCTTCTTTATACCCTGTGAAGTGTTGTCCGCTTGACTTCCTGCAGCAACAGTCAGCAGAAGGGAACAACAGAGCTTAGAGTGGAGTATGTTCTATGATTCTATGATTCTATGTGACTCCCTATCGTAACCATCCAAGATAAATGACCTGCTGTGAGTCTGTTAGCCCTGACCTGACATACTTACAGGAAGCTCTGAGGAAAAGGAGTTACCCAAAGAGAGTGTATCTCAACTGAGAGCCCCTGCAAGGGAAGATGAACCCACTGGGATGGGTCCCTGAAGGGCAGCCTCATTGTATCCCAGCAGATCTGAGTGCCAGACTTCTCTTGGCAGCCTCTGAGCCATGTGGGAGACAGTGAGTTTGTTCTGTCTGACCTTGTTTATAGGTCAGTAAAGCTCTGTTTGCTTTGCCCCATGGCAGAGTCCATGTAGTACGTTGTCACAAACCATGAAGCAGTGAGATTTCAGGACTAATACAGTATGTGTTTAATGCATTTTACCTTTCATCAGTAAGGAAAGGAGCTGATTCAACGCCAAAAGGCACAAAGCAGTCAGATAATCACAGAAGCACCAGTTGCTCACATAAGCCCTGCTATTCAGATGCTGCCAGTACTTAGGACTTTCCTTTCTTATTCCCAGCTATGCAATTTGAGCCCCAAGCCTGGTATCTGGAGAACTCGCCCCTGAATGGACACACCAGCCCCCTCCCCACAGCTATGTCATCTGTTCAGCCCTTGATCTCTGCTACTATTTCAAGGAAATGGGAATTCACCCAGGTGTAAGCCAACCCTATTCTAATTGTTTCAGCAGATTCAGCAGGCTTTTTCCCTGTATTCACACTCATTTCAAACAGAGAATCACTAAGCTCTTAAAAACAAGTTGATTATGATAGTTCCTGAGCAGGGTGGGTTTTGACTGTGGATTCTGAGAACCAGGAGTACCTGTATGGCAGCTACAAGGCAGTCTCAGTGCCTCACAACCCAGCTCGTCTTTGACATGACTATAAGTAGCTTCTGGAGATACAAAAAAAAAAAAAAGGCAGCGTTACTCCCTAATCCAGCATTCAAGTCTTGTCTCCAAAACACAGAGGCACTAGAGTTTCCCAGCAGAAAAAAGCGCAAGAGAAATACGAGCATTTTTAAATGTAAATATTTCAATGAAAACTCTAAATATTCACTGCAGTGGGAGCTAGAATGAGTGCAAATTCTCAGGAGGGAAAGGAGCATGAAGACCACCATGGGCTATGTATCTCCAAGTCCTGTGACACATCCTCCTAATCATACCCATCCATCCAACATTCCCTGTTGGATAGTGCACCTCTGCCCTTACCTACATGGGGCTGCTTTCATTAGATTTAAACTGAGAACATATATGCAATGGTGATATTATCCATTTCCTGTAAACTGTTAACCAGCAAAGACTGATCTCGAAATATTCTTTGTAAGTTCCCAGTCCCAGGTTTAACAGAGAATCCATTTTTAAATAACTTTTAATTGTGTTTTCCTCAGACTTACTGTTTTAAAGAAAACAATATAATTCATTCATTTCATGTTGATGTCCTTCAGCATGATTAATACCCTGCTTACCCAAACTCAGCTCAGCACTGATGTTGCTGCAAATGACTGCTGGCTTCTTGTAAAAGAGAAAGTAGCTTTTCAGTTTAATCCTACCCCTGGAGATGAATTTATTACAGGTGAATTGGCCTGATTTATACAAATGAGTCTTTATTTCTCTTATATTTGATTGTACTCAGTTTCTTTTCCATAAGTCATTTAGAAACAAAATACTTAAGATTTATTACTTTACTAAACAAGAACATATCCTTTCTGATTGGAAAACTTCTGTTAACATCAGTGTGATGCTCATATGGGAGATCTGAAGAAAGCTTTGCCTGACTTGTCCAAATATCTTATTAAGGAAAAGTTGCTACATTGTTTACTGTGTCTCATGTAGGAAACACAGACCATGTGGAGGATGGTCTGCTGAGGGAAAATGTTTAAAAGGAAAAAAACCCATAGAATAAAGTAATTCATTAAGTGTTGTAGTCATCATAAGAACTTTGGTTGCAGCCGGGAAAGAATCTCAGAGCAAGAGAAAACATCTGTGCACAGAGGAGATGAAAGATGTAATGAAAAGTAGATCCTAAAATGCAAATGAATGCAAAAGAGAGCATATGCCTGGACCTCATTTAGATTTGCTGTTCACACAGATGCAAATTCTTCAGCCATCAAAAAAGCCATACCATATCTCACATATTCAAGGGACAGATACTAGAATGTACAACTTGAATTTTTTTTCTGTTCCTGTATCTCCTTTCTTTCAAGTCTGAGCTTTGTCCCTCTGGTAAATCTTATGGATGAAATTTTAAGACATCTTGGGCCCCTGTTGCCCCAGCCAGAGGTTACTACCTCGTGCCCATGCCTGTCATTGAGCTGTGTGTCACAGTCTTGACGTATTCAGTTGTGTCAAGGATGACTGAGAAGAGACATCAAATAGAGGCAAATATTTTCCAGCCCTTCTAGCCGCTTCTAGGTTGGCAGGGTGGGAAAGATGGTGCAGCAATTACGACAGAAAGCCTATGTAGGTACAGTCTGAATACCAAAGTGTCTTGTGGAGGCATGTTAATGTAAGCCATTAATGGAAATGGGATTGTGCTAACCTGCCAGAATGTGAGCTGCAGAAGCTAAGGGCAACCACACAGCCTCTTCTTTTGCTTCTGTTGAAACAGGGAAGTGAACTGTTGCATTAAACCATCTCGGTGACCTGTCAGGATCCTCAACATCCCAAAAGCTTACAGTGTCAAAGACTTGTTTAAGAAAAGAGGTATAAGCAATGGAATCATGTCATAAAGTTCATTTTATTGAATATATTAATTCAGCTAGCTGATCTGCCTTCTACTACTTCACTATAGCCAACAATATTAATCTATTAAATAATAACAAATGATAATACTTTGCAAAGTTTAGCCCTAATACTTTCTATCTGGCTTTGGGAGCAAAAAACTTCAAGTATAATTCCAGAATATCTGCATAAGGGATTTTCTTAGTGCTTGTTTAAGGCCATGTCTGCAAAAGAAAGATAAATAATGTAAGACATCAATTTAAATTTAAAGAGTAATGCCAAGAGGTTTCTCTGTGTAAACAACTTCATTCCAAAATGACAACTTATTCTCTGGTGAACTCGTCACTCTAAAAGTTGTTTACGTAAGAAGGGTTCCTTTACACCAAAAAAAGAAGGTCTCTAGGGCAAATTCTGCTAGTTAAATGTTATCCTTTCAGTATACCAGTTACGAGTAGTAAGATCCTTGAGAGAAGGCAAGCTTTTAGTGTGATTCTGCTACATTGCTTTCTGCAAGTAGAACTGTAAGTATGGAGCTTCAAGTTCTGGGGATTATAGGAAAAGGAGCCCTGTGCCACCATCTTCTGGTAAAATCAAGGAATGGACATGACAAATTCTGTCTCTTTGAAACCAGAAAGAAAAGAAGCTTTCTGGCTTACTGTTGCTGTGTCAGTGGGGATTTTGATTTTCTTGTTATGTTTTAACTGCAGGATTGGTGAAATGTTGTACCTGAACTGGCTTCTGTCACTCAGGAGTAAGGGTTTGGTGTTATGATAAGTTCGTGTACAGATCAGCTCAGTAGTGGGGAAGGAGGCAAATTAAATATTAGAAATTATTAGGAAAAAAACAGAGTGAATCAGACAGGAACATTGTGCCACTGTCTAAATCTCTGGATCATCCACACCTGGATTAGAGCACGTAGTTCTGGTCCTGTAATAACAAAAAGGATAAATGAGAACTGGAAAATCTTTAGAAAAGGGTGGTAAGGTTAATCAGAGGTCTGGAACAGCTCTTGTTTGAGGTGAGAGATCTTCAGTGTGGAAAAGTGACAACTTAGACGGCATAAAGAAGGCAAAAATTATTTGTGGCACAGGTTGGGTTAATGGAGACTGAATGTTTACCATCCTTCTATTGCTAAAGCTATAGACCATCACCCAAAGCATGTAGAAGCCAGGTTCAAAGCCAATAAAAGGAGGTGGTTCTTCACACAGAAGATCCTGCAACCCCAAAGGAGTATCAGTCCAGTACTTGTTCCTCATGCATCTCCTCCTGGTGCTCCCCTGCACGACAGACCTGGGCTGAGAGCACTTTCGGGGGGGAGTGTTCAGCCCCAGCTCAAGGAGACTGAATAAAAGTTCTTGAGTTCTCAACCATATCTTGCACTGCCAACCTCAGGTTTTTCTTATTGAGGGAAGATGTGAGCTAATATAATAGGAAAGCTAATATAATAGGAAAGTCGTGAAAAGACCTGTGTTTACCCAGGTGTGATGGACAGACTCCCTATTATGGGCTGCAGAAAGCAATGTGTTATGTCCTTCTCCCACTACATAGGCACTGGCTCGAGATAAATCTAAGCTATCAACAGGTGCCTTCTATCTCAGAAACGTATTTCTGCATGGGCAAAGTGAATGCTTAGTGCTATCTATCCATAACTAGCTTTTGTACTGAGTGTAAAGCAGCGGAAACTTCGGTCAGCTGCATTGCTTTGGTAAGCAAACCACTTTCAGTCCAAAGCATACAATGAACAATAGGTCAAAGATGCATAATTTCATCACTTTCCAGTTCTGTAATTCACTGTCCACACTTGGAAAAACCTTTCCAAAGTGCTTCTGCAGAAGTGTAGTTTAAGGCTCAAAGTCTCTCACTTAGAATCAGACAATAATTTAAGTTTGAAGGACTGCTGGGCTGCTCTGCTCCAGATTGATTACATATGGAGGTATAGCCTGTCTGCTTTACCAAGGTGGATTCTAGATCGCGATGCTTCCCAGTCACTACTAATTCATCTAAGCAAATGTCTTTTATATCCCATAGACTTGCTGGATTTGCTAACTGAATATTCGCTCAAACGAATTTTATCACAGTTCTTCAGTAGGTTTTATCAGGTGACTAGAGTAAAGCTTAGATTCAGAAGTGTTATGCTTTTAGAAATTGATTTTTAAAGTTCTCTCCTCCAATGGTACCTATTAATGAATGACATAGAATCTCAGTTGAAATATATGGTGATCTGGAACATCCAGTCTGGTTATAAAATGTTATAAAACAGTTTTAGCATTACCAAACCTACTCTTCATCCATCTTATACTGCTAAATCACTCCACCAAGTGTTGGACTGTCTACAAGCTCTTCCTGGAAAGGATATAAAAGAAAAGCTAATGATGATAAAAATGGAGATACATCATTATTAAAAGGTAATATATAATAAATTGGGGTTTTTTCGTAAGTAAATGTAAGGATTATGAAAATATTCATGATAGCTAGTGAGAAATGGAGTCACATGAACTGTGAAAACTGAGAAAGTGTGACTCTCATAACCTCAAAGGCAAAGAAAATAAAACAACCAGCTTGGTTTCCAAAGGAAACAGAATCAAATTTTCACGTTTGTAGCCTCTTGACTTCTCTTAGCTACTCTCCATAACATTGCAGCTTATTGGCAAATTTCAGTCAGGCTTAACAGAGAGATAGGAGATTGAAAAACCACTATACTGCTCTCTGAAAATCAGTGAAATCCAAGTTTGTGCCTGCTGTAGGGAAGGCAGGCAGGACTCAGCTGCTTTAAATTCTGCTGGTCGCAGCAGGTAATGAGTGCGTGGCAGGGAGCTCAGCCCCAGCCCCAGCCCCAGCCCCACTCCCAGCCCCAGCCCCGCTCCCCTGCCTGGTAGAAGTCATCCTGGAGGCTGTGCAGTAAAGCTGTGGTTATTGTGGTGAGGAAAGCCGTAAACTGTTAGTAAACTAGGCTTTATTGTCTGCACTGCTTACAGAACAGTTTGTTAAATATTCTGCTTTGTCTTGTCTCTATCAGAGTATAGTGAGTGTCACTGTGTTTCCTCTGAGTGAGTTTTTGTTTCTTTTTCTTTTTTCTAGGAAAGCAGTTTGAAAAAAAATAGTTTATGAATGTTTGTACTATGAAAATTTCATGTGTGATGTGAATCAGTACCATGCATTGACATTGCGCTCTTAATCTGCATTAGACTAGAACAGAGGGATAGGCTCAGATTTTTAATCATCTCATTAATTTCTTCAGGCCAGTTTACTAGTTGGACGCTACTGAAATCGACAATAGGATAGTTTGCCTATAGAGGTGCTAGATACGAAACCATGATAATACTTCAAGATCAGGTAAAGACAGGAGTTCCTACCTCACCACAGCTTGCTGGAAGGAGTCTACATCTAACTAAAAATAAAATAACAAAATAGTGATAACTAATGGCATATTCTGTTCTGATGACAGGTTCTCTGAAAGAGTTAATGTCTCTCAGCCTGGGTATTTACAGCCTAATCAACTTATTTCATTGCCTTACTTTTAATATACTATGGGTTTTTTCCTTTCGTTTACACTTAACAGTGATTTTCAGGTTTTTCAACAAAATCTTGGTAAACAAACTTAAAATATTTTTACACCACTTCATATCAGGATGGAAAAAAATCTTATTTTTACTAGCTTTCAGCAAAAACTGGTTTAAAACATTGTGGGAATTTCTGCATATAAAATCTAGTAAAAGTGCAATTCTTCAAAGCCCTTAAAAAGTTTTTTGAAGTTATTGTTATGTTATGGAAACATCACAATTAATTTAAGATAGCATTTCTTTACGTTTTTTTCAATTCAAGTCATAATGCATTAATTATTGCCACAGGTTCTGATTTAGCAAAGATAATGATTATCTTTAACGGAACTACTCACACTACTTATATGACTGGAGTTAATAACACTTGCACATCTTGTGCAATCAGGTATCCCATTCAAAAACAATTCCTAAGGCCTTTGTTTCTTCTTCTACTTGAATTGTTCTCGGAGGGAAACCTCAATTATCTACACATCTCACATAAATAGTTTTTATATTTTATTCCATTTTTAAGCAGAAGATCCTCAGAAGGAAGGCTGGGAATTGTCTTTCCCTTCACTTTCTCATCAGCCTCTTGCAGCCTGAAGATGAGCTATTCCTCTGCCAAGTGGGTGACTTGGGTCTGATTATCTCAGGTTGAATGGTTTGTAAGACTTGAGGGTCGTGTATCCAGATCAAGTGATCAAGCGCTCCAGTCACTAGGTTAGTAAGCAAAATATTGGTACTGCTGAGTTCAAAAAGAAAAGGGTGTGTCCTGCCCTGTTTTGCTGTTTGACAATGCAGCTGTATGAGACAACCACGGGACAAGAGCCTTGGTTTGAAATTAAGGGGAAGAAGGTGCAGTTCCCTTTCCAGTATTGCCTTCAGACTCCTAAATGAAGCTTCCCACCAGTGTGCTCGCATTCAGAGGTGTGAAATACCTCATGTGGGGCGTTTCAACACCTGATGTAGCTTGGGGTTCCTGCTCAGGAGCCAGATGCTTGGGAGCTGGCAGAGGGGGACATGAGTGTTGACCTGGCACTGCTCTTTGCTATGTATTACCATAGTTCTCCCTCCTGGCACAGGCTTTCATCTGTACTAATGCTATTTTCCGAGAAGATGGTGAAATTCTTCACTAATACAGTCCCAAAAAAATTAGTATCTTCATCATTTACACTGTATTCCTTTTGAAGTTTGTATTTGATAAGAACATCTGCCAGATGACATTTCCCTGTGTATGGTTCAACAGTAACAAAGCAAACACGTGAGCAAGCCACATTCACATGGCAAAATCCTTTTGGGTYACAATACATCTTGTGTCCACTTTTCCTCAACTTTTATATTTAAAATTCGATTATCAAGATCTGTACATGAAGAATTAATTTCTTGAAGACAGATGAAGCAAAGCTTGCATGAAGGAACAAGCACATCTGGGTTCCCTCATGGAGAAATATGAGTTAAAATGGAGGGTAGAGTTAACAGAAAATGAGAAGCATCTTCTAGGTTAGTCCTTGTGCTGGTGTTGCCTGGGACAGAGTTAATTTTCTTCACAGTAGCTAGTATGGGGCTGTGTTTTGGATTTGTGCTGAAAACAGTATTGATAATACAGGGATGTTTCAGTTACCGCTGAGCAGTGCTTACACACAGCCTTTTCTGCTTCTCACCCCACCCCACCAGCGAGTAGGCTGGGGATGCACAAGAAGTTGGGATGGGACACAGCTGGGACAGCTGACCCCAACTGACCAAAGGGATATTCCATGCCATACAGTAGAAGGAAGGGGAGGACGTTCAGAGTGATGGCATTTGTCTTCCCAAGTAACCGTTACGTGTGATGGAGCCCTGCTTTCCTGGAGATGGCTGAACACCTGCCTGCCGGTGGGAAGCAGTGAATGAATTCCTTGTTTTGCTTCGCTTGCATGTGCGACTTTTGCTTTACCTATTAAACTGTCTTTATCTCAACCCATGAGTTTTCCCACTTTTACCCTTCTGATTCTCTCCCCCATCCCACCAGGGGGGAGTGAGCGAGCGACTGTGTGGGGCTTAGTTGCAGGCTGGGGTTAAACTACAACAGTCCTTTAGGAGAACTTATTGTCAACATGACCAGTTAGTGTCATTCTAAGAAACTGTATACAAGCTGTCAGTATTAAAAACCCAAAATTAACATTGCTGAGAAAGTATGCTTCGTTTTTCCAGCACATTGAAATTTTTAATTAGTGGGGAATTTTTTTTTTTTTTATTCTCTCCCTTTAATATCTTGGCAAGGTAGAAAATTATATAACAAAAGGAAATAAAATGTAAAGATATAAAATCAGGAAACCCCAGAAAACAGAAAAGAATAAGCATTGGCTGTCTTGGAGGGTAAGGAAGGAATTGTGTGCATTATCTTTTATATATCTATTTTTTTGGCATAGTGCAACCTGGAAAAGCAAGTCCTCTGGATGGATTAGCTACTTGCTGGGCAAAATGGCATCACTACATTGCTATTCCCTGGTGTAGTTCAAGCTGTAAATCATAATCCCATGATGCTCTCCAAGCTATAGACCACAATAAATGTGTTTTTGCTATTGCAAGCAACATAAACCTTTCCTGCTTTATGTGGTTTTAGACAGTATCAGAAGGTAGCTTGAAACAGACCCAACTTCCAGAATCTCTGAGGCTGATAAATATACCTTGGGTTAGAAAGTGAAGAAAATAACAAGGAATAATGAGCAAAGTACAAAGAACTTTGATTCTCAGCAGAGGTTATGTATATATGTATTTTTTTTTTAAAGGTAAGATATACTACAACATTTCATTGCAACTGTGAGGTTCTGGTAACAGACTAAGACTGAGGGTACAAAATTGTCTGTTATATCCCAAAGAAGGACATTAGCAGAGTATTGTGGTTGTAAGGCCAAATGTTCAGTCTTTAGGAAATACCAGAATTAATACTGTCCAATCTTGATGTAATAAAAATGGCTGTGGTGATGAGAATAGGCATGATATGTTTTGCCAGCGATTTAATGACACAACTGTAGAGACACTTGGAAGTCCCAGTCTCTGGTCTCACTTCTGGGACTGGATATATTCTAATGGCTCCTGTGTTTCTCTCCTGCCAGGTACCCACAGCAGCAGGCTTCTTGTGTCAATTCAGAAGCATGGAAGTAGCAGGAGATATAGTCCCTGCTCTGTTCTCTCTTGTCCGCAGCCCCACCACCCAGCACTGTTAGCTTGGGTCTGGGTTGGACAAACTGTCCAGAATATCTAGCAACATTACTGCTTGCTGTGCATCCGTGCTGGCAATATTTATTTGAACTAATTAATGATTAACAGGGGCACTATGCTTAATCCTGTTCAATGGTACTGAAGAGAAGAAGGAGCAGACAAGACCAGATGTACGTGGCAAGATCCTTTTTGTCGCACTGTAAGTACCCTTTAATTTTCCCTTGGATCGTTTGGACATTTCATTTTAGGGGATTATGTTGTCTGGGAAGGGTGCCTTTTTACATGTAAACAAAGGGATGTACCTGTTATGCAAAAAATCAAAACATGCCAAAAGCCAGCAAGAACTGGCTGCTAGTGAAGAAGATACTTCACATAATTAAGTAAAAATTTGTTTTGGAAATGATAGAGATGCCTATAGACTTTGCTACCACAGTGATCCAATATTTTATCTTTGAAGAAACTGTAAAAGTATTTTGTAATTTCGGTCCTAGACAGTATGATCTGTGTTTATATCACATTTTTGTTTAACACATTTAATTCTCTAATTATTTGATGAATTGAGGAAGACTAACAGGGCTGCAGTAGCCATCCTGCAGTCCTGAGTACAAAACCAACTTCTACCAGTTGCACTGGAGAAAAGGTCATAAGCTTCCAGATATTTGCAAATTTAAAAAAAAAATTAGTCCTACCTTATTTTTTAAAAGTTAATATGATCAAAATTACCTCTTTTGAGAGAGTATTTGGTTATCCAAACAGTGTATCTGGAAGCATATTCTTTCTTGAGATCCCTGGCATGCATCAGGAATATGAAATATCCAAGTGTGGGATCTTGGAGAACAGGTGTGTTCTGAGAGCCTCATTTTACTTGGCTGGAGCACACAGCATGAAGAAATTAATTTCCTTGCTATGTTTTGTATGTCTATCTCTTTTCCAGAAACAGTTAAAAGGAAAATGAAGCCCACCTTCTCCTTGTGTTTATTGCTGGCTGGTTTGTATACTGTTGCCCAGTGTCTTCAGCATCCTCGTTACCACAACAAGCAGGGTGATCCTAGAGGGACATATTACCCAGGACGCAGTTCTCAGAGGGAAGAAGTTTATGCAGTTAAGAACAAAACCTTTGTCAAACTAGTTCCCAGCAATGCTGACTTTGCATTTTCATTTTACAAGCTGGTCGCATCTGAAGCAACTGATCCAAACATTTTCTTTTCACCCATAAGCATCTCTGCTTCCTTTGCAATGCTGGCACTCGGTGCCAAGTCAGCAACGCTGACACAGATTCTGGAAGGGCTTGCCTTTAACCTGAAAAAGACTCAGGAGCCGGAAATACATGAAGGTTTTTGCCAACTCCTCCACATGCTGAACCGTTCAGACAGTGAGCTCCAGCTGAGCCTGGGCAATGCCCTTTTTATAGAAGAGACGCTAAAACCACTACAGAAGTTCTTGGATGATGTCAAAGGCTTTTATGAATCTGAAGTTTTTTCTACTGACTTTAACAACTCCTCTGGCGCTGAGAATCAGATCAACAGTTATATTGAGGAAAAGACAAATGGGAAAATTGTTAATCTAGTGGAAAACCTTGATCCTCTCACTGCAATGGTTCTTGTTAACTATGTCTTCTTTAAAGGTAAGAAATATCAAAGGGTGCGAAGGTTGTAACTTAGATGTTTACTGCTTATTAGAGGAAATGAAAACCTAAGAGAAAGAAACTGTAGTTTAAATATTTTAAACAGAGGAAACCACATTCAGTATCTGGAAAATATTCCTATAAAACCATGTATATTTGTTCTTAGTATAAATGTTTATGTCCTTACCTGGTTGAGTGAAAGACTGGATTTTTTTAACAAACATCTTTGTTGAGTTTGGTAAATTCTTTAATGTGATGATTAGACTTATGCTCTAGTGAAGGATGATGTTTTCAGTATTATCTGTCTTTAATTGTCTTCAAGCACTTGCAATAAAAAAAAAAAAAGAGCTGCAATGCTGTAACACCTGAGGGTGCAGTAACTTGAAAAAGATACTTGTTCTAATCAAAGGAAGGCTGTGGGACTAGATCCTGTTTTATTCACCATGATCATTCCTCTTTGTATTCCACTGAATTATTTTTCTTTTTGTCATAAGCCCATTGGGAGAAACCCTTCAGTACTTCGTATACAAAACAAGAGGATTTTTTTGTGGATCAGAAAACATCTGTAAAAGTTGACATGATGTATCGAAAGGGTTACTACAGAAATTACTTTGATGAAGAGCTGTCCTGTTGGCTGGTTCAGATACCTTACAACGGAAATGCTGCAGCATTATTTGTTTTGCCTGATGAAGGGAAGATGAAGCAGGTGGAAGATGCTCTCTTGAAAACCACTGTGTCTAAATGGGAAAAGTTCCTCCAAGACAGGTAAGTATTTTTGCTAGGATGAGAGGTGACCATGTCATAGATTAGTAGTGTTTATCTCACCAAGACAAAACATTAAAGGCCAGGTTATTTTACTGAACTCTATACACCTAATGGTCCCTCTCCATGCAGGACTTCCCTTTTCTTAGCTGGAAAATGAAAAAGAGCTGTGGGTAGTGAATAAATAAGGCATTGAACTTGGGATCCATCTCAGGTTAAGTTCTTGGCTCAACCACAAGTTGCTTAGCACTGTGATGAAGCTAACAGACCCTTGTTTCATATGGGCATTGTGAAACTACAACGGAGTAGCTATTTCTGAGGTATTGGTGTTAGGGTGTTGAGGGCATTGTACGTGAAAGCGGAAATTTTATTCATTCAGAGTTACTGCAGATATTTCTGTGGTGGGCCATGCCCTGTTGTATATTTGAACAGCCACAGGGCAGCTAGCTATGATTTTTTTGAGAAAAAAAAATGCTACCTAGCAGTAGTAGCTCTGCCACAGAGTTAGTGTAGTTGTGTCTTTCACCCCACTCCTTGAATCCCACTGTGGAGGCAGAGGATTATGGGACTCATTCTGCTCCAACCCTCCATGTTAGATAGCTAACCTGTCAGTGCTATCTGAACCCTGAGAGCAGACTTTTACCATTTAGCAAAATAAGTGTGAATTGTCACTATACTGAAGCCATTGAGGAGTGTTACCTAGACAACAATTTGTCCCTATTTGTGTTATTTGTTACAGAAAAATACATCTGCACATTCCAAAATTTTCTATTTCTGGTACCTATGATGTGAAAAGAATAGTCAAACAAGTGGGTATGATTGATCTATTCACTGAACAAGCTGATCTGTCAGGGATTACTGAGGAGCCTGGACTGATGGTTTCGAAAGTAAGTCAGCACGTGAAACACAGCGACCACAGGATTTGTCTGTTCCCAGGAACCTGACATTAATACGCCATGAAAAGCTTGTCCCAGTCTCTCTGAAGCATCACTCAATCATCAACAGCTGCCAGTCTGGAGGCAAAGCAAGCCTTATCTTTCCTAAACCTGAAGTAAAACATGCTTACAAGGGGTTATACATACATGGTTGAGGAAGGATGAGGAAGAAGACATAAATATAATTAAATGTTCTTTTGGCTACTAAACAAAATTATCTAAAGGTGGCACATTAACTTTGGTAGAATTTCCTCTAATTCCACCTACAGAGGACAAAAGACTGTTATTCCTGCCCTTCTAGCGCTCTCAAAAAGTTTTTTTTTTCAGCTAGATGATAGGGTAAATTCACAATAATACATGAATCTGCCAAAGGCAAAACTAAGTCTAGGCTAAATTACCAGGTTTCTTTGCTTCCAGAGTTTCTTGCCATCAGTCATCTTGAGCGCTCTTTGGCTGTCTACTGTTTGAGGGTTACTCTCTGCACACGCAGTGAAGGAGGCTAGCAGGAGTGGTCTGGTGGCTGATTGCGTTGCGGTGGGAAGGGGACTGGCTGGTGATGACCTTCCCAGAAGCTGCTGCTGCCGGGTCTTGCCCCAGGCAGGGCTCTCTTTGGCAAGAGCGAGGAGGGTGGCAGGCTGCCCTCTTCTTGCCGGGTTGGCAGCTGCAGGTTGTTTTGCTTTGTGTCCTTGCAGGTGATCCACAGAGCAGTGCTAAATGTTCATGAGAATGGCACTGAAGCGGCGGGCACCACGGTAAAGGAGGTCACCTGGAGATCTGGAGATTTTCCTCATCCGCCTCGAGTCAGATTCAACAGGCCCTTTCTCCTGGTGATTCTGGATAAATACACCCGCACCATCCTCTTCATAGGGAAAATCGTAAACCCTCTGAAAAATAACTGATTGACCACAGGACATGCACTTACACACATTGCTGGCTAAATTCCTGTGATCCAACAAAAAATGTACGTGTACACACCACTACGTACTAGTGCTCATCTTTCAACCATTATCCTTATATGCAGTATTAATCCCTTAAAACACAAAAACTATTTTTTCTTGTCCAAAAGTCACTGGTATTTCCCCCCAGTCTACAGTTGGGTTATAGCCTGTAGCGTTAATGAAATAGAAGTCACTTCTCACCAGTTTTGTAAGAAGCCCTTCCTGACATGCTCCCGTGGGGTATTTGAGATGGTTTAAAGTCTCTGGATGATGCAGCTATTGCTGTATACTCACGGTGTGTGTACGGGAGAGCAGGAGAAGGGAAACGGGGAAAAGGAGGTGGGAGGTATGAGTCCTGTCTGGATCAGTGACTGGGACACTGGAAGACACACCAATGTAAAGGGTTGATGAGTGCAGCTGTTTTAGCTTGCCTGCTTCTGTCTCCTCCTCAGTGGAAGCCCTCCTCATGAAGACAAGAAAGTTGTTTTTGCTTTAAAAGTAATGTTTTACTAAGGAAGGAAGCCACACCAGCAAAAGGACTTTCTGTTTTTTCTTGCTAATATAGCTATTATTGCCAATGTCCTGAGAAAAAAGTATGGTGGAGCAATCCATGACATAACATCAGTTTCCTTTTTATGGATTTGTTATCACTGTCATTTCTCTTTTCTCCTACTGACAGCACCTTCTCTACAACACTTTCCAGATAGACTTGTCAGACTGTGGTAGAAAAGAGGAGGAATTAAAAATTATAACACCAGAGAGTTTGTATTTCCTCAGTAGGAACAGCAGAGCTTTCCTAGGGACTGTTAGCCTGCTTTAAACTATCATAGGAACACATACAAAATGCAGGTAATATTTGAGAAGTCACCTTTCTAAATATTAACAGTGGATTACTGTTATAGAGTAAAACCATACTGTGACTTGACATTTGTACGTTTTCACTTAAGGTTTCTTGAGTCTAACTTATTGCTATTGTGTTGTTTTATAGTAAGTCAATTGATAGAATTTTAACATACCAGCTACACTAGACAGTTGTACGGTTATGAAAGAAAAGAAACACAAATCAGTAAATATTTAAATTATTTTATTATTTTTCTCTAATTTTTTAAATCAACATCCTTAGCATGTCTTATTAAAATACAGAAAGCCAATGAAAGCATTTAAATTACAGATTGATTAAACCTTTTACTATAGAATATCTCAAACTGGTAGGAAAAAAGTAAAATATAAATGGCAACTTTTTAGACTTTAGTCTCTTAAAATATCTGTGAAAAATATAACTCAAAATTATTGTGGCTATTTCAAAAATGTAATTTTCTTGATTGGTTTGGGGATCTTTATTTTCTTTGACATTAAATTAATGCTATCAATATTAGTAAATTGTAGCTGTAATATAATATAAGCTGGAATATAAGAACCTTTCCATGTCTATCTGCCAGCCATGTAACACTTGACATTCACTCTCAAAACCCTCCTCAAAATCGTGTAAACCAATGACAAGAGTTTCTTACTCATAACTGTATTTAGTCTGTTCAGTATTTAGTAACGAATAGTTGGCTTCATACCTCTAAACATATAAGGACTTGGTCTTGGTGTAATACAGATAAACTGATTCTACAGAAGATAATTTAAAAGTTCTTGGCAAATCTCAGGTCTAATTCAGGATGGTATGGCAAAGTCCAGCTTTGCAATGACAAATGACTCTGTAGGCAAATACCAAGAGACTTTATGTTTGTTGTTCCTCACAGACCTCAGATCAATAGTCTCTGTCTGTTAGTAGGAAAAAAATATCTGAACGATATTTTGCCAATCAGATCTTACTTTGAGAGGTAACACTGTTGCTTAACTTATTTGAAAGTAGGTGGAGAAAAATCAAGCTGAATTAAGAACTGGATAACCAAAAAAATATCAAGAAACTATTGTTGGTAGAGAATCATCTTCAAATGGGAGTAGGAACCATATACATGTGTCTTGCCTTGGTTTTCTTTCTATTTTGACAAAAATCAGGGAATGCTCCTCACTGGAAATGTGCAGCAGACAGCAAATTTGTGTGGTAAATAATGAGTACAGAAGGATTGCACAACCCCTCCAAAACTGTCAGCCTTAAGGTTGTCACAAATCCAGTGCAGTTGTGGTTTGTTCAGGACAGCATTTCTTCTTTCAATCTGCTGGTTTTTTGCTTCTTCTTTCCTGGATTTTTGTTTCTTGTTTTTTTTGCTGACTGTAAATTTCATGACCGAGAAGCCTCAGTGCAACAGGGGAAGGACTTTCCTCCTAGCTAGTCAAGAGTTTCTGCTGCTGTGTGCAAGTACTGTGGTGTGCCACTTCAGTGCAGTGACGTTGCTGGAGGATGGAGCTGACCTGATGCACCACCTGAGGGACAAAGCGCAAAGGATATCTTCTAACCCAGCCTGCACTGAAGACTACACACAAATGTGATGTGGGAGTGCATGCAAACATGTGTGCACAGGAGCTGCAGCCTCAGCACTGCCTGTGTGGACCCTAAGAGAAATCTGTGATGGTATGGCCGAAAGTAGTCTTCTGTAAAGGCTGTTTTAGGTTAACAGCCATAGAAGAAGAATTGCCAGCACAGCAGAAGCTTTGGAACAGCACACACTGAGAAGCTCTCTGAAATAAGGAGACAAGGAAAACAAGCATTGTGGGAATATCAGCAAAGTGTGTATTTGTTGTCATAACTAGGAAGGACATCTACAGAAGTGAAACAAAGTTTAAAAGCATAAATAAGGAGCTCAGAAACCACGATTAATCCATGGTGGAGGTAGACTTAACCCTTACCTACAAACTATATGAAGTTCAAAAGACATTGGAAGAAAGCTAGCAGCAGTTTTGACTAGTGCTAAAGATCATAAAAGAAGGAACAAGCAAAAAGAAGCAAAGTGTATATGGGTGTGGGGGCAAAGAGGGAAATAACATGCTTGAAGTAACTCAAGGAAAATAACATATTTCAAACAGCCAGTGGTTAGCACCAATGCGCAGGTCTGACGTTGTTCCCAGTGCTTGCAGCAGCTGCGAGGAAGAAACTAAAGGCACATAACATAAGCAACAGCCTTAAAGGTCATGGGCTGAAAAGCAAATTGCATATTGTGCTGGAAAGACCTACTAATGCTCTGCTAAATGCAAACACAAATAAGAACCTGTATTTTGACAATGGTAGAAGGCATAGGCTGCTTAATGAGAAAAATTCCTGACAAAGCTGAGACATATATCCTGTATATCTGATGCCAGTATATCCTCATCAAACAGGAGGTATCATAGAATCATACCATGATTTAAGTCCTTTGCAAAGTAATCATCTTTTAATTTGTTTTCTAATATATAACAACTAAATAGTCACATCTTGTTAGCATTGTCTTGATACTGAATAACCTATTACGTTCTTGTAGTGTATGATACTGTTCTTTCTGCCTGTCAGTCTTAGGACATAAGGACAAAGAAAAATTTTAACAAGGTTTATAAAGTTCTGGTGGGGATTGACCCCGTGATACTTCAGGGATGGTGGAGTCTTCCCTTAATGACAGCACAGCTTTCCTGGTGCTCATCATTGATCAGTGCACCCACATCATTATCTTAATGGGAAAATCGTTATCCCCGCATGAAAATAGTGCCGTTAATGTCACAGACCCATCACTTGGGGATGTCCGATTTCTCAAAATAAGATGTCGTGTATTTCATTATGTATTCAGAGAGTCTACCAATTGTTACACAATTAGTAATTAACAGATATTCCTGTGCAATACTACGTGAATTTCTCAGCTCTCGAAGAACTTGGTGATTATTCAGTGTTGAAAACCTGGCTTCTATTGCCACCAGGATCTTGGCAGCTATGAAGGTGCTGTGGCCGAGATCCACATAGCCAGCATCCATCAACTGTTGATCACACTAACACCTAAGCTCAGGAAGCCCTTGTGAGAGATGTATTGCTCAAGGCAGTGCTCTCCTGCAGCCTTCATAGGCCTTGATATCCCCAAATACCACATGCATACCCCTGGCATATGTCAGATGGAGTTACCAGCAACATAATCACCTATGTGAGGTACGGTTGGGGCTCAGAATGGGGGATCTGAAGGCATCAACAGTTTCGTTGTTGTAATGTATCTATAAAATGTTTTCTGGCATGGAGTGTATTTAATTGTACCGCTGCTTGCTAAAAGACTGCAAAATCCAGATCAAAACAAATGAATGCATTTCACACAGACATTTCCAAGCCTTTTTAATGGAAAGCCATAGTGTTAACTCAGTAATTCTGCTATATATTAGATTCCTAGCTTGTGCTCTGTCATTTGGCCAGGAGAAAAAATACCTGTGGGGAAGAATGGAAGGTCTGTGGTTATTTGACTCCTGCAAAGGCTTGGCAGAGAGTTATATTTCTCTTCTTCAGACACAACATGGTTTGGTCATTTTTGTCTTACATATAGGATGATATTTCTTTCCTATTAGGAAAATACATATGAAGACAGTACAGTATTATGATAATTAGATGTTGATGCACACAGGCAAGTCAATCATTAGAAGTACTGTTGCCTTTCACTCCTTCACTTTCTTGTTTGAAACTTATCTCCTGTACATGGTGAAGTTTACCTGGTTCCAGGCTTTGGCTGCAGCTTTCTTCCAGATAAAGATTCACAGGCTGCTTTTCCTGAGGACCAATTTGATTTCTGAGAACTGTTTCCAGATTATGGCCTCAGAGGTTGAAGTTACAGAGCTGTCAGAACATCTCACTAGCTCTTCCTACTTCACCTTTACAGGAATAGCCACATGCTTCAACGACCAGAAATCTAAGATTGCCATAAACCAGAAACAATTTCATAAACCGGAAACAATTTCAGTCGCAAACCATTTCAGTTTGGGGAAAAGGACTGCGAAAGAAGTAGGTTTACACTTTCCATCAGAAATAGATGGCTCCATAAGCAAAGCATGCTCTACCTGGGGCTGTTGGCTTTCCATCCCATTCTTCACAACTCTCATTCCCTCCAGGTAGCTGACTTTGACATTTCTTATGAGATTTCTCCAATTTAAATGGACCTGCAAGTGTTTGTTAGGAGTTAATCAAAAAATACATCTTGGACTTTTATCACAATACCTTTAAAAGCACCTAAACCGCTAAATGCCTGCATTAAAAAAAGAGAAAAAGGAAGAGAGCTTCCTCAGAAGCTGATTTACAGCTTCCAGGATTGTTTTTACTTTCTTATCCAGTTGCCTTATGCTGTGCGGAGTGCAAGCAATAGAACAAAGAGCAGAAGAGGACACCTTGGTTAAGGGGGCACCTGGCGAGTGGTGTGAACATGAGATAACACTTGTATTAGAGCCCATGCTACATGTGTTACTTATGGTACAGTTTCTTATTTCACCTGTGTAAAAGGGTGAGTTTGACAGTGGTGATAAAGGGAATCACCCCTCTGCAAAGCAAGGACAAGGAAAATAGCTGCTTTTGTGAAATGGTGAAAACATAGAAATGTTCTTGGAGGTTCTGTGAAGAAACGTCATGTCTTGAAGAGCACTGCTTTTCCCTGAAAAAACGCAGAAGTCCATGGGGAGGAAGTGGGTGGGAATTACCAAGGTGGCCAAGATATCCACGTTGTTCTGTGAGAGGCAGAGGTACAAGCTGAGGTCCCTCCTGCAGCTGCCATTAGACAGAGAAGCAGGAAAGCGAGAGCAGCCTGGCAGTACACTGGGGCTAATTAGCTCATCTGGCTGGGCAGGCTACCATGGAATATAGACTTTGAGTCTTTCTGAGGCTTCACTGGAACTTAATTAGCAGATGTTAAAGCTTTTGGCATAATTAAGCCAGAAAGTGATGCCAATGGAAAGAGAATCAAAGGAAATGATTGTAAGGGAGAAGATTTAATGCTGAACTTTTCACCTCCATCAGTTAGATGTTGTTTAGTTACAGGGCACAGGCTCAGACCCATGCAAGTGCAACTGCACTGTTGCTTCTTCATTGCTTGGAGTCCATAGGTTGGCTGGAGTTTGCCCCTCACATGCTGGCCACATAAGGTCCTTAAAGCTTTAAAACTTGGAAACATTCAGAATAAAGATTCTGTCCTTCTGTTAACTTTCCACTCCTGTGTCATTTTTATGTGACACTTTCATTTGCATTGTCTTTTATTTGTGTACTGTATGGCATATATAAGGTTTTGATTTAAGCTTTTGATTCTAGTTTTTGCATATCGTTTGACTCTAGTTTTTGCATAACCTTGCGGGTTTCCTGAACTTCTTTCTCCAAGGCAAGCTCATGTGTAGGAGCTGGCAGCTGATGTGACACAATCACTTCTTGCTCCTTCTTC
This sequence comes from Oceanodroma leucorhoa, assembly GCA_030449065.1. Taxonomy (NCBI): domain Eukaryota; kingdom Metazoa; phylum Chordata; class Aves; order Procellariiformes; genus Oceanodroma; species Oceanodroma leucorhoa. The sequence goes on along the minus strand of JASVER010000027.1, from coordinate 5,579,986 downwards.
CTTATTTTGGAAGTATGTGGGGCTCTCCCCTCACCAAGCTGTGTAGCAGTTTTAGAGCACTGCAACAAATGGGGTTTCTCTTCTGAGACATATGTTCTAACTGCCAGCAATTGCCACCTCAGTATCTGCTCAAAGACTGCTCCCTGCCAAGCTCGATGAGGTGATGGTTACCTCTCTCTTTTTGATTTTGTAGATCTGGTACAGTGGAGTTAAACCCAGTGTTTAGTTTAGACCCGTTTGCATCCAAATCTTTCAGTAAAATCCTATGAATCATAAACAAAACTCAGCGCTATTCCAGTCTGAGGTGACTCATTTTTTGGCCAGTTTTTGGACAGTATAACATGTAGAGGCTTCTTAAAGAAATAATTCACTTTCTGCACTAAAAAGAAATGAAGAAAAAGAGAAGGACAAAAACACAGTTGGGATAAATACACGTAGTTTTAATTCTTGCTTCTTTAAAAAAAACCCAAACCTTTCTGTAGTTGTGTTGCTGTACAAACGAAGGCATCACAGATATACATCTTCATTTAATTCAGCACAGCAAAATTAAAAGAGCAAATTGGTTCAGAGGCAGTAAGAGGGGTCTGATATGTCCCATCTTTCCATTTTTTAACAGTAAAGACTATGTTTATCTAGTTTCTTTTTTATTGACATTGATCCCCAAAATGTTCTTCCCATGATCTCCCAAGAAATCCAGCTCTGTTTTCTTTCCAAAGTGCTCTAGTTGGATGTGACATGTATGCTTTGGATGGAGGTGGAATTTGGGTGGGGGAAGATGATGAAAGGTCAAGAGAAGTTTAAGGGGAAAACAGCCTCTCTAAACACTTCAGTATTCATGGAGTTTGGCAACACTGAACTAACCACCGAGACCTAAGCCTTGTATCTCATTTCTGTGGGCAAAAACGAGGAATTATTTTTGGCACTCTGTGGGTTTAATGGGTGTTCCAGTCTTTCTTTAGAAACTACTTCAAAGACATTAATTAAAACCCTTTTTTCTCATTGTTTGCATGCTGGTCTTTGAGCTCAGTCATAGATCTGAACTAGCATAAGATTAACCTCTGCAACAAATATTGATGGCATTCTGTGGAGAGATGGGTAATTTTCATGATGCTTTCCTACTCAGATGTCAATTGCATTCTTCACTATCTTGTAAATTACAGCCAGCAAACAACAAGTCCACTGTGTGATTAGGTTTCACTCTCACATAATAACTGGTCACCCCAGTGAATAGTACAGCTTGAAAGCTGTCAATTACCTAAAGATCTCCTGGAAAGCAGCAATGCAGTTGAAACCCGGCTCATCTCAAGGTAACCACCAGCAATGCTGACTTCACATTTAGGTTTTACAAGCAGGTCATGGCAGAGGAAGGTGACAAGAACATTTTATTCTCTCCTTTCACCCTTTCTACTGCCTTTGCAATGCTCTCCTTGGGAGGCAAAGCATCCATGTGGAGCTGGCTACACAAAGACCTCACCTGACAGAGACAGAGGAGCAGAAGATCCATGGAGGTTTTCTTTCAATTACCGCTAAGCAAGGTCCAGCTGAGCAAATGCAATGCCCTGTCTGTAAATGTCAGCCTAGAAGTTTCTGGATGATGACAAAGAGATGCATGATGCTGCAGCTGGCAGAAACTGAAGAGAAGATCAATGAACAGTTTGAACGTAGAAAATTCTAATTAGGAACATATTTTTACCATGCAGTGGTTAAATACTGGAAGAGGTTGCCCAGAGAGGTTGTGAAATCGTCATGCTTGGAGGCATGTCCCTGAGGAACCTGATCTAAGCAGCCATGTTTTGAGCACAGGGTTGGACTAGATGACCTCTGGAGGTTCCTTCCAACCTAGATTTTGATTCTAAGATTCTGTTGCGCAGGGGCAAAATCCTGTGTGGAAAACACACTGACACACTTGTTGACTATGTTTTCTTTAAAAGTAAAATATGTTGTATAGAAGGACAGGTTCAGAAATATGTTTTAATGTCTGATTATAATCCCCAAGTTTTAATATTTCTCTGCCATATTGATTGATTACAAGGTTGCTGCAAGAAACCATTGGACAACACAGCTGGACAGAATTTGAACAAGATTTTATTGCTGAGTGGATGCATGTGGTTTGTTAGAGGAGCACAGCATCTTTCTTTTCTACTTCAATCTCTTTCTGGCATTTCCAGTTCTCTGCTCTCCACTAGGTCTCTTCCCAGCCCCTGGTCTGGGTTTCCTCAGATGAAATCGCTCCAGGGAGTCACTGCATCAGGGACCTCCCTTCACACTTCTGCTGTCCAATCCCTGTTCTTGTGAAATTTGCCCACTTTCTTTGCAGGATATTCACAAAGCCCTGCTGAATTTTGCTGGGAAGCACAGGGAGGCTGCACTAGCCAGGGCTGCTGAATATAGGTTTAGTTCTTGTCCTCTCACTATTCAGCATTCATCATTGATTGTGACTGTAGGTTAAATTGTCTGTAGCCAAAAATGAGCAAACCTAGGCTTAGAGTTTTGGGTTTGGAAATCCGTGTAAGGCAATTTCTTGATCGTGCACTTGTACTATGAACATCAAAATGTGAACAAAAGAAAAAGTCTCATTTTTAAAGTATAAATGAAGATGCTGCAAACTTAAACCTGTGACTATCTCAGCAGGCCTAATGCTGCCCTGAGAAGCCTAGCTCTGTGCTGTACTAAGGGCTTTGGCACCCCAACACAATGGTACACGTTGGAGGTATTACAGGCTTGGGGGCTTGGCCATATGGATTGTGGTTTCTTGGGTGATCCAAACTTTTGACATACCCAAACAACTAGAATATGAATTTTGTGTAGGCATTGCCAATGTTTAGGTTGAAAACAGCCTCTATCAAAACTCAAAATGTAGAACATATTAACTGAGACCTGTTTTTAAATTGGACGGGGGAAGCAAAGTTTGGATGAGAAGACAACTTGAAATTGCAAGAATTCAACCACACGATACTTGAAAAGCAAAGAAAACTTGCAGGGAGTGATCTTTATTTCATATGCATACATGCATCACTAGCCAGCTGTACTAACAGACAGTGTGCCAGCAGCAAGCTGTCTGATTAGGTTGGGCTAATTAAACCTTATTACTTTGTTAGGCACAGCTCATTGAACAGCCACTGTGTAACTGTTCACAGAAATTCACCAATTCTTACAGTACAGCCCTAACCAAGCAAAAACATGAGGCTAAAGTTTTAATTAATATAAATTACAAAAATCAACATGGTTGTCTCCCATGAAAGTATAAACACAATACATCAGATCAGAACAACCTTGCACACAAACTGTGTTTATGTTAGAGCTAAGAGCAAAATTGTGTTTCTTTAGCAAATATGCTGAAGAGAAAAACGAAGCAAGGCAGTGAGAGACATTTTAGTGCATCCAGAACCTGTGTTTGCGTGACTAATGTAAGATTTTAGGCTGCTGCTTTTAAAAAGTCTCTTTTAAGCCAATCATTACTACTCAAAAAAAAGGTTAAATAACAGCTACTTAGGACCAGTAAGACTTTTCCATGGACAAACTTTCCACTAGCATAACTAGAGTTTTCAAAGTTGGAGTCTTAAAATTACACTCTTTAAGTCACAGCAGGGCTCCTGTATAAAAACGTGACTTGGCCAGCAAATATCAAGCACCTTAACATTTCTTTCAACCATCTGCCAAATGTAAGCATGAAGTACAGATGATTATTAAGACATTTTTGTTTTGATTCATAAACAATGATTTAGAAAATCTGTTTCCAGCCATTCCAGTGTAAGAAGTTTGCTTTCCACATGACACAGAAAACTCTATAAAATATATAAATTCTACAGTTTTTCTCTGAATCAATAAATACTATACATGAAGAGGAAACTTTAGAGTTTGGTGCTGGGGTAAGCAATGGTGAATTTTGGCAATGCGTATACTGTCTTTGTGGACAGGACTTGAAGACACCCTTGGGCCAGCTGATACAGAGTGGTTCATGTCTATAGCAGATATGTGATATATAATGTAGACATTATAGATCTTCTGGAGTGGGGTGGCTGTATCTGCTCTGCAAGCACTTGGTCCGAGTCTTCCCTTGGCCAAGGCTGACATTCTGCTGCCTTGAGACACTGCCATTTTTTGTTTTGCTTTGCTTTGCTTTCAGAGTGCCCAAAATAACAGGAGAGTTATGTAACAACCTGAGAATATGTTTATATAGGGTGATGCTGAGGGTGGGCATTGCATTCAGCAGGGCATGGCTGGGGCTGCCTGGAGTTGCAAGGCTTGCTGAGCATTTGCTGATGAAAGGAGCTAGGCAGCTCTTACCAGAGACACTTGGAGTAAAATAGTATGGGTCAGGAATGAACTAAGGTGTAAATCAAAGTGGTAGTGTAGGCACATTTTGCAGGTTACTCTCTCCAGAAGCAGGCCCTGTGGTGGACCAGCTGTTGGCTTGCAGAACCTCTGCTGACCTCCCTGGTAGGACAATGGGCCTCTTCCTCAAGCCACTACCTCATGAGAACACTGATAATTGAAGCAAAGAGAGGCAGATTTTGGAAGAGTTTCAAAATCAATCCATGTTGACTTTCAACTAGAGAATAATACAGATGAATGTCTGAACAGCAAAGATATTCGCATTTGTGTGTCTGCCACAGTTTTCTCACTGTATTGAAGCATGGTTTGGTTCACCTCAGAGTCATGCAGGGAATCCAGAATTACCTGCAACCCTTGCATACAGCTCTTCTTTACAGCATTGAGTCTCTCTCCTGTTACCTTCCTCTTCAGCTGGCCGTGCAGCCACACAGTGGACTCCACTGCCCAGGCCTCCTCCTCCGATGTGACTAAACCAAGGCTCAAAGAAAGCCTCTGAATGTGGGGCTGTTTCTGAACTGATGCTAAGTTCATTTTGGGGGAAAAAACAAGTTGCATGTTAGTTACCCCTTTTGCTCTGCTTTTCATAGAACAGAAAGTTATCTTGGTTTAGCATGTTGTAGCAGGTGTCCGCGCTGCGTGGTCAGGAAACTAAAGCCCCAAGGCAGGCCATAACACACCTCAGGAGATGTTTTAGCACTTGTGTCACTAGCTGGCAATAAGCTAGGAAGATATATCTGGTTGAACAGCTGCTCATGGCCATGGACCTCTTCTCTCCAAAGTGTGTTTGCCTACGGCAATTATGCATGTTTGGGGACAGCAAACATTAAAGCCAGGTGGCCCTTCGATCACTGACTTCTACCTGCTCTGCATGGCTACATGTGGATGGAAAAGTTTCATCAGCATTTATCTGCATCCTCAGATAATTTTGTTTTGATCCATGTAATGTTTAACAGAAGCGTAAATGCTTAACGCTGCTCAGCTGTATGACTAAAGGAGGAGCACAGAACAGCCAACAGCCTGACAGTCTTGGAGCACTGGAAGCACTCTTTTTTTCCTGGAAGGCTGCATTTGTGCAATCAAGCATTCTAGCTTATACATTCATTTAATTCAAATGCAGTAGTTTTGTGGCTGGCAAAAGAGAAGAGTCTGCTCCATCAGTCTTCACCTAACCTACACAAGCACTCCAGGGGACAGCAGCAACTGGTACCCTAGTAAGAAAAAATACAAATTTCAGAACCAAAGTACTTAACAGCAAAGTTTGGCTATATCTAAAATGAGCAGGAAGAGTTCAGCTGTATTCTGGAAAAAAAAAAAAATGAAAAAAACCTGAAAGAGTTGAGGTAGATACTGTGCAGGGAACCTAGCTGTATGACCAAGGTCCTGGATCCCAGTAGATAAAGAAGTACCTCTGAAAGCAGCACAGCTGGGGACTGGGAACAGCTGTGTTTACACTGTTTTACTTACACAGCTCCTTGGCTCTTCAGGATCCAGGGAATTGTGCTGCCCCTTCTTGAGCAGTCGGTAACAAGTCCTGCAAGGTGCAGCAGAGGCATAGAGGGACAGAGCAGGCATTCTCCTGGCTGGCTGATCAAACCATGCATCTAAACAGTTCATCCAGCCATGAATGCTGGTCAGCCAGCTTCACAGCACTTATCTTCCTTTGGAACAATCCCAGGAAATTGAAATACATCTTTACAAGAAGACTGAGGCTTATTGTTTTAGACTGCCTTGATTTGTTACCGGTAATGTTACTGGGTTGCTCTCTTCTATTATTTGCTATTCTTTGAGAGAATTGGGACTGTGCCTTGGTTTACTGTTTATATATGTTACAACAGTTCAGTATCGTGTTTGGGTACTCGCAGTAATGGCACACATATTTTATACAGCTTTTTCCAAGTGCTAAAGTCTACACTAAATACTTTTCAGATCTTGATATATTACTGGTTCTTAACAGAGATACAGAGAGAATTATTAGATTGTGAGGAGACACTGTGTCTGAAAGATTACAAGATTACCATTCAATATACAGCTAAAATTCACCATTCTTACGTGACTGAATGAGGTACCCTCTTTATTAAAGACGCTAAGAGGACCCATTGGCTTCTGAATAGTGACCAATGGGGTCTCTGCTGTGTAGAAATAAAAAGATGAGATGTTGACACTTGAGTGGAGTCCACTAGGCTGGGTAGCATGGCTGAGCACAAGTGCTGCAGCTCCCTCGCCCTGACCCTGGCCTTCAAAGCTTAGTGCTGGGTAAAATTGTGTGCCTCCAGATGAACAGTTTTCTCCATCTCAGGTAGTGTATAGGACAAAGTAGCTGCCCTTGGCACAAAAATCTCATTTCCAATACATATTTGTTTAGGAGTTGCATACCCTTTGGGATTTAACACTCCACTGTACTGACCAGCTGGGCCCCATGGTCTTTGCTCTCTGTTTGGAGTGGAGATATGTGGTCACACACATACGAAGTCCAAGAAAACTAGCTTCATCAGCATTCAGCTTTGTCCTTCTAGGTAATATGTATTTGAAGCCATGTAATGTTTAACAGAGGAAAACAGCAGTATGAGTAAAGCAGCAAGAAACAGCACAACCCATACGAGAGCAAGACCCTTCTGAATGTAATGTAAGTACCCAGTTATCTTTACCTTAACAATTTTGATGCAGCTGTATGGCACTTAGCTAGTGAGTCATGAAGCACATCTGCTTTCAAGGGTTAAACCTGGTTTCTAAGCACTCAAATGACAGCAGAACTTAATTTCAAGAAATATTGAATAGCAAATTGTGGGCATCCATTATAGCAGCTCCACGGAGTATAACTCTGCTCTGGATATTTGTCCCAAATAACTCTTTCACATCTAGATGAAATCTGTTTCATTAACAGGGGGAAGTATTCTGACTTCCCAACTGTCAATCTTATTTTTTACCATTACTTTTTACCATTACTTTTTACTTTAGTTATTATTTTTTACCATTACTTAAAATTTACTAATTTTCCCTAAAGTTTACAACCAGATAACCGAAACTGAGGTGAATGAGCTGGCTTATTTACACCAACATGGTCCAGACAGGATTCACAAATTGATTTTGCTATGCCAACCTACCCTGTAAATCCCGATTTACTCAGATCTCATAGAGCAAAGCTGTGGAAGGACAAGCTGGCTCCTTTTCACCCAAATCTTAGTGGTCAGAGTGATGACACAGGGTGGGGAAAATCCCAATAAATATCTCATCTGCTCTGCTGAACCCGTGTTTCCAAGTGYCTTTGCCATTGACTGGGTGGTGAGCAGGTAACTTATGTGATCTTCTTCCCCAAAGCCATTCCGCTTCAAGTAGGACATCAGGTGAAGACTATTTGGAGTTGCTTTTCTAGTCATTAGTACAATTTTTAAATGCAATAGCTCTTGCCTGTTCTCTGACAGGTTAAACATCCTAGACACTACAAATCATCCCAACATGTTCTTGGTCTAACTTGTAAAAAAGAAAGCAATAAACAAAAAATATGGCCACAATTATCAGAAACAGCCAAGATGCCACCATCCAGGCTCTTTGCTGAGTGCTACTCTGGCCACGGGGCTATTTGTCTTACGAAAGGAGGCTTTCCTGCTGATACAAAGTTTGGAAAGACAGGAGGGGCCAAGCCCACACCAGTGACCTCACCCTCCCATAACTGAGATGGGAGGGTAAATGCAGAGAGGAATCCATCTGGAAGACATGCATCACATGAGTGGTTGTTTAAAATAAAGCAACATATTCTGATCTAATCAGGTATTGAAGCAGAAAATTTTTACTAGCTCTCTTGTGATTAGTCACTTCGCATATTAAAATGAGTCAGGAATGAGAGGAAGAATACCACTTTTGAGTGCTGCAATCTCGTATTGTTTTCCATTGACATAGCACTGTCATTTGACGTAAGCCTCATTCAATCACTAATAGCATAATAATCCTGAGAGTTCTTAGAGATAAACATAAAAGAATTAAGAGTTGCTCCTGATGTGCTGCCTCACCACAAAACAGATTTACACAGAGACAAAAAAAAAAAAAAAAAAAAAAGCCTTTTCACTTATTTTCTCCCTCTGACTCTTATTTTTCTTTAATACTCACACATTTCTTTCTCCAGTAACAAGGGACTTTTGTAGCTGGACTAAAGCATAACTGCAGTAGGCAGCAATGGATAGGAATTACAGATAAACTCAGAAGCACAAGGATTTAAAAACTGCTTCCATACTAAAGGACCAGGTCAGGAGATAACAGTGATTACCAGATAGCTGTTGAAGGTAGCAGCAGATAGAAATAAAAGATGAGATGTTGACACAGCTGACCTCCAGCATTCAAGACTGTTTCATTCTTTGTCCACACAGTAGCTGCGAAGGATGATGAAGGCCACCCTCCCTCTATGCTTGCTGGTGGCCATGCATCACCTCACTGTCCACAGCCTGACCCAGACTGACCACCACAATGACAAGCCCAAGGCGACTGACCCCCAGGAGCATCATCCCCATGAGGGAGAGTCTCTTGAGTCTTACCAACAGATAGTCCTCAGCAACACAGACTTTGCCTTCCGGTTTTACAGGCAAGCAACCACCCAAGAACCTGGCAAGAACGTTTTCTTTTCCCCAGTCAGCATCTCCACTGCCTTTGCCCTGCTGGCCCTGGGCTCCAGAGCCACCAGCCAGGCTCAGGTGCTAGAAGGGCTGGCCTTTAACCTCACCAACACCCGGAAGGAGGACATACATGATGGCTTTCGTCATCTTCTCCTCTTGCTGAACCGCCCTGGCAGCCAGGTGCAACTGAGCATGGGGAACGCCCTGTTCATGGACAAACAGCTGAAGCCACTGAAAACATTCCTGAAGGACATCAAAAAACTGTACAAAGGAAAAGTTGTTTCTAGTAACTTCCAGAATTCCACTGAAGCTAAAAAAGAGATCAATGATTATATAAAGAACAAAACCCATGGGAATATAAACCAAATACTTAAAGACCTCGATTCAAATACTCTAATGGTAATCGTTAACTACATTTATTTCAAAGGTAAGTTACATAGGTGTTACTTACTGCAGTAGCTCAGTTTCATCTGCACTAAATCAAATAGCCCAGGTTACTTCTTAATTATTTTTAAAAGAAAGGCTAGTATTTATGTTAGGCTATTATGATAAGGAACATTGAAAGTTCTCACACCTTGAAACCTCTCCTACATCTAAATTTTTCTAGCATATGTTTAGGCTCCTAAGCGTAAAAGTTCATTTATTTGCAATCTTCAAGTTTTAGGGAATTGTCAGAGCACAACAGATTTACGCATTTGTAAATTTTTCTGTCAGACTTCATCTACTTATTATTTTAAAAATTACAATATTTTCACATGCTGTATGAAGTAGAAAAATAAATTCCAAAGATGCAGATCAACAAAAATTGCCAAACACTTTAATTTACTTACAGTCCATGCCTATTAAATGGGTAGGTACCTCTGGAGTTGGAGTCTAAATGTTCTACAGCTTGTCATCACATTATACATACCCCAAGAGGCACTTGCGAATGCACTGCTTTGGCAATGATTAACTTCCTCTTAGATGTTATATCCATTTGTAGCAGCATGCAGGACATACATGGAATTTACTCCCCAGAAAGGCATGTTTGGAAGTAGATAAACTTTCAGCAAAACAAATTTTATTTCAAGTACTTTATTAAATTTGGGTACCCTAGTCTCAGGTGCCCTAGTCTGAGGCATTCCTTTACGATACAGGAGTATATTTTTTTTACTGGGGGGGCAGGGAGGAAAGTTCAAACTTATAAAGTAATCAGAGTACTGTGGAGTTTACGTTCCATTATTTATTTTGCAATTTTATTTTATTTCTATTCAATATTAAAAAAAAGATAACATACTTACAGAATGGGAAGCTGTGATCCCTGTGTATTTGTTCAGCGAATGACCTGATTTAATACAAAATAAAATATCATAGAAAATTCAGTTGAATAAACATCAAGAGAAAACCATTCTGACTATTAAAGCCTTTGAAGCCCTATTCCATTTATCGTACTGCAGTTATGATCAGGCCCAAAAGTTCGGGTTGCTCTTGCATGTAAACTTTTCCTTAGTGCTACAAGATGAAGAACATATGAAAAAACATGGAAGGAGCTTAACATGCTACCTTTTAAAAGGCAGACATCTGCTGTGGAACTTACTTTACAAGCAACATTCTGAAACAAAAAAGTAACTTGTTGGATCCTGGTCAGCTTTAATTTTCTTCAAATAAAATGTAAGGTAATATGATGAAGTTACTTCATTTAATTTATCTGACTTAGAAAGGTGTTGGTACAAGTCCCTATGAAATTTAATCTGGGATATTTAGTTGTTACTAAACACAGTACAGCAAAGATGACAGGGAACAAGATCTTTAATAAACTTGGAATACCTTTGATCTTCAAGTATGAGTGTAAATCTTCAGACATGGGTTTATCTGGTGTACATTAGTATGGACTATATTAATATATCCTCCCTGAAATGTGTTCAATTGCATTCTTTCTCTTTTTGTTTTAAGCCTACTGGGAAAATCCTTTCAATATTAAGGGGACTCACAAGGATTATTTCCATGTGAATGCGAAGACCTCAGTTGAAGTGAAGATGATGACTCGAGATGGATTTTATAAAACATACTCTGACAGGAAGCTGTCTTGCAAGGTGGTGCAGATTCCTTACAAGGGAGACGTTGCAGCATTGTTTATCCTGCCCAATGAAGGAAAAATGAAACAGTTGGAAGATGCCCTGACAAAAAACACCGTGTCTAAATGGGAAAAATCACTTGAAAGACGGTAAATATAGAATTCTCATTTGATGACTGAAGGTACTCAGAATCCAAAGTCTGAATATTATGATCAGGTTTTACAGTTACTAGCCTTCGCTGTTGATTGGAGATTTAAGCAATGGAATAGGTATAAAGGGGCACACCAAATTATTTGATGATTTGATACTTTCAGCAAAAATTAGAATCAGATTGCCTTGTGATGAGGGAAGAGATCTGTGAGCTGGGAAATTTAATTTTTTTCCCCACACATTTTCTAGTTGATGTTAAGTGTCTCCATTTCCCTTTTCTCAAGCACAATGTGTTAAGAGCGGTAATACTGCGACACAGCAACCAGATCCCTCAGAGGGAATGGGGTGTGAATTCCAAAAGAAAAACCTTCAAGGTTAGAAAGAGAATGCAAACTTAGTCCCAAAAATGCTCGCAYCACCACTGCTTGCTCTCCCATCAAGTGACTGTGTTGCAGAATCATACAGGAAAGCCCAACTGATGTCATTCTCCTTTTCCATCATCCAGACCATAGTCTTTCCATCTTCTTTTTGTTGCTGTCCTTTTCAAATGAAAAGACTAACATTTTAGCACAGAAGAACCACCAGCAAGTTGGGAGTCTTCAGTCCAAGGCATGCTTTGATTGCAATAACTACCATAATTTTCTTTTGAATTAACAGGAGGATAGAAGTGTATATTCCAAAACTATCCATTTCAGGCACCTATGACTTAAAGAAGACGTTCATGAATCTGGGTGTAACTGATGTGTTTTCTGACCGGGCTGATCTGTCTGGAATCACAGGAAAGCCTGATGTGAAGGTTTCAAAAGTAAGTTAGTCAGCAGAAACAATGGTCTGTGGATTTCTCAATACCCAATTGTCTTGCCCTAAGCTAAGTTGTGAAACTTTACTTATTGCTAGGGCTGGCTGATATCCTGAACTAGAACTTTTAGATGATAAAGTAACTTTAAACTCTCTCAGACTTCTCCAAGATCTGGAGATAAGGATACTGTCTTCTGTCTGACAGGCAAAGGTTGGGAGGGGTGTAGCATTTGTCCCAGAAACTAAACACAGCCCAATTTCTGCATGTCAAAGGAGTGCCCAAGGGTATCTATGTAGGGAACGCCTTGCATCAGCCTATCTAGCATAAAAACTAGCCTTTTTCTAACATGTGCATTCTATAATTTCAAAATATTTTAAAACTTCTGCTGCCATTGAAGGCCCTGATGAGTAAGATGGACCAGACTTGAGGAAAACATTCCATTTCCTGAAAATAATGTGAAGAGAAACAAATAAAGTGAAGAGGAAGGCTAGCATTCTTACAGACATTCTGAAAGCAGCAATTACAATGTTCTAACGTTTTGGGGCTAGTAAAACAAAAAGATTAAAAATGGCCAACAATAATTTAAAAAAAAAATGGTATTAAGGTTTAATTTCTACTGGCTAAACTGTAATGTATGTGCTATTAGGGATACACACAGAGCAGTTCTGGAGCCCAACTTCCTTTCCCTCTGGAAATGTCATTCCTTGTGAATTTGCTTGAATATGCTACTTTCAACTAATTCCACAAGCTGTGCAATCCCTAAGGTCTGTGTTGGATACACTTGTGTTGAGGAACTCTGAATGTGAGAATACTTGCTTATTGAGACAACATAGTTAAAAAAACCACCACGGGCTATAGTGGCCTTCATCCTGGTTCCTGGCCTACCAGCAATTTTTGTGAAAGGCAGTAGCTGAACTAACTTAGTATTAATTTTAATCATTTCACACCCTGTCCTCCACACATATTAATTCTTGCTGTATTTCATTGTAGGCTGCTCACAAGGCCCTGCTGAAGATTCACGAGAACGGCACAGAGGCTGCAGCAGTCACTGGCATAGATTTTCTTCCTCATTCTGTTCCTCCTGTTGTTAAATTCAACCGACCATTTTTGCTGTTGATTGTTGATCAATATACTCAGAGCATCCTCTTCATGGGAAAAATTATAAACCCAACTGAAAAATGACTGGTCAGTGGCTGGTCTTATTGATTTGAATTGCATTCTTCAAGCAATTATAGTTCAATGTGATTAAAATTATATCAAACCAGTTGCTAACAATTTTATTTTTCCAAAGAAATGAGGCATGAGTGTGGTCATTCTCAAAAATATTCTTCTTGCTTCCTCCTCCCGTGGAAAGTAATCACTGAGATACACCTATCTGTGAATTATGAAAAATTTTATAAATCAGCCTTTTCGTGACCAGTGTATGCCATCTTTGAAAAACAAGGTAAGTATCCAGCTGAGAGAATCAGTTTAAAACATTTTAAGTAAATAAAGACTGAAAAAAGTGGCCGCTCCTGACTTGTGGGTAGGAAGGAAAGAAAATGCTGAGGTTTGCTCCAGCTGCTGCCAGCTCTCACCAGGTCCTGGTGCTGGAGGGCTGACGTGTGGAAATTTAAAGTACAAATGCAGTCCACTCAGGGATATGTTAGTTCTCTTCCACATGGATGTCATTGATGGAGAAAGGTCATGTTGTATTTCCATGAGAAAATGATTGCTCGCCTCTCTGAGGATGTCTGTGTCAATTTGACATCTCTCTCATATTGCAGCCTTATAGATCCAAGGCAGTGTCAAAATCCAGAGCCAAGGCTTGGCACTTGTGAGGATATGGAGAAAGGGACGCGTATATACAGAAACACAGCCAGTCTGGTGTGGTGTCAGCCTGACCCTCCCTGTTCCATCCTGTGTGATCAACAGCAGATGTTTAATGGTGATAAATGTATTTAACACTGCTCAATGGTACAGCAGCATAGACTTAGTTAAAAAAAACCTAGACCCTTCTCAGTGTGTTGAACCTCATTCAATTTCTTTAAATATACTGGGTTAGGTGATGAGGAGATTAATTTTTTAAGTCAGAATTTAAGTTTATAGGGTCATGAGGTCAATTTGATAGCAGAGCAATTAGTACCTGAGAAGGAGCTACTCTGTAGAGTGCAGCCTCTACAAGGCAACTGCTACCTGCCCACACCAGTCTGTGCAGTTAGAACATTTGCCTTGGGTCCAGGATATTCAGGAATATTCATGTTCACACCCCTCCCTTTCCTGAAGGCAGACAATCCCATACCTCCAATATCCTAAACTCCAGGCTGGTCAGGCGGACCCCTGCAAAAGGAGAGGTAACACTGGACCTGGAGTGCTGGGAAGGATATTTGCCTGGAAGATGGAAATCCAGGTCTGCCCTTCCCTGGATGGAGAATGGGTTTGGCCAATAAATCCTAATGAATTCTCTGCAAACTACACTGTTGAGTGGGTGATGTCTGAAGCAATGCTATCTTGTGACATTGGTAGGGCTTTTAGGAAAAGGAAGGCATAGCTTCAAATCACACGTTGGGGGAGTCAGTCACTTCAGACCAGGCCTAGGCGCTTCTTTGAAGGTCAAGTCTTTTGCCATATTCTCCTTTATGACATTCACAGCTGATGGCACCCACCCACATTGTGTTGGCTTCTTTGAGTCCCCCTTTAAGCTAACAAACTCTCCACAAGCATCCTATGTGGAAGCAGTGGCTAAATCAGAGCTGGGGAATATTTTAGTTGGCTAGACACCCAGAAGGTGCTACTGGCAAAGTTTTATAGATTTAATCTCCTGTTTCATCAACAAATAGAAGTTCAGAAAGGGTAGGGTATGAATACCTGGAAGGGGTAAAACAAACATTGAGATTAATTATATCCCCAGAGTTTACATCTATGCTAGTAAATAAAGTGCTCCAAGGTCTGTTCTCTAGCCATGAGGTCAACTGACTCATCACAGCTCATAACCGTGTTGCTTAACTCTGACCCTGCAAGACATCTGGGCTGCTTATTGGAAATATCCCCTGACCTGTGCTAACTCCCAAAACATGCTTAGCATTTGTTTGGAAGAGTTGTAGCTGGCATGAGTGACACCTGTGTCTGAAACTGTACTAAAAATGTAAGAATATGAGTGACTGCAGGCTGATGGCCAGGCCTGTGCCCCAGCACTGCTCAATGTACTAGTATAAATGGAGCCAGACTGAGGGGTGAAAAACTGTCCCTCTGTCATTCAGTCCTATAAGCTCCCCCTCTGCTGGTGATCTGCCTTTTTTGAATGACGCTAAGTTCCAGGTCATGATGATAGGCCTTCACCAGCTACTTCCCAAAAATGAGGGAACTGGAGACCCTTTGCCCTTCTGTGGAAAAAAATTAGGCAGTTCAGGAAACACCTTTCAAAAGTACTGCAAGTCACAAACTGTGAGACTCCCACACACTTCGCATAAATGTGTTTTGGTGGTTTCTTCTGATCAGAGCCTGTGCATTTGCTGTCACAGTAACCGTGCATGCTTATTTTCAAAAGGCTGCTCCTCATTAAAGATTTGTGCTGGTCCTCAGATGATACAGCAATGCTTTGATGATGCAGATACTTGAAACACTTTACAACTGAGCACACAGAAACTATCATGAAGCTTAAAATATGCAAGTTTAATTCTATTACATTGTAATATAAATGAACTTAAATACAGTTTAAAAATATGATACAACTTACTGTGGAGGCATAGCCACTGTCCATCGCCCATGTCCTGCCCCTCTCCTTAAAAGTATTGAAACAGGAGTTTTGTTACGAACCAGAAAGTCTGTCACTGGTTCAGGGACCTGACAGTTTTTTGACAGTTGAGCAAGCTGCTTGTTAGGTGCTGCCCTGACTCTGCAAACTGGAATGAGCTGGCAGAAAAGGGCCATTGGAGACTCTTCCTTGGCAGCTGGATACTCCCGTTGAGAAAGGCTCAACACCCAAGGCCAATGTCATGCAGTTCTCCTTCCAACGACTGCGCAGAAGTAGGCAGGGATGGAGGTGATGAAGCGCACAGCTCCCCGCTCCTCGAATCTGACAGTGATGTTAAATAAAGCAGACCATGACTGCAGTAATACCACTGCCAAACTAGTGCTGAATCAGAGAGATGTAACCAGATCCCCTGTGATCAATTCATTCTCATAGACAGTGCCAGACCAAAGGGAAACTYGTATTTTTTGATTGCTAAAAATTTTTGGAAATGGTTTTACTGACAGATCAGAAAGACAAATGTTGCTATAACCTGATAAAGTAATAACTATAGAAGTTCTCAAAGGGCCAGATGGATGAATTTAGGAGTTGTTGCTGGCATGATACCCAGATATGAGATCTATTTACAATTAGATCAAGAAACCTTGAATTGGTTTTACTTTCTCTTTACCCATGACTGCATGCAGTGCTCCTTTGCTGTACTTGAGCCTGTTGTCCCTGGCTGTCAACAGTCCAGTGGCCACAAGCAGAATAAGAAAACTAAGCACTGCAGGAGCAGCATCGCCATGAGGGAGATCCTTCCGGGACAGCCTCCAGCAGCACAGACTTTTCCTTCCAGTTTTACAGGCAAGTGACTGCCCAAGAACTTCGCAAGAGCATTTTCTTCTCCCTGGTCAGCATCTCTGCTGCCTTTGCCCTGCTGGCCCTGGGCTCCGCCAGGCCCAGGTGCTGGAAGGGCTGGCCTTTAACCTGACACTCGAGAGGACCCACCACTTTCCTTTACTGTCATTTATTTTAATTCTGGGAGTTATACATGCCATCTCTAAGTTCTTGTGCCATTATACCTGATTAAGGTTTTTGGTCTGTAGTTTTAACTACTTCAGTTTGATGTATCTTTTGGAAAAAGAAATTCAAGTTACGACTCAATTTGAGAGCAAAATTTTGGTCTTGCAGTCTATCTACTACTACTTTTTTTTCCCCTTTTTCATTCTAGTGATTTTTAAAAAACTTATAACAACTAGTTTTGAAAAGCCTTGGTAGTGTCAAGCAGGTCTACAATTCCAATGTCTTTATTTGGGAACTTTATGGAAAATATATCAGTAAAACCTGAGATGAGCTCTCAGCGAGAGATTACCTATCTTGAACATTAAAATGCTGGCTGATTGACTCCAATGGAATTCACATCAAGCTTTAAATACTTGCATGCTCTTGGAAATGCATTTTCTTTCAGCGCTAGGATATTAGGTACAGACAAAGCAGAAAACAGAAAATACTGTTTTTGGCAAACTGATGGAAGTGATCATCTGAGGTGAAATGTCTGTTATGAGAAATGGAATCACACCCTGGTAATAAAAGAACTTTATTTCCTTCTGAGATATAACACAGAAGAAAATAATAAGATTACTTGATTCCATTTATACAGCCTTCATCTAGCAAACTATGAGTTCGTATGAAATTTTAGTTCCAAGATTCCTATTACATTGGTGAAGGAAGCTGAAAACAAAGCAGAAAAGGTCTAGTCTCTGTTCCCAGTTCTGTCACAGAGTTTTTGCTTAGCCTTCAGCTTTTTTCTTTCTGTCAGTCATGCTGTTTTTTGAAATAGAGCCGAAAGAACTTTCCTTATCTGAGGAGAAAGGGATGAATATTTGTAAGACATGGAGATCATAGTTGGGATGCCCTTTACAGAAACAGATAAAAACACAGAGAGGGCTTGATTTTTATTCTAGTTACAGCAATTTTGCAATGATGCCAATCTCCTGATTTTAATGGAGTTATTTATGTCAAGAAGTTTATTTATATAAACTTTTGCAGACAGACCTTGAGTGATACATAAGGCAACAAGAAATGGCTGCATAAGGATTTATCATGCAAAGTGCACATTTCTCTTGCTCAATCTTTATCATCTTGCTGATGTTTTGTTCCCATAGCCAGAAATTCTTTGCCCTGGAAAACCCAGAAATATAACTTGCAAGGCTGGTATATAATAATCTGACGACCAAGCAGCAACAGGAGTAAATTACTGATATGGGATGAAACTCCTCCTGTAAGGAGGAACCAAGACATATTGCATAACTGAGCAGAGTCACTGGCAGACAGTAGTGAAAGAGATAATTTATTCCTTAATTCCTTCCATATAGACCATTGTCAGGCCAATGGGAAAAGGAAAAAATTATCCTTTATATGACTTCCCTGGCTCCTGGAGCAGGAGTCCCTCTGTCCCAGCCACTGCTTATCTAGAAGCATCTAGGAGCTCCGTAACCTCCTCTGTGAAATTCCCCTGGATAGATCTCCTTCCTGCAAAACTCTGCACAAACTTTCCAGTTTAGCCTCACATTTCACAGTTACATCTATCCTGGGGACACAGCAATTTGCACCAACAGAAATGTGCAGAGAAGTAACAAATTGCTTTCCCATCCCTGGGTTCTCACAGATGCTGCCATCTGGCAGGTATCCTGGTGATACCCACATGTGGTGATTCACCCTCATTTTCCATTGCATTCACCAGGAGAGACTTGTGTTTTCCAAGAGTCTCTATTTCTGGCACCTAATCTCCTAAGGGAGACTTTCAAAGGACTAGGTGTGACTGATGCATTCATTAACCATGCTGGTCTATCTGGATTTGCTGAGAAGCTGATTGCTTTGAAGTTTGCAGACAAAAATGGTCATTTGTGGGTCTGATGTAACTGCTGATCTTAACTTTGACTAGGAAGAGACTTGGGCCAGGGTCAGAGGAGCTGGAGCCTGCAGTGGTGAGCAGGGACGGCAGCAACTTTCCACTCTCTCCCTGTGTCGTGGTTTAACCCCAGTCGACAACTAAACACCACACAGCCGCTCACTCACCCTCCCTCCCCAGTGGGATGGGGGAGAGAATCAGGGCAGAAGTAAGAAAACTTGTGGGTTGAGATAAGAACAGTTTAATACTTGAAATAAAATAATAGTAGTAATAATGATAATAACAACAACAATAACAACAACAATAATAATAAATTGTGATGAAGAGGAAAACAGTGAGAGAGAGAGAGAGAGGAACAAAACTCAGTGAAAACAAGTGATGCAATCACTCACCACCCACTGACTGATGCCCAGCCAGTCCCCAAGCAGCAATCGCTGCTTCCCAGCCAACTCCCCCCAGTTTATATACTGAACATGATGTTATATGGTATGGAATACCCCTTTGGCCAATTTGGGTCAGCTGTCTTGGCTGTGACTCCTCCCAGCTTCTTGTGCAGCTGGCAGAGCATGGGAAGCTGAAAAGTCCTTGTTTTAGTCTAAGTACTACTTAGCAACAACTAAAACATCAGTGTGTTATCAACATTATTCTCACACTAAATCCAAAACACAGCACTGTACACCTACAAGGAAGAAAATTAACTCTATCCCAGCTGAAACCAGGACATCCTGACATGCTGAGTGCTGCTGCATGTCCTGGGAGAAAATAGAGGAATCACTGCAGAAGTTCTGCTGTTCACAGTAGTTCCTCCCTGAAAACAGTAGCATCCTTCAGATGCTTAGCCAAGCATTAAGGCAGACTGAAAGATTCATGCTATCTATGTAGGCAGGTCCAGACTTGAGAAAAATAGCTTGACTTTGTTAGAGTTAAGCAACAGCATACTTGCTCCTTCTGAACCTTGGTCATTTTACATAATACTGCAATAAACTTTCTGGGTACTTGCACACATCATGAAAAAAAACCTCTCTGCACAAATATGTTCTGATCAACTCTGCCTCTATCTTATAAGAGATAATAGTTACATAGCAATAACTACAGTGGGTAGATTCCTATGTGTAGATAAATTGTAGATTTACCTGGGGTGAAATAATGTACATTCAATGGAAATAATTAGTCATTGCTAATGAGGACGAGTGCCATGCATCTCATCCTTAAATAAACTTCTAAATAGCTAAATTGTGCCTGTTTCTCTCAGCTCCCTCCGAGAGGGATCCCAGTGTAAGTCACATATAGTATGTATATAAATCATGCCTATCCTATGTGTATGTAGCAAGGGGTTAAGAAGATTTACCCTCTTCTCCCCAGCTAACATTTTGCCATGGTGAAGATTGCCCATTTCATTCTTCCATTTGTTTTCTTACTTTGGCTATTTTTCAAGCCATGCTAATATTTTGCTTTTCACTTTAGTAGTTTCTAAAATACTCGTCAAAGGCCTCTCAAAAAGCTAACCAGTGCCCCTGACTATCCTTTAATAATTTAATGAGCCCTTCAAATAATGCCAGTTAGGGCACACCTGCAGTGTGCGCTAAACAGCAACATAAAGATACTGAGCTATTCCTGAACAAACTCGCTGCTGTCTTGGGTACTCTATTAGATGGCATCCTTGCATCAGGATATCCCATGCAGAGAGTTCAGTGGGACAGAACATCCTTTTTATAAACAAACATTGCTTTGGTTTCCAGTTCTTCTTAGGTTTCCAGTTCTTCTAATATTCTGTTTTCCAAAGCTCATTTGCCACGGTTATGCCAGACTACCTTGCAAAACTCTTTTGCCCATAGTTTAGTTCAAGCCCGAGTAGGAAGGTCCCTGCTCTTTCTCTCCCCGCAGAGCCCTAGGTGCTGGCATATTCTGCCTGTATGATGGGAAAAAGAGACTTACAATGTTTAATGTCCTGAAAAAAGTAGCTTGCTCAGTCTTTGCTTTGCAAATAAATGTTATTTGCTCTGTTTAATATTTACCAATGGACATTAACTTAATACTACCCAGCAAAATGAAGAACAGGGAAGAAGCTCTGTGAAAGAGAGGTCCAGCACTGTAAGTACCTTATTATACTTTCTTAGAAGTCTTTGAATTCATGTTGTCTGTAATCTCTGCATTTATTGCACAATATTTAATTCTGAGATGAATTTATTTTGTACAGTAATTGTATTTTATTTTAGCTTCTGGAAACGTTCTAAATGTTGGAAGTAGGATTCAGTCAGTGATCCAGCTCCTAGCTATAGGGGCAGGATGACTGGGAGATGAGGTCCAAAGTGAGTACTCAACAGTCAATACTAATGTGATGAACAAAACTTTGTCTCTGCTCCCAGAGGAGTAAATTTATTTGCAATCTCAATGTCCTGACTACTCCAGGCTGATGCAGGGCTAATGAGAGTAATGTCCCTGTACTTCCAGTGTGCTTAAAGACCAGGCTACTTGCAGCCAAGTGGCCTGGAAGAGAAATTAGTCCCTCTTAAAAGCAGATTTCGGGAATTATGAAAAGAGTACTTACCAGACCAAAATGAATTACCTCCATTTAGAATGCCTTTTTTTTTTTCAGATTCGATGTTTTTATGTAGCATTTTAGAGATGCTCAGCACAGCTCCCATACTCAGCACTTCAACAGCTTATATCTCCAGTGTTTCATACTGGGCAGCCAGAAAAGGGGGAACCCAGAATTAACAACTCCTCATGAAAAGTTTGATGTAAGACCTAAGCCTGGCATTAGACACAGCCTGAGGCAGACCCTGCAGCAGAATCCCATGCTCCAGAATAAGTATACAGCTGCTATGAACAACATTCAGATCATCTCTATTTTCCTGTAGGCCACTGCCTACTTCATGTTTTTGAGTTTCTGTCATTTGAGATAATATAGGTGACACACCCTATGGAGAACATTCTTCTCCAGTATATTTCATGGTTCTTCCCCTGAAAAGGGCAGAAGAGAGACTGTGGGTTATGTAGAATTTGCTTATATGTCAGTTAAAGGAAGAGGAAAGGTCATCGAATTGCGCATACACAGCAAGGCAGATTCCACTATAGTTTTTCCTAAGCTGTTGAGTCTTGGGCTTTGCAACCTTGTGGATAGTTTATGCGTAATGGAGAGAGTCAATTAACTTTCTCGATTTATCCTCAATTTGCTGAAACATTTAACGTAATGTTTTGAAATAATATAGTTCTTGAGTTCAGAGCTGCTACACAAGAGGCAGAAAGATATAAACATTTAGATGGATTTTATTCACAGCTATAACTGACATTATCTCTGTATCACTGCAGTGCTTGAAAAACCAAGTCATAACAAGACCATGGGTACTACAGAAACATATCAGCAAAAGACGGTCCCTCTGCCAAAGTACTTACCAAATACATGGGGGCCAATAGGTGAACTCAGCCATGCACCCAAAGTGCTACTTAGGAGTGCAATGAGGCCATGCTGGTCATTCATAGGCAAGAACTATTTCAGGTGTAATACCTCACAAAAGCCTACACAACATCAATTCTTTCCTGGAGATGGCATATTAATAGCTTCCTTCCTTTGCTCATTGGTCGGAAACTGATAGAACTGACTAGAAATAGACTATCCAGGAGGCCAAGTAGAAGAGTATTTCTAAATAGAGCAGTAATCCTAAAGACTGACATCTGAAAATCATTATCCAAAATAAAAAAACTATTTTTATGCAGGAAAGATAAAATTCTCTAGATCTAAAAGTTGCTCTATTCTTTCTTAACAGAACTGTTCAGAAGGAAAATGAAGTCTGCATTGTATTTGTGTTTGTTGTTTCTTGGACTTCAAGTCCAGGGTCAACATAGGTCCAACCTCAATGACGAACAGCAGGAACAAAAAATACCCCATTCCCCAGAAGACCATTCCCAGGCTGAAGGTGAAAACTTGGCTCATGGCAAGATAGCCCCCAGCAACGTTGACTTCGCATTTAGGTTTTACAAGCAGGTCAGAGAGGAGGTGGGAAACAAGAACATTTTCTTCTCTCCTTTGAGCATCTCCACTGCCTTTGCAATGCTCTCCCTGGGGGCCAGGTCAAACACGCTCAGTCAGTTGCACAAAGGCCTTGCCTTCAACCTGACAGAGATGGAGGAGCAGGAGATCCATGAGGGATTTCAGCGTGTCCTCCAGCTGCTGAATAACCCTCACCGAGAAGTCCAGTTGAGCATGGGCAATGCCCTGTTCATAGACGATCGACTGAAATTGCTCCAAAAATTTTTGAATGATGTCACAAATTTTTATTATTCTGAAGCTATTTCTAGCAACTTCCAGAATTCTCCAGAGGCTATAAAAGAAATCAATAACTACATAGAAACAAAAACCCATGGGAAAATTGTTGATTTATTCAAGAGTCTTGATCCAGATACTGTGATGGTTCTGGTTAACTATATTTTCTTTAAAGGTGAGTGACAAACATGGGTAGCAGTTATACACATGAGCTCTGGAAGTCTTATCCAGATCTAAGAAACAATGTTTTTCACACTGTGAACCTATTCTATCATCTAATTTAAAATATGTCTTTCTACTTTTAAATGACATAAGGAAATATTTGAAAGCCAGGTATGAAGAATCATTTTCTATGAGAGTAAAAAAAAAAGAAAGAAAGAAAAAAGAACCTGTAGAAGTACTGATCGATGTCGTACCAGTTGTAAACCAGGTTCAGAGCTGAAAATATTCAGAAGGATGAGCTTGGGAACTTATGGTCATTTGTTGAAAGGCACAGGTATTTGGCTGTGCACGTCATGGTCAAACATGGATAACACTTTTATGAAAGGAATAAGCCTGGAGCCTGTATAGTGGGAGTCTGTGGAAGTTTTACCACTGCCTTAGCAGGCAAAGACTCAGGTCTTTTCCACAGCAACCCTCAGCTTGTATTTTTATTGTGTGATTTTTATTAGAAACATTGAAATGACATAAAGCTTCTTTTCATAGCCAGGGAACAAGAATCCTTAAACTGAGATAGGCTTGTTGTTGCCTTTACAGTTCAAATATAGTGTTTTAAGCATCAACTAATGTGGCATGCCTTTATTAGTCTCTTTCTCAGCTTATTCAATTCTATACTCATTCTTTTGTCAAAAGGTTACTGGGAAAAACCTTTCAACAATTTGGCCACCAGAGATGATGACTTCTTGTTGGATGCCAAGAATTCTGTTAAGGTCAAAATGATGCATCAAAACAAAGCCTTTCATATCCATAGGGATGAGAAGTTGTCTTGCTGGGTAGTAGAAGTCCCATACAAAGGAAATGCTGCTGCATTGTTTGTTCTGCCTGATGAAGGGACAATGAAGCAGGTGGAGGATGCTCTGCTAAAAGAAACAGTGTCTAACTGGATGCAATCACTTGAAAAAAGGTAATCTTTTAACCGCTGCTTTGTTTAAATATTGAAAAGGCCATAACTACTCATCCAGGCAAAGTAAAGCTTAGGATGCCACAACGAGTTGCTAAGCACAGCTCTGAGGAACAAGCATCGGGCAAGGTATCGGGCGATTTTGTACCTAAGGGAAACCCTATCCTCAGCTCCCCCAGTCACAACAGTGGGAGTGCTACCAGCTGTGAGGATCTTGCGCAAGGGTACATTGACCTCAGGAGTCTGCCTTGAGTAGGAAGAATCCAGTTCAAAAGAAAATACTTCTTTTTCTCCAGTCTGGATGATACTTTCCAGCCAGTTACTTTCATAAACCAGCACTTTGACCCTGCACCACTGATCAGACTGTCGCTGGTGGGACAGTTACCTCAATTTCTGCTTCTCTAACATGGGATTTATCACCGTCTTAGAAAGCCAAGCCTTAGCTCCACTGGTATTTGGGATGGGTGCATACCTGCAAGAGCTATTGCATTGAGGGATCTTGCAATAATAAACTCACATTTTTTGTTTATTTTTGAAAAGAAAAATCTACCTGGACCTTCCAAAATTCTCCATCTCTGGCTCTTATGATGTTAAGAGCCTGTTTGGGAAAATGGGTGTGACAGACGTGTTCAGTGACCAGGCTGATCTCTCTGGAGTGGCAGAAAACACTCTTCTGAAGGTTTCCAAAGTAAGTATGCAAGCAGAAATGGTAATCAAGAGATTTGTCTGCCTCGCTTACATGCGGGTTTTATCTCTGCAAATAGGCTGATCCCACTTCTGGAGTGTAGTCATGGCTCATTGATGGTAATAAAGGAAGGAGAAGGTGAGGGATTAAACGATGTTGTTCCTACAGTTTAATATTAAACTGTTCCTACAGTTTAATATTAAATTGCATAGCGATCCTGCAAATTCACTTGAAAGTCTCTTAAGAAGAAAACAGATCTGGAAATAATAACAGGAATAATTTCACAAAAAGCTGGTGTAAGATAATTAATGGATGACAAGAGTCATAGTTATGACATAAGCTTGGGAATAGTTATTCTTATCCTATGTATACACCTTTCATTACCACATTGCCTGAGCACCTCAGAATTTATATGGACAACAGACTTGTGGGACAGGAATAGCCCCATTTCACAAACAAGAAACTGGCACACAGACAAATATAGTGATTTCACTAGTGTCCCAGGGAATATATATGCCTTATGACATGAGGAAAATGATCCTTCCCTTCTATTCTGCACTTGTGAGACCACCTCTGGAGTATTGCATCCAGTTTGGGACCCCCCAGTCCAAGGGAGATGTCAACATACTGGAGCAGAGTGAGTCCAGTGGAGGGTGAGCAGGATGGCTGCATGGCTGGAGCACAGGATGTATGAGGAGGTGCTGGGAGACCTGGAATTGTTCAGCCAGAAGAAGGGAAGGTGAAGGGAGGTTCTTAGTGCTGTCTACAGATACCTATTAGGAGGGTGCAGAGAAGATGGAACCAGGCTCTTCTTGCAGGTGCACAGTGACAGGACAAGAGACAATGCACACAAGATAGGAATTGGGAAATTCTCATCAGATATTATGAAAAAAAATTCAACATGAAGGTGGTCAAAAACTTGGATGGGTTACTTAGAAAGGCTATGAAATTTCCATCCTTGGAAACACTCAAATCCTGACTGAATGAGACCCTGAGCAACCTTATTTAGTGTCAGAGTTGACTCAGTGTAGGGAGGTTGGTTGCATTGGATGTCCTCTAGAGGTCCTTCTAACCTATATTATTTAATGATTTTGTGATTTCTCACACTGAATTATTACATGTGTAAATACCTGGATTACAGGTATAGGACAAGTGAATAGAGGAAGGGTAGCAGAACCTCATGAGAGGAATTTTCAGATGCATTATGGGCAATGAATAAAAAACACGGAGGGCTGACCAAAGACAATGAAATAAGATCACCTGAATTTAGAAATATGAATTTGCTATACCTACTATAGAAAGCCCTGTAAAGTCAAGTCATATCAGTGGGCTGTGTTACAGAAAGACACCCTATAAAGCTTGTCACTATTGTGTCTTTGCAGAAAGAATTTTTTTGCATACACAGAAATTGATGCAAAATGAAAATCTTATTCTTCTGTGTTAAATATTAAGGAGAAAATCTTACACTGAGAAACAACAGAATAATAAATGTCCTCTATGCTGCTCAGTCTCTGCAAGCAGCCAAGTTTGACTCTGCCAGAGTGTTGAAAACTCTCCCTGAACTCAGAGCTTGTCTTGGAAAGTCTGGACATGAGTATCTTTTTCACACCAGTTCTACATTCATTATGTGTTTTCTTTTAAAAACTACCTCCTCACAATGTCAAAGCAAGCAAGTTTGTCCCCAGTTGCTTCTCACTCTTCTGTATCTTGATTTTAATCTTTGCTTTCCTTGCAGGCAATTCACAAGGCCATGGTGGATGTCAGTGAGAACGGCACAGAGGCTGCTGCAGTGACTGCGATAGAAATTGTACCATTGTCTGCACAGTTTCCTACTCCTCCTCACATCAGATTCAACAGGCCCTTCCTGATGATAATTGTTGACAAAAC
The DNA here is from genome assembly GCA_030449065.1 of Oceanodroma leucorhoa. Lineage (NCBI taxonomy): Eukaryota > Metazoa > Chordata > Aves > Procellariiformes > Oceanodroma > Oceanodroma leucorhoa. The sequence goes on along the minus strand of JASVER010000027.1, from coordinate 5,553,468 downwards.
CACCCACAGCATCCTCTTCATGGGGAAAATTGTGAACCCAGCTGCCAAGGAAGACTAGGTCAGAGCACCTGCCCTCTCCAGTGCAGAGAAGAGAGCTTGTGCACATCGCAGAGACTTCTTTGCAAAAAGGGACTAGAATTGATCCCTAATTAACAAATAACTAAATAAACATAACATGAAGTTATTCTTCACTTAGGAACAGACAAYTGGGGACAAGCATGTCCCAGGCCAAATAGGCAGCCGTGGGATCTTCAACAGACAAACATTTCCCTACCTCACTCACTCACCAGTGGTGCCACAGTCCCTTGCATGCAGATAAACCCTCCTACTCCTGGCTGAGGATCTCCTCCTGTCTCCCATGTCCTGCATGTCGAGTACTCAGCTCAGAAGCCCTTCAGCTGAGAAACTGTCCTTTCCCTCCCTCTCGTTCCACTGTGAATCCCAAGAGAAATCTCTTTTGTCTTTGAAATCTTTCCAGGGCTCAGTGGCCAAGAAAGGAAATAGAAACAGACCTGTGAAACCTTTCCTGTCCTGGATGGTGGATGCTCCTGGGTAGAGAATAACCCTTTTCCTTCCAGCTTGACAACTGCTTCCTACCAGCTCCCAACCCCTTACTCCCATCTCCATTCCTCATTAGATTCTCCAGAGTAAGGGGCCCAACTTTTCTGGCAGTGCAAGAATTTAGTTTCTGTGTCAGCTAAAGCTGCACATCTTTGCACAAATGGTCATCCTTAATGGTCTTGCGCATATACAGTAATGTCTGGGCTCCCTAGGAGAACTGGATGTGGCAAAAACTGCCCTATGGTTCCAGCAACTGGTGACAGCAGCCTGGGAGGTCATGCCTCTGTTGTCAAAATGCCAGGTAATCATGCTGCCCTCCACCCACTTCTGCAACCTCAGGCTGACTCCAAGAGATTCCTCCTCATTGAGCTAATATTTGGGGTTGTGCTGGTTTTGGCTGGGATAGAGTTAATTTTCTTCACAGTAGATAGTATGGGGCTATGTTTTGGATTTGTGTGAGAACAGTGTTGATAATACAGGGATGTTTTATCTATTGCTGAGCAGTGCTGACACAGAGTCATGGACTTTTCTGCTTCTCACACCGCCCCACCACCCCACCAGTGAGTAGGCTGGGGGTGCTCAAGAAGTTGGGAGGGGACACAGCTGGGACAGCTGACCCCAACTGACCAAAGGGATGTTGCACACCATATGACATCATGCTCAGCATATAAAGCTGGGGGAAGAAGAAGGCAGGGGGGGATGTTAGGAGTGATGGCATTTGTCTTCCCAAGTAACCATTACGCGTGATGGAGCCCTGCTTTCCTGGAGATGGCTGAACACCTGCCTGCCAATGGGAAGTAGTGAATGAATTCCTTGTTTTGCTTTGCTTGTGCGCATGGCTTTTGCTTTACCTATTAAGCTGTCTTTATCTCAACCCACAAGTTTTCTCGCTTTTACTCTTCTGATTCTCTCCCCCATCCCACCGCGGGGGAGTGAGCGAGCGGCTGTGTGGTGCTTAGTTGCTGGCTGGTGTTAAACCACGACAGGGGTGCAGCAAGATGACTCCGACACCTTCCTGAGCATTGAGTAGGCAGAAGCCAGTTTTACCAGCGGCACAATGTGGAGAGCTGCGCTGTGGCAGATCAATATAATTTATAGTATAGTAGGATAGTAAGAAGCAAAGACATAATTAAAAACACCTTCCCCACACTCCTCCCTTCTTCCCAGGCTCAATTTCACTCCTAATTCTTCTACGTCCCCCCCCTGGGTAGCTCAGGGGAATGGGGAATGGGGACTGCCGTCAGCTCATAATGCTTCGTCTCTGCTACTCCTTCCTCCTCACGCTCTTCCCCTGCTGAAGCATGGTGTCCCTCCCACAGGAGACAGACCTTCACAAACTGCTCCAGCATGAGTCTTTCCTACAGGGTACAGTCCATCAGGGACAGACTTGCTCCGGTGTGGGTCCCCCACGGGCCACAGATCTTGCCAGGAGCCTGCTCCAGCACGGGCTCTCCACGGGCTGCAGCTTCCTTCAGTGCACATCCACTTGCTCCGGTGTGGGATCCTCCACAGGCTGCAGTGTGGGTATCTGCTCCACCGCGGTCCTTCATGGGCTGCAGGGGGGCAACCTGCGTCACCATGGGCTTCTCCAGGAGCTGCAGGGGAATCTCTGCTCCGGTGCCTGGTGCACCTCCTCCCCACCTTCTTCACTGACCTGCAGAGCTGCAGGGCTGCTTCTCTGACGTTTTTTTACTCCACCCTCTCACAGCTGCTGCACAGTTTTTACCATTTCTTAAATACGCTTTCCCAGAGACACCACTAGCTTGGCTGAGTGGCTTAGCTGTGTCCTGTGGTGGGTCTGCTGGAACCAGCTGGAACCAGCTGTGTCCAGCATCAGGCAGCCCCAGCCTCTCCTCACAGAGGCTGCCCTGCAGCCCCCCGCTGCCAGCGCCTGGGCACGGACACCCGATACACAGAAACACAATCCTAAGTAAGATAACATTAAGTTCACTAAGGGTAAGGCTGTTTAATGGATGGGTAGAACACTTTGATGGCAGCTAATGAACTGCCAGGAGCTGCCGTTAGGATCCCTTCCCAGTGTCATCTTGGCATCAAGAACTGGTGGGCCTCCACACACTTCACAAATGCAGCGTGAGCTAAGCAACAAGTCCTCCTCCCAGCGTTTGCAGCCTCAGACCTGCTGTCCACCTGAGGAGGGGCAGGAATCAAAACTTTACTTGAGAGGGCCTGGGGCTCCCCACCGATGCTGGAGGGTTTTGGCTTCTAGCTAGGCTGGGTCAGAAATGCTAAATGCTTCTGCCGTAGTGGCTTGGCTTGAGAAAACTCTGACGTACGGATGGGAGAAAACTGGAGTGTGCATATTTGCAGTGAGAGATAATAGGCCCTTTCATGTCGGCAAGCACAGACCTTTTCACAGACCTATGGGCAAAAAAACCCAACCTCTAGTCAACCTATTCACACTGAACTTTTTGCTGAATGCAAAATATTTTCTCTATAATCATCCCCTTGTCTCCAGATTTTAAAGAAAGAAAACCAGCAATGCTTGAAAAACGCTCTGTGGAAAATCTTAGTCAGCTATACCTGTCTAACTCATTTTCTCTCTCAGGAAAATGAAATCAATTGTTTCAGCAGTGCTTGAAGGGGCAAACCTCTGCTGCTGGAGCCAAACCAAGGATTTCAGCTCTGCACAGGGCTGCCAAAATACAAGTCTCTTTATCCAGAGCTACTAATACAGCTGCACAGTCATTGCTCCCCTGCCTTGGGAGCAGTGAGGTTTAGGTGAGCAGTTAACTGTGCACTATTTGGGACATGTTAGAAGGAAGGCAAGAATGAGAGTAAATTGGAAAGGGTTCATATTACCTCATTTCTTCCCTCCCCCTCTGCCCACTTCTGGAAAATGAAAACAAGGAACAATCTCAGTATTTTTGTTTAGTTGTAAATATTAAATATCTGAAATAGAAACCTTTGTAAAAATTCTTGATTCTCCTTAAAAGAACTGCGAGACTTTCTTATGGAAAACAGTGCAAGTCCATTTGGTGCCCTATGGGCTAAAAGTAGTTATTTGAGGGTGGAAAAATTATTTCAGCTGAGAGGATAGTTCCCAGCAATGCTTTTGTAACTTCCCTACAACTGCAAATAAGAACAACCACTCAAAAAAGTTTTACAAGGCAGGCCAGTGATCTCTCAAATAAGCAGTTAAATTCAAAGACTTTGCTGAGGATTTATATGGGTTTTGGAAAGGGGTTTAAAGAGTTGGAAGAGAGCAGGGGTGTTGAGCTGATTTGCTCAGGAATCTTAGCTCCATGGTGGAACCAAGGGGAGTATAACAAGAACATGACGATTTAACAGAAAAAGTGAAAACTTTACAGATGTTTGGAAAGCCTGCCATAAAACCAAAGGCAACATAGTGGCCCAGCTCTAGGTACCCTGAATCAGCTTTGGCTGAAACTGAAATTCTACCAAGAGGAAAACATATCACCCCAGGCCCAGATAACACCAGCAAACTGCAGAGCCTTCACATTTTTGGGAGCAACATGGAAAGAAGAGGTGTGGGAGAGTAAAATCTCTCTGAAGAGGACAAGGAACCCTTGGCCACACTTCAACATCCTGATGCTCCTCGCACTTAAGACATACTGACCCAAATGAGAGGAAACTTGGAGCCAGCACATGGAATGGACTGCTCATGTGCTGTGCCCCTGTGTTACCAGAGGATAACTAGCCTCGCGTCATCCTCCACCAGCAGAGTACCTGCAGGTAATTAGCTGAAAAACAAGGATATGGATTTTGATCCTTGATCCCTTGTCAATCGAAACAGTAGCATCTCTCCTGCTGCAATACAGGAGCATTGGGCATGCAAAGGATCTGTAAGCACAATGAGGGATTAAACTAGACTGCATTAACTTGACAATGTTTTACCTCCATTTTGCATAGATTTTAACAGACAGGTTTCCCTGTGCCTTCATTAATCACCTATCTCTGCTACTTTTGGTGTCAAGGCCCTAACTGAAAAAACAGGCATTACTGAAGTGCTCAAACACACCAATGCTGTTGCCAGAGTCACAGGGAGCCTGACCTGGCACTGCCTACAGTCAGCCGTAAGTGGGGATGGAGATTATCTGAGCAGTGGTCATGTTTTGTATTTCCAAACAGCCTGACCCAGCATCCAGCAAAATTAAGGTTTATGAGCAGCAATAGGGAATATTGTAGGCGGCAAACTGGCATATTTGAAAAGTAACATATTGCACTTCAAAGTTACTGTGAACTCTCTTGATTTCTCTGAAATGCACATATTGAAATAATAACCATAAATAGCCACCAAATCAGAAAGGGTCAGTAAACCCCCATGATTTGCCCTTGGCTAACAGAAAAGTGTATATTAAAAATGTACTACAACAGCTTGTTACATTGGAGTCTTTTTCTGTTCTAGGTCTTTTCAAGTCCTGCTTTTCTGTAGGGTTACAGTACCTCTTAGTTTACTAAGGTATCATCTTTACAACTGCCTTGCAAGGAAGGGAATGCATCTAGGGATCTCAGGTCCACGTGGGTTAAAAGAATTCTGTAAGACTGTGGAGAAGACCAATGCACCCACCTTCCTTGCTTGGAGAACCAGGCACTGGGAGCCCACTTGGCATGAGTTATTCCTAGTAACACCTGGAGCTCCTTGGTGGTGCCTGAGAATTCAGGCAAAGAATTTCTCATGAGCCCTTGGGAAAACTGCTGGCTTAGCCAATAGCTATTATATGCACAGTCAAGTGGATTTTCTTGCCAGCTATATTTCTTTAAATATGTGGCAGTACAAGCAATGCTGGGGCAGCTTGTAACAAAGGGGCACCATCAGGTTTTTAGTCTTTTAAAACTGTAACTATTGGTAGCTCTGTTAATGCTTTCCATGAAACTTATTAGTCCTAGGCAAGTACATCACATTTACATCAAAATTTTGCATGCCTACCTGCTGTGTGGAAGTCAATGGGAGATGTAGATATGTATCAACTGTCTGTACTGCAGCTGGGATTGATTTTAGCATTTAAATATGGCACTGAAAAAGGAAACAGAAATCCACAACCTCTGTCTAATTTAGGAATACAGCCATTCTTTCCAAACCTCTGTGGGGTCTGTGATATTCATTGCACGCACAGTGCCTTTGCACCCCTCTTTGTTCAATTCTCATTCAAGAACAAATTGCCCAAAACTGAGCATTATCTATTCTGCTCTGTGACAGATGGTCTACAACCCTGGACATTCACCTTAAGACCCAAAAAAATCAATAGCAGAAGTGTTGTGACTGTTCAGAAAGCGGTCAAGCTGACCTTGATGAAGCAGTTTACATGGAAGAAACAGGTCGCTCCCCAAAAACAGCAGATGGCATGAGACCAAGCTTGAGATGCTGATTCTCTGAACGTCCCTGCTCCTCCATCTACAGCCCTGCTGAGGCCCACATGTGCACATGGATGGGAAAGGGAGAAAGCAGCATCAGGATTCGTTCTCCCTGGCAGGATCAGTTTTGAACAATTTAGTTTCACATCTTGCAGGCTGCTTGGTGTAAGGATGTTTGGTAGTCCATAAGGGTTGTAGGCAGGGGGTGAGTTGTGTGAAAGTCCTCTCATAACTTTTAAATTAGTTGGATGACATCAACAATTCTAAACTAAAAAAAAGGTATCTTAAATAAAAACTTTGAACGYCTGTCACTTTCCCATCTAGGTCCCTATCTCTTGCATTCCATGTGCTATTACAGAAGGAAAGTAAATTAGATATAAGCTAAACATGAGCGAGCTCTCTGGCTTAGCCATTGAACCACTTTGTAAGGGTTCAGAGGAAGAATTCTCAGTTGCACCAAGGAAATAGACGCTTTATTCATTTCTATACATTTCTAAAAATGAAACAGTTTGATCTGGAGCTGATCTGAAACACATGCAATGGCCTCAGAGTAACAACAGAAACAACTTAGAAAAACAATTTAGAAAACTAGCTTTCCTAAAACTGCAGATTTAAAGAAAATCAGTTCCCATTCATTTCACATGTTTGCCTTTCACCAGGAATATTACTAGCTAATAAAACTTTCAGAGCACCAGTAATTATGGGTACTGCTTGGTGAATCTGGCCATCTGGTTACAGGTTAGATATGTCATTGCAGAAATAAGATTTCTGTGGTCAAAAAAAAATTAAATAACTATCTAAACAGAGATTAATTGGATATTTCCTAATGATTTATCTTTTGCTTCTTTTAGCTTCCTTTTCCGCTGTTTCTCAAAAGCCTCATGAACAAAGAATTTCATTCTAAAATGACCCAGGATCATATTTGTTTTTTCCTGATGGCAAAATATCAGTTAAAGACCAAATGAGGACCAAACTGAGTAAAAATTATAGTGAACCTCATGAGCACTGAGTGGCTGCCTGCCTGGGTGGTGAAATCCCACAGACATAGTAAATCTCTTGTTGTTTATTTTACAGAAAGGAAAATGAAAGAGGCATAGAAGGCCCATTGGAATGAAATGCTATATAAACACAGAAAAAAAAATCACTAGAGTACAAATTTTTATCAGTTGTTATGTTTACATACACTTGAGGCCAGAACAGGCCAGAAACCTATGCCTTGACAGTACAAGTGTAGCCTGGTCTCTTGCTTTTCGTACAATACTAAGGGAGCAATGCATTTCTCACTCTTCTTGGAAAAAGCCCTTTTGCCTCTAAAGGTTTACTTTCTGAGCCCTTTTGCCTCTAAAGGTCTACTCTTCAAGGGCGAAGTCCTCCTTCCCTAGTTTTACTCAGAGCTGGATGGCATATATCGGATGGAGGCTTTTTCTTCCCAGGATATTCCTCCCCATGGGCTGCCACGTCAAGGTTTGCCATTCCCTCACAGGTCGTAACTTCAGCATCTTGCACAGCTGGTGGGAAGGGGCAGAGGGAATCATTCCTTTAGCATTTTCCCCAGAGTGGTCATGTTGAAGGAGCCATCATACCCCAACTAAAATAAGATCATTTCCCTCTCTTCATACTAGATCAGAGCCTGCATACTCCTACTTCAGTATAGAAAATTATAAATCCCCTTATTTAGCTCCAACACTATAAGGAGTAGTCTGTTGGTGAAATAGTAGTGTTTGGGAGTTCTATGTTCAGGGGAGACTTGTAAGGAGTGATTAGAAAGATTATTTTAAAATAGACTTATGGATCAGTGGATAGGGAGTGAAAAATAAAGTATTTGTTTGGCAGTACAAATGGAAATTATCATAAAGGGTGAATCAGAATTGGCAGTTTACCTCTTCATACTGAATGGGAGATGACAGAGAAGGTGCAGAGAGTTTGAAAAGAGCTTGGAAACAAAAGATAAGCGATTACCAATGCAGTAATAACAAAGAAAAGCCAGAGAAATTTTCAAAGGGTCAAAGCCATGAGTCTGAGTGGGGCAAATAGGTATTTGTGAAGCCCAGAGAAAAGAAATGTGTGCCCCTCACGTTCTATTGATCTATTCATTTTCACAACAGCCTGGCTGGTGGTTCCAAGTGGCAATGCCAGCTCAGGCTCCAACTGGGTTAACACAGGCTCACAGAGGGTATCAAACCATCAAGCTTCTTAACATGGTGGTCAGACTTGTAAACCACAAAGGCTGTGCAAGGGTAGACACTAACCCAAGCACCATTTAGGTCACATTTTTAATACAGCTGAATTCACAATCATGCATGCACATGGACACCCAGATTTCCCAGTCACATACTGGGACTGAGCTCACTGTAATTAACAACTCTATGTTCTGTTAACCAGGTATCTGATATAAAGTTCTTTACAATGACCTGTGTTCTTAATCAGTAAGTACCATCCTGGCTAACAGTTAACATGACTGCTCCTCTGGACTGGTCTTCCTGGACTGATCTCCAAGAGTTTTTACCAAACCTCGCATATAGTTTTACTTTCTGTGAACTCTGGGCTGTTTCCTTGAACTCTTCATCATGCTGAGCCCTATGTGATATAGGGATCAAAATTCTTAGGGATGTTTTAGAGAGTGCACAGTCAGACTAAGCAACTCTAGAAATATGCAGGGTACTAACCATCTTCATTTGTCAATTTACCACTTAAAGGCTTCCTACTTAGCCTCAACCGAAGGACACCTCATCATGACACCGTGTTGCTAACTTTGCTCTAAAGGCTTAATTAATGCTAAAGATGTAAACTAGGAAAAGTTGTTCAAACACTCAGATAGGAAAGAAACTAAAATAAGCATTATTTGATATTTGTGACCAGCTTAGTGTCTGTCATTAAGTTTATTCAAAGACCCACATAAAATATAGTTGGCTTCTACTTTGACTATAATTATGATTTTAATTAGTCTTAAAATTTCTCTAGATTTTGAAATGTAACTGTTTGGGAGGTAAATAATTTTCCATTCTTTGACTGAAATATTGTCTCTTTCTAGCAACCAGACACAAGAAAGAGAATAGAAGTGACATTTAGCTTTAAAGGAAGAGGTTGATTTTTCAAGTAGGAGATGCAATTTAGAAAAGGTGTCTCAGGAACAAATGTTGCATCTGTCACATGCAACTAGCACTATAACTTGTCAGGATTTCCAGGATCTATGAAGAAAACAGTTTTACTTGGTATGTCTGAATTTGGAGCCATACTGCTGTTGGCTTTCCTCTGAAGACTTTGAATCAGAAAAGCAGGGGAAGGAGACTATTTGCTACAGTCTCTGTCCAAGAGAAGCTGTGTGAAAATCCCATCGCCCTTCATTTCTGGCATGAACCTTAGGAGACGGCAAGAAACAGTGGAGCCATTGGGACCCAGGAGTGCACAGTAAGTGCTGGTTTTGCTTTCTTGCCCTGGCATGCATCACGTATTTATCTGTGTCCAGAAGAGCAATGTTGTCACTGCTTGCTCTACAGCTACTGTAATAACTTTATTTGCTCTGTTTAATGTATAACAGTGTGCTCACTGTTTAAGCCTGTTCAAACAATATAAAAACAGTGCAAAAAGCAGTAAAGGTCAGATGAATATGACGGGGTCCTTCCGAAAGTGCTGCAGATACTGTTAGATTTTAGTAGCTAGGGACATTAAACTCACATTAGCTATTTGCGCCATAGATTAACTCATTCAATAGATTAATTCATTCCTGTACAGCTGGTGCAGCTGACTATGGCAGTGACAATCTACCCTGTACAAAGAAGCTCTTCTTTAACCAGCGAAGAATGCAGATGAGGTTTTCACTGTTGTGAAAATGGTTTTTGAATGAAACTTTTAAAGAAACAGCAATAGGGCAAGTATGGATCACTGAGCACAAATTATAGAAATCTGCAGCATCTTTCGGAAGGACTAGTTTTCATCATTAGTAGATAACTAGGGTATCTGGTTTTTTGATACAGAGATGACAGCTCCCTGTACTTCAGCACATAGAGACTGCCAGAGCAGAGGACCCCATAGGCAGAAATAGACCCAGGGTGTCTCATAGCAGAAAAAATGCAGAGAGAATCAAGAAACTCAAAACCAAATCTGCAGCTTCGTGTGAATGGACCCCAAAGCAGACATCCTACCTCTGGCTGTTGGTGGGGTGGGAGAGGAGGAATCTGAGTGACATGAAAGGATTGGTGCCAACATGGAGAAAGAAGCTCAGGGCCTTTTCTGTGCAGGTGACTGAGAGGTGGGGAGGGACTGGGGGGAAGAGGGAGGATAAGGTGAATAGACCAATAAGAAGATAAGAAAGAAGTGGTGATGAAAGCATGCTGAGGATGACAACATGGAGCAACAGCAGGACTTGACCATTTGGGAAATTAACAGGCAGATCCTCATATCCAATGTTACTTACATTATCCAGAGAAGCGAATGGTCCCAGAAGAAAGTGAGCACACTCCTTTTTCGGGGTGTGCTGCTGACCAGGCCCCATGCTGCAGCCCCATGTCAGCCCTTATCTGCCCACCACAGCGAACAGAAAGAGCAACGTTCCCCAAATGGAGATGGGGAGGCATGAAAACCTGGTTTATCCCACGTAGCCCCCAGCAACACTGACTTTTCATTACATTCTAAAAGCAGGCCTCGGCAGAGGCAGGTGACAAGGTCATTTTCTTGTTTCCTTTGAGCCTCTCTATGGTCTTTGCAATGCTCTCCCAGGGACCAAAATGGCCACATGGAGTCAGCTACACAAAAGTTGGAGGAGCAAGAGAGCCTTTTCCTCTTCAGGATGAAAAAGGATAGCTGCTCAGCAATAACTGCACTTTTCTGGAAGAATTTTGCATATATACATTCACTTTCCACTCTCTCAATTTCTTTATTCATATATCATCTGAATTTGGGATCACTAGCTGAGAATAACTGAAAGCATACAGCATACTTGACTATATATACATATATATACGTATATATACGGCATACTTGACTGTATATATACTCATGATACATACAGGACACTGCCAAGACAAAAGTCTCAAGAGATTCTATGATTGTGCATAGGGACACTACCGGTAGCTGCTTCCTTTACTATTGTTAAATGATCATCTATAAGTAGCTTTCCACTTTGGGTGACTCCACGTAACACTTCTACTGCAGTAATAATTACCTGCGTTGGGATCCAGAGTCCTTCACTCCGAGATGAACACCTTTGCCTAAAGCAGCTCCAATATCTGTGCAATGGTGTGCTGACTGGTCAAAACACGCATGGAAGATCCAGGTAGCTGATCTGCAAATATTAAAGAACAGAGAGAAAATAGGAAAGAACATAGAGAGCCTTCACTGGCGTCACAACGTGCTGGAACAAACACATGGAAATTCCTGCTGGAGTTCAAGGCGAAAAGGTTGACTTTGTGGTATCCTCAATACTTGTAAATGGTACTAGGATGTCGCACTTAGCAATTATTCCTTACATCTTGAGCCTCTGGCAGGGGATAGAGTCGGGGTGAGCAAACAGCACCCAAAGGAGGAAGAAAGTTTTGTAACAGAGGCAGCCCTGTGACCTCAAGCTAGTGGCCACCCTGGGATGGCAGGAGGTGAGTCCAAGAATTATGAAACTCCTTAGGGAAGCTCTTTTCTTAGACAGAACCAGGAATTAAAAGGAAATTAGGTCCTCCCAACAGATTCTAGTGCAGGTTTCCAGAAGGATTTCTGGGGAAATCCTGAGGACAAGAGACCTAAGAAGCTACAGAGGATTTGAAGGGACAGTTCATTTCCCTATTCCAAATGTTTGTTATTAATAATTTCAAATAACAGTCACTTCAGAGGCAATGAAGGACATCTCGGCCCAGTGCCAATGAGCTGCCACTCTGAACAACAGCTCACTAAAAGCACCTTCTTTCGATTCTGAAACCCTTGTGGCTCACCACCCTTGATTTAAGAGGCAAAGAAAAAGACATGCTGTGCTCAGCCTTGCTCTGCACTGTCTGTGCTACTAGAATTGGATTTGCCCATTTCCTTTCAGTGGAAAAGATGCACCAGCCACTGCCCATCGCTTTCCCTCATCTTCCTCCCTGCTGCTGCGTGGACTGACAGGCGCAGTAGCACAGGGAATAGGGATGCGCAGCAGCCGCTGCAGGTGTTCATCCACTGAAATGCTCTAATGTTACTGTATGTAACTCAGTCCCTGCCCCTTGTGGTTTGCTTTATGCATAGGCAAAAATAGAAAACAGTATAGGATGGCTAAATAGCATCACCAATAGTCATTCGCACTGCTATCTGTACTGATTGTGATAAATGCCTGGCCACTTCTCATTTTCTGTGGCTATTTGGTTGCCAGGTAAGAAGGCATCAGGTGTGCAACATGCTTTTATACAAGGGCAAGGCAGCACTGCATGAGATACAGTCCCACTGGTTCTTCCCTCTCTCTGTTTCTCAGAACTCACCAGCTGCAGGAACACTACCAGCTGGTTATTACCAGGGAGGAGTTGGGATCTTTAACAAAGTGTTATGTTTCAGGTCTAGGGGCAAAAGACGCTATGAATTATGTGCTTCAGACAGCTGCAGATTCCACATTGCAGTTCGTGATCTCATGGGCTATCTGTGGCTTCGTGTTGGTTTTCTTCCATTTCTATTTTACTGGACATTTCCCTTCTTGATCCTGACCAGAACGACAGCCTTCTCCTGCACTGTTTTTGCAAATGTGAATTCAATTTATTGAGCAAATAACTGCACATTTCACCCTGCTAGATCACCTTCCTTTGCTTTTCTACCTGAGTCCAAAAGATGCAGGGCCTCCTCTGACTGACTGAGGTGATTGATTTCCATCTCAGACGTGGAACTCTCTCTCATACCCACCAATATTGTTCTCCTCAAACACACCTGAAGAAAGTAGAAAAAAAGCAAAACTCAAACAGGTTTCTTAAGAGCAATGCTATTAATAATATCTGATAGCGATTGATTATTACCAGAATTTTCCATGCATCATTTCTGTCATCCATTCCTTGTGCTTTCAGGTATTCAGGAGTTTCTGTCACCAGAGGCAGGACTCAGCTGCTGCTGAAGTGAGTGTGCGTGGGATGGGAGCCTTTCCCCTTGGAGGCAGGCTGGTGCCTGTTCATAGTTCTCCACACCCTTCCCTAATCCCCACCAGCCTCATCCCTAGATCTGCCCCCAGTGAATCAAATACCATGCCAGAGCAGTGCTAACAACCAGTTTCAAATTTGCCCTTTGAGTGAAAAACATTGCCAGAAAACCACTTTTCATTTTCTCAGTAAATGCGCTGAAAGGTTCTCCAAGCTATCAGCATGTTTTGTCTGACCCCCACTGAAAAGCTGCACATTACTGAGCTAGGGGAGGTATTATAAGAGTCAGACAAAATTTGAAAGAAGCTTTTTTAAATACTTTTCCAGTTCAGAAATTGTCAAAACTAAATGCTTTAAATATTCATCTAAAAACTATTTGGGGAGAAACTATTCAGTAGATTTAGCAAAAGCTTCAGGAGTTGCTCTGGGCAACCCGACACAACATGTTTGGATGAAGACAAGTTTTGACAGGAGGATTTCACCCTGTCAGAGGCTCTTCTTTCTTCACCATGCAGCTGACTTCCCTCTAAGAGGAAAGTCCCTTGGCATTTGTGAAAAAAAGAAACACAGGCAATATCTACATTATTTGCTGTTCCTCAGGAATGATTATCTGTCTTTGGTCTGGTTAACGTTTATGATATAGTTGGGGTTTATAACACTGTTCAACAACAGAAGAAATATGAAGAACAGAACAGACTCAAAGAGCTCTGCTGCTCTGACCTTCTCCCTGTGCATTGGAAATAATTGACTAGAGCAGGAATAAATGTCTGCAACAAATGGACCAGATTTAGAAACAGCTATTGAGCACCAGATCTTCCACAAACTGAAACCTTCAGGGGCCCAAAGGGACCACCGGTAGCGATGCCCAGCTGTTCCTTTTGGCTTGCCATCTCCAGTCACTTCCATGGCCATCATCCTCCAACAACTGGGTGAGTTTCTCAGCTGTCACAAGGAAAGGCAGAAAGTATAAAGCCAGGAGGCTGAATAAAACCACACAAGTCTTCTCAATATAAGCAAAACAAGGTTAACAATTAAAGTAGGCATGAAAACGCATTTTTACTGAATAAAAGATATTTCAGTCCATTCCTCTTCACCAGAAGACATAGAGTAACTCTTGCCTGCTAATATCAGTGCACATTAGGCACTCTTTGGCCAGATTGTGCTGGATGTATCTGTGCATGCCCAGGTTACTCATGGTGATGGTCAAGACCAGCTGGGTCTGTTTGCTACATGTCTGTGATCAGACACGTCTGTGATCACATGTCTTGTAAATAGTAGCAAAAAAAATACGATCAATGTCAGCTAAAAACAGAGCTAAATCAATACTGAATTTGCACAACTGTCTGTTTAGGCATTAGGAAATACAGAAGTTAATGTAGCACTGACAAACATGTCTCAAGACCCCCTGTGCAGATATTCTGTATTACTATTTTTACATTTGCTTTTGGGGATGCACCTTGGTTTTATTTTGAAAAAAATACTGGATATTGCTTATCTATCTCAAGTATATGAATATCCGTGGTTGGAAGTGAGACTGAGTTCTCAGAACGGGGTTTTTTCCAGCTTGTATCCATACAACTTAGAGTCACAACTTAGAGTCATGTTGGAAAAACAAAAGTCCTGGGTTGCTCAGGCAGCTGATAACATGGCAGAGGAATATACAGATGACAGGATGAGCTGAACAGAAACGTAAGAAGCATTTTTCTTCATGCCGAGGAATGCATCTCTCCAAAAGCACCCTCTTTACTAGAGGGGGGTGAATTCCTTCTATCCCACAACAGGACCAGAGTAAGTACAGGAAAGCAACATCACGTCAGTAGCAAACCCACTCCCCCTCCTGGCCTCCCTGACCTGCAGCAAAGTGTGAGTTCAGAAACTCTGGTGTGTCTGTAATGCTCTTTGGCTTCATGGGATCCTTCCCTGCTACCATCCCTCCTGCTCAGTAGCTCGGGTGTGGATGATCATCACAAAGATACAGACCAGCTTGACGACGCACACCGTGTAAAAGTCAAACGACAATAATATCTGAAAAATTTTCTTCTCCCCATCAGCACTTCCACTGTTTTTGCAGTGTTAGGATTGGGTAAGAGATCTGCCATGTTAAGCTGAACACCAAAAGACTTTTTCTTTAATTTGCCAGAGCACTGAAGAAAAGGAGATAGGCACAAGCTCATGTCATCTCATTAAGATACTAAATTATTCATAAAATGTCCTCACAAAATTAAATATGGGAAATGTCATGTTCACAGATAAGTGGCTGCAGCTGCTACAGATGTGAAAGGTGTTTATGAAGCAGCTGCTTTCTCTACTGACCTTCGGCACTTCACCAAAACTGAGCAGCAGATCAGTAACTATAAAAAGCAGAAAACACATGAGAAAATCACTGGTGAAGCCAAAGGTTTTGATCCTGCAGGCAAGGCAATAATTCTTATCATCAACTACATTTTTCTCAATTGTAGGAAGCACAATGCAAGAAGAGTAGGTGCAGTCCTGCCAGGTCTCACTCACTGATGTCACCCAGCTCTCCCAGGCTTGTGTCCAGCCACCTCTGGAACACTGACGAACACGACTGGCAAACTGGTAACAACAGACGAGGAGAAGGTTGAGGTACTCAACTTTTTTGCCTCAGTCTTCACTGGCAATCTCTCTTCTCACACCTCTTGAGTGGATGGACCTCAAGGCAGAGACTGGGGAGCATAGTCCCTCCCACTGTAAGAGAAGATCAGGTTCAAGACCACCTGAGGAACCTGAACATACATAAGTCTATGGGACGTGACAAGATGCATCCCAGAGCCCTGAGGGAATTGGCTGATGTAGTTGCCAAGCCACTCTCCATGATATTTGAAAAGTCATGGCAGTCAGATGAATTGCACTAATTTTTAAAAAGGGTAGAAAGGAGGACCCTGGGAACTACCGACTTGTCAGCCTCACTCCTGTGCTTGGGAAGATCATGGAACAGATCCTCCTAGAAGCTATGCTAAGGCACATGGAAGACAGGAAGGTGATTCAAGACAGCCAACATGGCTTCACCAAGGGCAGGTCTTGCCCGACCAACCTAGGGGCCTTCTATGGTGGAGTGACTACATCAGTGGACAAGGGAAGACCCGTGGACGTCATCTATCTGGACTTCTGTAAGGTCTTTGACATGGTCCCCCACAACATCCTTCTATCTAAATTGGAAAGATAAGGATTTGAAGGATGGATTATTCAGTGGATAAGGAATTGGCTGGATGGTCACATCCAGAGAGTAGTGGTCAATGGCTCAATGTCCAGATGGAGATCAGTGACTAGTGGTGTCCCGCAGGGGTCCATATTGGGACCGGTACTGTTTAATATCTTCATCAATGACATAGACAGTGGGATCAAGTGCACCCTCAGCAAGTTTGCAGATGACACCAAGCTGAGTGGTGCGGTTGACATGCCTGAGAGATGCGATGCCATCCAGAGGGACCTGGACAAGCTTGAGGAGTGGGCCCGTGTGAACCTCATGAGGTTGCCCTGCACCTGGGCTGAGGCAACCCCCAGTATCAATACAGGCTGGAGATGAAGGGATTGAGAGCAGCCCTGCCGAGAAGGACTTGGGGGTACTGGTGGATGAAAAACTGGACATGAGCTGACAATATGTTCTCGCACCCCAGGAAGCCAACCGTATCCTGGGCTGCATCAAAAGAAGCGTGGCCAGCAGGTCGAGGGAGGTGATTCTGCCCCTCTACTCTGCTCTGGTGAGACCCCACCTGCAGTACTGCATCCAGCTCTGGAGCCCTCAGTACAAGAAAGACATGGACCTGTTGGAGTGGGTGCAGAAGAGGGCCACAAAAATTATCGGAGGGATAGAACACCTTTCCTATGAGGAAAGGCTGAGAGAGTTGGGGTTGTTCAGCCTGGACAAAAGAAGGCTCCGGGGAGACCTCAATACTTAAAGGGGGCTTATAAGAAAGATGGGGACAGACTTTTTAGCAGGGCCTGTAGCGATAGGACAAGGGGGAATGGTTTTAAACTAAAAGAGGGTAGATTTAGACTAGAGATAAGGAAGAAATTTTTAATGATGAGGGTGGTGAAACACTGGTAGAGGTTGCCCAGGGAGGTGGTAGATGCCCCATCCCTGGAATCATTCAAGGTCAGGTTGGACGGGCCTTTGAGCAACCTGATCTAGTTGAAGATGTCCCTGCCCATGGCAGGGTGGTTGGACTAGATGACCTTTAAAGGCCCCTTCCAACCCAAACCACTCTATGATTCTATGATTCTACAAATAACTACAAATACTTCAGTTAGTACTTCTGGTCAGAAGGAATAAGGTAGAACAACTACAAAGGTAATGGCAAAATATTATTTAAATATGATACAGAAGATCATCATAAACTGTAGCTGCTTCATTTTTTTCAAAATGCCCCAGTATTTCTGATGCTGCAGAAAACATGCCACAATGGAGAAACCCCAGTAGAAAACCAACATCCAGGCTTGTGTCATCCTCCCAAATATAACAGTGCAATGTCCAAATGTAGACCAGATGCTGATAAAAATACCAGGGGACAAGTGAAAAATATTTAAGCTGAACCACTCTTTTCAGCAAAACCAATATAATTACATCAAACTGTATATTTTTAATGACTATGGGTATAAGGCGGAAAAGACTTCACTCAGGAAAATTAAAACAAAATTTTTTCTCTGGTATCAGCTGGCAGCATGTTTCTGCATCCATTTGACCAAGTGCAGTGCATCCTGCGAGCTGTGGTACCCAGATGAGCTCTTTCTCCCTCTTGCACCCCACTGCCAGGGTGGAGCGGCTTCCCTTGGCCCTTCTTGAGGCTGGGTTATCTCCAGGCATCAGGATCCACTGCACACTAGCCAAAACATGGATGGGGAGTAATGGCCCATCAGGGAGCCGTGAACAGCTCACACTGAAATGAAGACTTGCTTGGTCTGTGCAAAGCAAAACTCAGTTTCCTATTCTGGGAAAGGTTAAATGGTTTTTTTCAGTATACACCGCTGAAACAAAATATACATTTCCCGACTCTTCTTTCAGTTTTCATTCTAGAGAGAAAGTGTGAAAATCTGACATTTTGTTCTCTTTGGAGATTAAGACAAACATCTAAACACTGAAAACATAAGCTTCTGTCTTCTGTCTTCAATTGCTAGAAGCTGACTGGAGAAAAGCTTTGCTGAACTCCCTGAGGAAGAGGATTTTCCTGCAGATCACCAAACAAGTGCATTATCTCCACGGGGGTAATGTATTACGAACACCCTGGGCAAGGGTGGCCAGCTGCTGGGCCTTCCTCTGTGGTTATCTTCCCTGGGAAATGCCAACGGGTTTTTCACCCCACCTGATAAAGCACAAACAAAGAGAGGGGACAAAAGATAACCTGCCAGAAGAAATTCTGAGCCATGGGGACAAACAAATTCACAAGTAACTCTTCAGCTGCTCCTTTCTCTGTGGATATTTTAAGTGGGGATAAAGCACTGAATTATGCACCATAGTTTACTTTTCCCTTGACTGTAGGACTAAGCAGTAAAGAAAATAAAACCATTCAGAAATGTGGGATGCCTTTAGGGCAAGAATAACAGGCTCTGTGGACACCAGAGCCCCGGAGTGGGAGCTGGCTCCCCTCTGGGTGAAGCTGGAGGGGGCAATGCCTTCCAGGACCTCCCAGCATGTCTGCTCGGTGCTGGGAGACACCCAGTCCAAAGGGAAACTCCCCTGAAACAAGTCTGGTGGCGGCAGTGGGTGCTCAGCACCAAATGGTTTGTTGCCTAGCCATAAAATAGCTCTATATTAACACTGTGCTTGCTAATAAAAAAGATTAAATAAGACTAAATTATCTGGCAAAAACATTTTTGAAAATCTGTTTCCTCTTGTTGAATGCTATAGATCATCAAGTTCACCTCCTTCCCAGAGAGATTTCTCTTTTTTATTTACCACTTATGTACTGGGAAAAGTCTTATGCACCACAGGGAAATGGAATAGATACTAATATTCAGTCATCAATCATTGTTGATTATGTTTTCAGTAAATATTCTTACTGAATCTTTCCTTACTAAATTTCACTGAAACTATTCACATGTCTTTCAGACTGAACCTTGCTATTTTTCTCCCCATTATCCCCCATGTGTGCTTCCATACTTTTCTGTGGGTTTAACAGATCACCACAGTATATTTTAAACTTGAAGTTGAGAGTAGGGAACTAATAACTTTCACTGCACAACATTTCTAGAGCAGATGGGCTATTACGTAGTGTGTGTAAGCTGATACTGATTTAAGCATGTCATAAATACAAGGAAGTGAAACTAAACTTGTGCCAAAATCTTCACTCGGTTATCCTAACTATGTGTAAAAGTGCCAGATATTGCCACCAGTCTTCGTATCAATACAAACAGAAACTTTTAGTGGTTGTGAATAAAGACTCGTCTACATGCATGCAAAGTATATAGTCACTTAGATGCTTTAATCTTTTTCTGAGCAGTGGCAAATATTTATGTAGCCCAAGATTGCCCAACTGGCATGAGCTAATGGACCTGCTCAGGAAAATGAATGGGACCAAAGTATTCATCAAAGCAACCCATGCTTGCTGGGAATTACAGGGAAGTGAAACTGCTGTTCCAAGCAGGTGACCAATGCCTGGACATACCTCTGGGTACGTCCCATACTTACTTTAGGAGGGATCTGCCTACCTACAAGACATTTCATCAGCCCAGACCCAAGCAGTTCCTTCTTGTTTTGAAGAAAAATAAGTTAATAATGCTTCATTCCTAACTAAGAACCTTCATATGCTCCGGGGGTGACTGCGACTTCTCTCTCTGTACCTGCTTGGTGTGAGCATCAGCACTGGCTCCCACCCCAGCCCTAAGCTCAGCTCAACAAGGCAATTCCTGCTCTGCTGTGCCCACTCAATCCACAGTGCCATCTCACGGGTTGCTTGGATTAGACCAAGGACAGACGGTTGTCTTCCAGAATGAGATTTATTTTATTTTGCTTTTTTTAAATTAAAGATGAGAGTGAATAGCTATACCTAAGTTATCCAGCTGTTGGGACAGCAATGCATGGGACAGGCCTGCCAGTCTGCTTGGACCTCCTGATCGCGCGTGGTATTTCCACTATCTTTCCACAACAGTACTGGGAGATGTTTTCTTGTGCCAAGACTGCAAGAACAGTCCTGTTTGCTCAGTGTAAAGTGCCCATGATTTGTCTGTTCAGGGGACAATGCTTTTACGAACAGTTCATATCTACAAGTACTTCTTCACAAACCCATGTCTCACGTTCAAAAGGTGAGGATTACTTCCTGTTATTTCACTGCAAGCATTCCTAAGGCTGTGCTCCACATCGGAGAGATGATGATTGCTGCAGGAGATCCTCACATACATGCAGGAGCAGGATTGGTTCCCCCTTCCGTACAGCTCATTATCCTCTGCCTCTCGCTGTTTGTTGATAGGCCAAACAGCAGCACTCTCGACCTAGGGGAAACAGTAAACCCTTTTGAAAACTCTATACTTGGCAACACAATACATGTTTACCTTTGATTCATTGATTACAGTGGGTCAGTAGAGCTCGTTCACATCAACAACAGAAGGTGGTTTATCTGTTACTAATTAAAAAACCTTCAACTGGAGTGGTTAACACTGCCAGCATCGATTATAATGAGTTCTACATAAACAGACACAGCTTTGGTTTTACCCTTGTGTGTAATTCCTAATCAAGCAGTAGTCTGGGGAAGTGGAGAGAAAAAGTGTGTATGTGGGGGTGACCCTCACACACATCTCCCTCCGTATACAGCTTTCCCCAGCTCCCCACCCCAGTTACAGACACCCCATAGCCTGAGCTCCCCAGGTCCTTTCCAGCCCCTGCAAAGGGGCAGGGGAGACTGTGTGCTTCTAAGTGAAAACAAGCCAACATTAAAAAAAGAAAAGAGCAATAAATATTCAGAGAACTGGAAAAGGATAAAAAGTATCTTTCTTTAAAAAAAAAAGTTAGGGAATTATAGGCCACTCAACCCAACCCCAGTTCTTGGAAAAATGATGGAAATATTAGTAAAGCATCTAAAAAATAACGAGATGATAAATAGCAAGATGACAAAACGAAAATGATTTTGTCAAAAACAAACCACATCAGACCAACCTAATCTCCTCCAATGGCAGAGTAACAAGCCTTGTCATTAGGAAATAGTCGAGTTAAAGTACAGCTTAGCAAAGCAATAGCTAGGTTATATTTAGGTTTAGTAAGGTGTTATTGTCTTACATGACATATTCTTACATAAGGTACAGAAATATTCACTACAAGATTGGTGCAAGATTGGAAACCATTTTCAAAGGTTTTAGTGATCCAGCATTAAGGAGAAATAGGGCTTTCCCCAGGGTGTGCTCTGGGCGTGATTCAATATTTTCATTATCACTGGTATAAAGACACCAGGTGTGACAGGAGGGGAGGCAGAATGCAGCCCAGGGGCTGCAGGCTGAGGCAGCCGGGTACAGCAACAGGGGGGCTCCAGTTTTGCCCCTGGAGAAATTTAACATCAAATTAGCGTCAGCTGAGCAAGACTCCAGCAGTCCCGTCTCTGGCCAAAAAACACAGCACGTCCACCTTTGTCCTGGCATTTCCTAACTGCAGGAATTTCCAGCTAATGTGTCCCACTGAGGTGCCCAGTGTGTGACAGACCGTCCAAGAGTCCCAGATTCTATCACCTGCAGTACCCGTACTACCTGTTTCTAGGCTAAGTACATGATAACCACTACAGATGGTGGATGGGACAAAAAAAAGAGATTCTGGGGGAAGAGAAGACAATGCAAATGCTGGAGCAATCAGCTTAACACACAGGTGATGGTAGACTTATGGGGTTTAAAATCAAGTCAAAGAATAAGCTAGTTTTCAGTCTGCTGGGACAGATATTTCTGTAAGTGGCCAGTCTCCAATTTCCTAGCCATTTCAGGGAGATCTAAAGGCATCTTGGCAGAGGTGGTGTGCTTTTTAAGGAGGGATTTGAAAGAAGAAAATGTTGCCACAGAGCATGTACAGAAGTTGGCACCCCCTGGGCAGCTTTCAGGGTTTAAATATTTTATGGATCATCTGCCTCACAGCGGGAGGCAAAAGGTGTGCAGACATTTTAAATCTGCAGAAACCTAGGGCTTTTCTTTGGTGAAGGAACCAACTGTTATCAAAATAAAGATCTAACACTGAATGTGTTCAGGCCACATAATTTTAGAGCATAGCAACAACAGGTTCACTGAATCTTTCTCTTCCCTACGGTTCTCCAGAGGGAACAATTGCAAACAGACACAGAGAGGAATGAAATTTGCCCAGACAAAAGGCAGAGAACTGTCAACATTTGTTCTCAGACCCACTCACATATATTGTTTATTCATGGCACAAGAAAGCAGAACATAAGTCTACTCAGATAATAAAAAAATGTAAATGTACAAAATAAATTAGCACGCATTTGAATATTTTCCAAACTCTGTTCTTCTGTGCTAAAAGATTTTGTCGATAATCAGAGACAGCTCTCCCCACTGCAATCACGCAACTTTATCTTTGGAGATGCTTCATCTTGTCCTGAGGCTAGACTGCCAAGAATCAGACCTGTTTAGACACCTGCAGTCATGCTTCTTGCATCTCTAAGGATGCAAACAGAGTTAAATCTCACCTGTTTGAACTAAGGACACATGTGAAAAATTACCATCTTAATGGAGATACATGAAGGAAAATGACAGTATCAAGTGTTTCTTTGGCAGAAACTTACTTCTAATTTTGAAATAGCCCATTCAGGTTTGCCTGTTCCAAGGTTTACCATTTTCCTTCTCCCTCCCACGCAGGCTTTTAAAAAGCATAACATTAGCAGGTCTTAATTACAAGCAGATCTAGAGAAATCAAGGCAGCTACATGGATCCCTACCGAGATCACGATCAGTGCTGGCAACTTTCGAAGTCTCCGAGGAGAAAAGCACAGTCCTGTGTAGTACTGCAAGCCCGAGCCCAGGCGGCATCACGGAGGGGTGCATGCTGCCTGCCGCGGCTGTGGCGTGCTGGGAGCACGGCAGATGGCCCACCAGATTTGTTTGTTCCCAGTGTGCATATTGTGTGCTGCACTCCGGCAGAGCCTGCGTCTGGGCAGCCGGGAGGGAGGCTGTCTGCTTGCCTTGTGCTGGCTCTGCTGGGGCATGCCAGAGGAYGAGGGAGATGACACCTTCCCAGGGGGCTGAGTGTTTCAGGGAAAAGCCTCTGGAGTCATGCAGTGAAAAGCAGAGGGAGGTTTCTCTCCAGGGTGAGGTGCAAACCTGCAGTGCGAGTGGACACCAGGACTCCTGAGAGCATGGTTTCACAGTCTTTATAAGAAAAGTAGAATAATTTAGGTTGTAAGGCACCTCTGGAGGTCATCCAATCCCACCACCTGCTCACAGCAGCACCAGCCTGGAATCTAGCTCGGGTTGCTCAGGGCCGTGTCCAGACAGATTTTGGATGCCTCCAAGGACAGCAATTTCATAGCCTCACAGGTTGACCTGCCCTTGTGTTTCACCTTCCTGTGCACATTACTTTCCTTATATTTCATTTGCATTTACCTTGCTGCAGCTTGTGTCCCCTGCCTTGCACGCTACCACTATACACCTCTGGCTCCATCTTCTCTCTAATGTAGCCCATTATGTAGGGGAGGACAGCAGGTACAGCTTCCCCTTTGCCTTCTCTTTTCCAGGCTGAACAAGCCCAGGTCTTCCAGCCTCTCCCCTCTTGTCCTGGGCTCCAGCCTCCTGACCATCCTGGAGAGATGGGAGGGACGCAGGAAGATGCGACACCTCTGGCAGCGGCATCCTGCACTTTGGTCAGGTTAAAGCAATTGTGAAACCACAGCCTGAGAAGAGGAGGAAGCGGACTCAAAGCCAAATTTGAGAAGTGATGGAAAGTAAGAGTCTTCTTGGGACACGGAGGATCTTTACTGCATTGCAGAAAGAAACTGATGCTAGAGTGAAAGCAAGGGTAGGGACTCGCTGCGGTGGCTCGGGGGACAATGCTATTTGTGCATTCCTTTATCAGGGCTGGAATTAATGTCTGAGCAAGACACTCCCCTTTGGAGTGAGCCTGGACCTACTGTGTGGGGCTGGCAGGGGGCAAGACCAGTGTACAGCATGAAATCAATGAATAAGCAACTTAAAGGTGAAGATCTGCCGTATCTTCGCTTGGAAGGACTGGAGCAGACACTTGACACAGTTGTACCTGATCTATATTGGCGCTGTGGGTAACTTGTTCCAACAAGTCACTGCTGAACTGTTTGTTACCATGAGTGCATGTCCCTTTGAAACACAGCGAGAAACAGAGGTCCACAGATTAAACATAGCCTGGCAGCGGAGAGAAAGATACAGCCTCCGCCAGCTCCATGCTGACATTTAATCTCAGCACTATTGTAGGAAGGACTCGTGCTCTCTGTACTCCAGGGGGCATCATCAGAACATCAACAACCCATCGTGTTTTAAAATGGCTTTCAGGGTGATTAGTTAAATATTTAAAAAAGATGAAAGTGTTTCTCTGCCAGAGAAGCAAGCATACAGTTCTTCTAATTTAAATAATTAACTCTTTTTTGGACTACAGCCAGCCTGTTTCCAAGGGAATTCATGCTGGATGACTCTTGTTAATGTTGCCAATTTACTGAAAATGAAATAGTATTATTAATATCTTGCCATAATAATAATAATTTTAAAAACCCCAAAGTAACGTGGGGTTCAAAGTAATAAGATGCCTAATGTTCCAGACCAAGAGGAGCAAATGGAAGGATTCCTAACAGCATTGTTGCTAATGAGCTGTCTTTCAAAATATCAGAGAAGTGGCTACATAAGCCCACTGTCTGCACAAAAAGAGACCTGTAAGTTCATATGCAACATATTCTGCTATCAAATATTGAAACAAAGTCTTTCCAAATTTCAGGATAATTTACATGATTGGATGAAACTGTTGTATACATGAGGGAAAAGAAATCGGGTATCACATTGCATATAACATTGGAGATTGATACGGATTAGATTTTATTTCATTCATTTTCCCTCTTGCACTCCCACAGAAACATCAGCAAGTAAAGGGCACTTTCAACTGTAAGACTAAACTGCTCTTAAACGAAGTCATGTTTAGTCAGTAGTTTTTTTCTTCACTTTTCTCAGTAACTTTACTCAAAGCTGTACCTTTTTTCTTTAATCGTGTTCTCAATTGTCTCTTGGTGCACATATTATTCATCTTCAGTCTGCACATGTTCTAGGTAAGGCTCTGTAAATTCAGAGGCTATTTTCATTTGTTACTTTAAAAAGAAACAGGCTGCATGTGCCCAGCTGTTATTCTACCAGCTGGTAAACAATTCAAACACATGTTCTAGCAGCCTGGATCAAAACTCATATTGAACTCCCCTGCTTACCTTTGCACGGGTGAAAGGCACCTGCAGAGGAGAAAGAGAGGAGAAGCCAGGAAAGAAAGGATTTGCAGCAGCTCCAACAGCCCTGTGTGCATGGAATCCTCCATGCTGCACCTACTGGCAGTTTCACATGTGCAAGGATACATGCTGGAAAACAGAGGTAAAGAAATTCCGTTTGCTCCTAACCCCTGAGGAATGGCCCAGAGGAAAAGCCCACCAAAACAGTTATCCCGTTACTGTAAAGCTTTTCTTTCTGAAAGATTCTTCCCTTAAAGCACACTACAGGAAAAGACATTTTCACTACAAGAAAGACATTGAGGTGCTGGAGTGTGTCCAAGAACAACGAAGCTGGTGAAAGGTCTAGAGAACAAGTCTTATGAGGAGCGGCTGAGGGAGCTGGGGTTGTTTAGCCTGGAGAAGAGGAGGCTGAGGGGAGACCTTATTGCTCTCTACAACTACCTGAAAGGAGGTTGTAGTGAGGGGGGTGTGGGTCTCTTCTCCCAGGTAACAAGTGACAGGATAAACAAAAATGGCCTCAAGTTGCGCCAGAGGAGGTTTAGATTGGATATTAGGAAAAATTTCTTCACCAAAAGGGTTATCAAGCACTGGAACAGGCTGCCCAGGGAAGTGGCAGAGTCACCATCCCTGGAGGTATTTAAAAGACATGTAGATGTGGTGCTTCAGGACATGGTTTAGTGGTGGACTTGACAGTGTTAGGTTAACGGTTGGACTCGATGACCTTAAAGGTCTTTTCCAACCTAAATGATTCTACGATTCTATGAAGTATAGCACCTTTTCTCCTGCAATCCCCTACTTCCCAAGGGGATGCTCCTCCTGGGCGGAAAGTGTTCTGCTGGGCACTGACCTGTGAGCTTTTTCCAGTCCCTCAGTTATACACACATTAGCATAGCCCCTGTGGTTGCCCCTCCATGGGGTGCTGCAGAAGCAGCACCTCCTATGTAATGGCTTTAAGGGGGGGATCATGTAAAACACAGGTGGCCCGACCACATGGGTCCACCTCTGTGTGAAAGCATGCTCTGGTGTACCAGCCTGACACTTCCTTGCCTGTATTTGGGCAGTGCCTGCACCTTGTGCCAGCCCACACTTGCGGAGCACAGGGCAACAGTTTATCCTTCAATCCATTGCTGCGTGAGGTACCGGGTGACACCAATCCAGCTGGGGTGTGCTGGGTACCAGGGGCTCCTGAGTGCCTATCTCTGCCCTCATGTCACCACCCCTATAGCAACCCTCAGCCACTACAAACATCAGTACTACTGTTTTAATTTTAAGTTTACTAGTGATGTCCCCAGAAATTGGTGCTTATTAATGTCAATGTAGATAATTAAGAAATAGTGGATCATTTAAAACTAATATGCCAAATAAAAGCTATTAAAAGTCTAGTGTAGAAGAAGCAAAATATCTCTGTGCAAAATACTAAGATGAGATCTCGCTGCAGTATGCATCCAGCTGTCTTTTCCTTAGGCTCTTATCTAGTATTATGTAAGTGTTTAATTTTACTCATTTCAGTACTTCTACTGTATGAATTCATGCAGTTTACAGAAGTTAATGACGCATGTGAAGTATTTGCTAGAGTGAGGGGCTGGATTCCCAGCAGGAGGATCTGCAGAAATGCAGGAGGACTCTTATGACTGTTGTAAGCAAAGGCAGGGTTCGGCCATGCATATASAGCAAAAATCAGGTGCCTCCCCAAAAAAATTGTCTTCACTGTTTGCTCTGAACCATTCCTAAAGTAATAACACTTGTCTGCCCTGGTTAATGTTTTCTAGAGGACGCTTTGCTTTCATAATGCTATTTAACAGTATAAATAAGAGAGGGAGCTGCAGGGTAGTCCTAGTGAAGACAGCAGGATCCTTGAAAGCTGCTGTAAGTAGTCATTTTTTTGATTCCTATAGAGACTTCAAAAGTGTATCCTCTTGTTGCATGCAATTGATTTTAAGTCTTTCCTAGGGTTGTATCTTATATTGAAATCTGTCTTAGCAATTGTTCCAGTGATAAAGAGGCTTTTATTTCATCAGCTGGATATAAAGGGCATAGGCATCACGATTTAGGCATGGAGTTGCCTGCACATTGYCAGGTGGCTGGCAGAGTAAGAACCTAAAAGCCAGAGTGGGGTGTCTAGTTGCCTTGCAGGGAAGCAAGGTGATCTCTGGAGCCAGCAAATTCTAAGCACCTAAAAGTGGATCTTTCCCAGATGTACCTCCTGCTAGAGGAAATAGGCTCTGCTCCATTAAAAGCCTGAGGATGGGTGCTTAGACCTTTTTTTTTAATGTATTGGGGATGCTTTTTAAGTAATTCTGCTGATTTTTATGTTCAAGGTCTACAAGAAATATCTTTGCTTAGGGAATGGGATGTTTAAGGTCTGCTTCCCTTTTAGATGAGACATCTTACTATCGCTCTAATCATCAGATTACGGGATCATTGAGAGGGAAGGAGAGAAAATGGCTTTCTCCACATGCTCAGGGGTGCTAAGATCACAGTGAGGCCAACATGTTCATGGTGCCAGAGACCGGGCAGTGGTCATGTGCACACTGGAAAGTAGAAACAGGGAACCCGGTCTGATGTGTTCTTGGGACTGCTGCTGCTGCTTTGCAGAGAGAAGAAAATCTCCTCTGTCCCACCAGGCTGCCCTAACCACTGCACTGGTTCTTTTTTATTTTCTTTTTTATCCTCTGGCCTCAGTGACGCTTCATCCCTGAGTATGTGCAGTAACTCAGGCTCAACAGCAAATACTGATGGTGGCCTGGTAGAAGAGTGAGAGCTCATGTTCACCTGTTTCCAGGTAAAAGGAGGCCTAGAAGTGGGTGATGCCACTCTTGGAGGGTCCGCTTCCCGGGTGAGCTCTTCAATGCTAAGTTGTCTTACAGAAGATAGATGACACTGGGAACAGCTCTGTGAACAGTCACATACGTTTCTACAGGATAGTGTAAACTTGGCTTCTATGTTTCTGCTGCAAAAGGAATTACTTTTAATGAAATATTCACAGTGGTTGGATTCTTTACAGAATCCAATGCCTTTGGCTTGTGCTTGCAATCTTCTCAGGGGCTTCAGGCACAGAGGCATCAAATCTCTAAATCACAAGAGAAGTAAACGTCTAGCTGATCAGTTTGGAAACGCCTCTGAGCATGTCTAGGCACATACAATGAGGTACGCAGAGAGCTTCCAGGCGAGCCAGGAAAGCACATGTGGGTTTGTGGTGCTCCTATAAGTAGGCGGTCCTGGACAGTAGGCTTTTGGTGTCATTTTCTCACACACAGATGTGACTAGTCAAGTCTTTCTTTTGTGACTTTCTTGCGTGCTTTGGTGATTTCTTTTTTATATGGCCCTGAGTAGCTGAGATTAGTTCAGCAGACACCACTGATGGTGGTGGGGCCATGTCTTGATGTGCCTGGTGCCCTCACAGTGCAGCTTTCAGGAAACAGATTTCTCAGATTTCCTCATTTAGAAGCAATCAGGAGGGAAGCAGCACCATCTGGTGAGCAAACAGCCTTTCTATTTCATGCCTGCGTATGCTTTTGAGGACTGCAAATTTTCATGTCATCTAAAATGAGATTATTGGTGAGGACCCCTTATGGGAGTAGCATGGGATGAATATTCATCTCCTGGACTATTACATGGGACTCTAAAGGCAGAAAATTGTCTTCAGTATTGTCTTTCACAGAGATAAAAATCAGCCCTAAAGTGGACAAATTAGCTATATCCACAAAGCAGCAAGTTCTTTCAGTCAGAAAACTTAGTCTAGCTCACTTACAGATCTTCTGGTGGAATTATTCTAGGGTAACTTCAGCTAATTCCAGTTTTCGCCATTTTCTTTCTAGGATATACTGACCAAAATAAGTACTGCCATTCTGGGTTGCATGGTAGGGAAGATTGTGTGATAGGGAATAGGTAATACATTCAACAAGTGTTATCACCAAATCTATTACAGATAAATTGCTTAAAGGAACACTGTCCTCCAGGCATTGGCATGCTCTTGTACCATTGTCTGGTTTGCTTGAAAGCTCTTCATAAAAGCAACCTTTTCTTGAATACCACAAATATATTGTCATTGCGTAACATAACCAAAGAGAAGAAAAGAGGCAGAGAGGTAAACGGGTTTCCTTCAAGGCTATTCAAGAAGTCAGTGTAGGTTTGGAATTAAAATTGAAGAGCTTTTCACTTCTACTCCCATGTTTATGGACAAACTGTTTTTCTGGAGATTATATGAGTAAAGGTCTTAAGATAGGAAACTTCCTGCAAAATTAGCCCCTTCAGATAAGGGGCTAATTCCCTAACAGCTTTTTAGCACAGGTTCTCAGCTCTTTGCTTTTTAATAAATTGTTAGCATATATGCTTGGTAGGAAAATCCCTCACTCATTAAGACCACATGAGAATCTGCATCTTCTGCTTCATACTGAAAGGGTCTCTGTTGTCAATTTATCACTGACTGATCACTTGCTAACCTAGAAGCCACAATAATATCAAATGGAATAGTAAATATCAAGTATGAAGTAACAATTCCCAAACATATTCTAAAAGTTTACAGGATGCAAATTCTATTATAAAAGTACCTTTACATTTCAAAGAAGGGCCTAATAGAGTTGGCCACTTGTATCTTCAAGACTTAAACAACAAAAAGGACCTCTACAAACTGCAGCTTCTGAGTCTTTTATAATCTTATGATTTTAAAATCAACCATTGTCAAGATTTTTGTGAGGGCTGACTCATGAGTCTTGACTGTTTGTGATTGGCCAGTACTGAGTAACAGATGGATGATTCAGATTCAGTTTGTATTTAATTATCTGTGAATTCAGAGCTGTAATAAAATGAAATTAATTCCATGAAAGTACATAAATTAACCACAAAATGCAAACATGTCATAACTCCATAGGGCAAAAATAYCAGGGTAGGAAAAAAACCTTCAGAATACTGTAACCAGAACTCTTACAGCAAAACCATGCTATATCCATTAGCCGTAATTTTGAGGCCAGGTCAGTTAAATTCCCGGTCTACTTTGCATTCCAAATAAATAGAAATTGGCAGTTCAATATGTATATAGAAAAGTCCATCTATCTGCTGTGTTTTGTAATAAATATTAAATGTGATGAGATAGGGAACAGGTGGTGATTTATGTTTAAAATGAAATGTTTCATTCTTCAGTATTCATGTTATTCTTAATAAATTATGACTGCAGCTGAGTAAATAGTTCACAGTGAATAATTTATCCAGAGGCAGCTTCTGAATCGGCCTGCTGGATATGTGGAAATAGATTAGGGTTAGCTCTGATGCTTTTGTCTGGGAGTTGGTTTCTTTTCAAAGTCTGACTAATACATTGGCTCACTGATAGCCAGTTTTAAATATTCAGAACTGGAGCTCTTATGTTGAGTTACAAGTAGCTAGATACATTGAGAAGTATCATTTCAATGTCAAAATCAGAGGAGGAGGCCAAACTATAATTTAAAACTACTGTGCACAGTAACTGAAAATGTAGTTACCAAGAACCCTTACGGTTCTTCCATTTGTCAATAACACAGTAGGTGTTATTGCAAACAGGCCTGCTTTTTAGAAATACTTATACCAAACATGCAAATATTTAAATATTTTATTATAGGTCAAAAATGTTTTGTCGTTCTTATGCAGGTCTAACTGTAAATGGACATTCAACTACTAATACAAATTGTTCCCTCTGATGTTATGGAGAAAGCAGGACCGTGAGCATAGCACTTTCTGACAACAGTTTCTCAAGTTGAATCCTGCCAGAACAGAGAGGTGCAATTGGTTTAATATGCCCTTCCTTGCACAAGTTTTAGCAAATCTGGCTCATTATCTCCCCAAATCCTTTGTAACTCTCTCACCATTCCTTTGCCCTAGATTCCTCCTCAGAAATGAGGCCCACTGGGACATTCACATCCACATTTCCAAGGTCCCTTTGTAAGAGCTCATACAGTGCAGAGTGTCAGCTTTGCAAAGGAATGTAGATACCACAGACAAGCATAACAGGTTAAGATAAATGTATTGCCCTTTGACCAGTAGAGCATCTGATAAAAATAAGGCCTTGTTTTTGTTAATGACATTGACTCCTTCTGCTGTGCTGAAAATGAACCAACTCCAATGGTTTGGTTTGTCTATTAAGAGACAACACTTTATTTCAGGTTCTTATTTAAAGCGTTACATCATTTTTATTCAGAAGGAAAGAGCACCTATTCCTTAGAGACATAGGGCTTTACATTCAGTTTGCTACTGAAAAACAGCTGCCACCATTTGTCATCTCTTGAAATAGGGTGCCTTATGAATCTGACCAAAAGTTTATTTAAAGATCTCCTTCATGCCTGTTTGCTCAAATTCTGTTTGTATGTAGCTGTTGATTGCTGCCCACTTGCATGAATTTCCTTTTTCTTCCTTTACTCACAAAACATCCAGACTTCTTCTGTGATGCACTTTCCAGGAATTATCTTCGACCATTGGTGTCAAAAGCACAGTAGTGTCGCAGCCCTCCAGTGATTAGCCATGGTGTGTTTTCTGATGGGATATGCTCCGTTCTCTGGCCTGCTGAGGGTGCTGTGCATTCAGCTAATCCATACTGAATTTTGTCTTTGCAGGTATTTAGGGTGAGGGTGGCAGAAAGAGTTGGTGGCGACTTGCCAGGAGGCCTGGGAGAATAAAAACAAATCTGGCAAGAGTTGGAGAACATGGAAACTGAGGACAAAAGAAAGGCATAAGTTTTCTTATTCATTGGGAATGACAGGATAACTATTTCTACTTGATTAATTTACTTACCTTAGTAATAGCTTCTCCTTTTTTCCATAGGATTTTAATACAAGAAGATGAAGACCACATTCTACATAAGTTTGCTACTGGCTGGGCTTCATGCTGTTGCCCATGGTCAGCTCCCACCCAACCACCACAACAGACATGATCCAAATGAACCTGAACACCACATACATCAGGGAGGTGAAGCGATTGCTTGCCTCAAACTAGTGCCAAACAATGCTGACTTTGCCTTTCAATTTTTTAAAGAGGTTACACTGGAGGCACCTAATAAGAACATTTTCTTCTCTCCTGTAAGCATCTCCACTGCATTTGCGATGCTGGCCCTAGGGGCTAGATCAACCACTCAGACTCAAATCCTGGAAGGACTCGCCTTCAACCTTACAGAGATTCAGGAGAAAGAGATACATGAAGGCTTCCACAACCTTATCCACATGCTGACCCATCCCGAGAGCGGGGTCCAGCTCAACATGGGGAATGCCATCTTTCTAACAGAGAAGCTGAAACCTCTAAAAAAGTTTTTAGATGATGCCAAAGCTCTGTATCAGCTGGAGGCTTTTACCACTGACTTTAACAATCCCACTGAGGCTGAGAAGCAGATCAATGATTATATAGAGAGGAAAACACATGGGAAAATTACTAATTTGGTCAAGGACATGGATCCTCAGACTGTAATGCTTCTGGCTAGCTTTGTTTTCTTTAAAGGTAAGTCCTCTAGGATTCTTATTCACATTATTCATTCTTATCAACTTATCTAATGTCAGCTACCTCATTTGGAAATTGCTCTGGGGGAAATTTCAGATGCTCTTTGCTGGCCAGAAGAGCCCCTAATGGCACACTGGAGGTGGTGGAGAGGTGGCAGGACCCCACTTGGCACAGGGAGGCAGCTGGGGCCACACAGGCTTGGTTCTCTCTGTGGCAGCCACAGGAGCTCTGCTCCAAGCCGCAGCCTCTCGTGCAGCCTGAGCTTGCTTTCACGGGTTTACCTATAACTCCAATTGCCCTATGTTCTTCTAATTTTCAGTGAAAGCGCTGAGAAGTGTGCATGACCTAATCCTCTTAATGCCTCTCTTTAAACGTATGCATGGTTCAATGGCCTAATTTACTACATACTGTGTTTTTTTCCCTATCATCAGAGTCCTTTATGTATATACGCTAACTTATTTATATACGGAAGAAGTTAGTCATGAACAGGGGAGGACATTTTAAGGAACAAAGTGGAAACACGGTGCATTTCTGATGTGGGTTAGATGATGTGCTCTTAAGCCTGACACAACAGCACTCAGATATGAGATCCTACATTAATTTTATCTACAAATTGAGGCTTATGATTAAAGTCAATAGAAATGAAATGCATACAGTATATGAGTACACAGATGATGTCACATAAGCCCTTAAATGACAACTTAATAGAAAGGCCACTTAGATCACCTGAACAGAAAAGTAATGGTAGGTACAAAGAAAGTGTCTAATTATTTCATTACTGGCATCTGAAAAATAAAGTGAAATTGGAATTTAAGGCACTCTTTTGACCAGGTAAAAGATTCTTGTCTTACTGTGATACACATTTTAAAACATTATGTTTGAAAATTCTGACTTTAACAAATGGAGGAATAGGTGAATATTATTACTAGTTATATAAAATTCAATTTATGATGGGATGGGACTTGGGCTATTCAGTTGCATTCTCCTTCTCTGTATCAGGCAACTGGGAAAAGCCTTTTAAACCAGAGCATACTGAAGAAAGGGAGTTCTTTGTGGATGCTGAAACTACTGTGAAAGTCCCTATGATGCACCAGACGGGCAGATTCGACTTCTATTTTGATGAGGAGCTGTCATGCACTGTGGTACGGCTTCATTATAATGGCAGTGCTACTGCATTTCTAGTTCTGCCAGCAAAAGGGAAAATGAAGCAGTTAGAGCAAACTCTGGTCAAGGAAACCGTCCAGGAATGGTCAGACCATCTCTTCCAGAGGTAATCTTCTGCCAGTCAGCTGCAGCGGCACCTAGATTTATAGTCTTTTTTCTTTTTTGGGAATGCAAACACTATGAACTTGCTGATTCTGGGAACTGAGTGGGTTATTTTTGGCTTGTGTGTCCTAGCTGTAAAAATCTTGCAGCTGGTTGGTATTTAACTATTCCCTTGTTGATGCCTGAGTGACTTGCTGCTCCTCCCACCAGAGCAGAGACCATCCTGATGGGCTCCCAGGAGTCCCAAATATCAAGGCTAGTTTGGCATTTCTAAAACAGTCCATTGACTGAGTGGGAAGGTGGCAATTCTAAGGCAAATCTGCTATACTGAGGTTTCAGCTAATATGTTTTACCTCTCATATGTCACTGACACACCCTGACTCAGACATACGTCTAAACCTTAAATAAACCGTAACTTAAACAGTTTGTAGCAATGCATACATACATACTATGTCCTACACAAATACCTTCCTTACAAGAACCATTGCAGCACACAGTGGTTGTTAGAACAGGCTAGTGATTAATTGTGGGTGTCCTGATTTTCTGGCATTTTGTTTTTGAAACTATAAAAATCTAATGAGGTTCTGTTAGCTCCTACCATTGACTCTAACATCAGCTAACATGTTTTACAACCTTGTTTGTCTGGGAGGGAAGAGATCTTAGCACCAGCATATGAGTAATATCAAGTTAATACGTGCCTAATTTACCAAGCTCTGCCCTGATTCACAACTAATAAGGCTGTGCAGTTCACACCCATGATTCTTGGTGCATCATTCTAGAAATGCCAGCACAGTTAATAAAAACATAATGGGTAGCAAATTGGATATGAGCTAATAACGTGACACCTCAAATATGACAAATAAAGATGTATAATTCTCAACTGCAAAACCAGGAAAATCCTTATCTAAATGAATTCCTGGTGCAAGTTCCTTCAAGAGCAACACAGGAATACGTTTTTCATGGGAGATGCTCTGAGAATCAAATGGCAATTTCAGTTCTACTATTACATTGATGCCAGTGCTAATACACTTGGTCCCATCATCTTCTAGTGCACTGGGCAGTATCACATAAAGGCTACAGCAGTGGGGTTTGGATCCCGCCCATTTTGCTGTTCAACCCAAGCCATCTCTAGGCAAGACAACAAAAGACTTGAGCCACCTAAAGGGTAATCAGTGCAGTAGGTGAGTTGGAGACTCCGAGGATCCCTAAACAGTGCACGAAGGGAAATCCAACAAAATGCATACTAAGCAGGAGCTGCCTACAGATAGCTCACAGCCAAAGGCAAACTCGAGTGTGGCCAGCTCACAGGAGGAAGACGATTAGAGGATAGGGTGTCCAAAGGTCCAGGCAGCCAGGGACAGACTGTCTCTGGAGCCATGCCAAATGCCACAGCTATGCCAAAAACACTGCTTTGCTTTGAAGTGCTGGGGTTTGCCACACTTCTCCCCCAACAGACTCTGTGCCCCACTTCAGGTCTCTACCTGCTTGAGCGACATGGGCTGTCACTTCCCCACCTCATCTTCTCTGTAAAGAGGAGCTCTCATTACTGTCCTCCTTTGCAGAGTGCTCTCAGATTTGCTGAAGAAAAACACCAGATAGATATTACTATTATTATTATGAATGATAGTGCCTGTATCACCATGAGAAGCACCAGCAATTAAATTAGTGCTCATTGTACACTCAGGGCTGGTCCAGCCCCCTGGGGTTTGACACTCATGGGAAGTACACAGCTTTCTCACCATCATTTACCTCGGTGAAAGATCCTTCTCACCACCTTCTGTGTTTCTCTTCTACCTAACAGCCTGGTGAGCCTCTACTTCCCCAAATTTTCTATTTCTGGGAGCTATGAAATAACAAACACCCTTAGCAAGATGGGAATTGTGGATGTGTTCACCGACCAGGCAGATCTCTCTGGCATCACCGGTGCCCCATACCTGAAGGTTTCTAAAGTAAGTCTGGGGCTGTCAGCCCTTTCCTTTCTTTCACGAACATGCAGGAATACCACTCTGTGGTAGCATCCAGAAACACCAGCTAAATACAGCTCTCAGCTTCCCAGCTTGCCTGCAGCTGGGCTTAACCTGGCCTCAGCCTGCAAGCTTACAAGAGGAGTTTGGCCCTTGGTGACAGTGGCAAGATTAGTTTGCTGCACATTTGTTTTTTCCAAGACTGGTATCAGATACCTCTTGGGGGTTATCTGGAACATGAGAGGAACATCAACCCCCGGCTCCTCGAGGGGAGCCGCTAATGCTTCCGGACACACCACAGCCTGTCCTTCCACCCTGGAGACTCAGTTTCAGAGATGCAGAAAAGCTCTTACAAGTGGAGCCTCCATCCTTCATCCAATCTTTGGGACAGAGGAAAAACAGTCTGGGACTTTTTTTTTTTTTTGAGGAAATTTCTGTATCTCTGTCCTGGTCCTCATTTAAAGCAGCCATGACTAGAACAACACAGCTTCACTGCAACAACATCACTTCTCAGTGGATCCTCCAAAGCAGGGCTGCTTTAAAAGGGTCTGATTCATCTCTCAGGTGGTTGTCGTCTGCCCAGAATGACTGTCTGTTTTCTTTCTTCCTAGGTTGTTCATAAGGCTGCTCTGGATGTTGATGAGAGAGGTACTGAGGCGGCAGCAGCAACTGCTGCTGAAATAATGACAATGTCTCTTCCTCCAACCATTGAATTCAACCATCCCTTCCTCATGCTGATTTTTGATAGAGATACAAACAGTACCCTCTTCATAGGAAAAATAGTTAACCCGACTATTACTAGCTGAAGTGACATATGAATTCTGATTGCAATTACTGATTAAAGAAGATGTGAAACTGCATGACATGATTTATTTCCATTTGTACCAGATTAGTATATGGTTCCTTTTTAGCAAGAGTTTTCATTGTATGCCATTATCAAAAACTATTGGCATTAACTATGACACTTGCTTAAGAGGAAGCGAGGAAAATGTTTTAAATTCAGCTAGCAAAGAATGCCTTTTTTATTTGACTGAAAGCCAAGGAAAGACCTAAGATTTGCCAGCAGAGAGAGACATTTGTATTACAATGGAAGACTCCTGCTTAATAGGTGGTTGTCAGCCAGAATAGCAGATAAAATTATTAACACTCTTGTGAACAAAGCAGAAGTGGTTGTAATTTACCGTAAGTAAGTAAACAAGAGATGGGAAGAGTTGGATCAACAATGCAGGGTCACGGGAGACTGAAGCTTCTAACGGAGGCAGCACTGGGAATGTGAAAGGCTGTCTTCAACAAAGAAATCTCCTTTCTCCACCAGAAACCTTTTATCATTTTTAGCATTAATCTAGCAGCAAATCTTCCTGAGTTTCTTGCAGCTCAAAACAGAGCAGGAGGATCAAATCTGCTCTTGAACCTAAAGACTTTCAACCACGTATTGCCAATTTGACAGACCTAGCCCGTGTGAGTAGCTGAATTCTCACACATGTATCCATCAGTGGTCAGAAGGATGTAGCTGGATGGGCAGGTGAGGTATTTGGATGGCAATTCGCAAGCATACTGTCAGCTGAGATTTGTGGAAAATGTATAATGAGGGTCTAGAAAATTGTAGATATTTCAGGTGCTGTCCTTTTACAGCCAGCAAAGTAGATAAGGAGCACCCAATAAGCAGATTGCCTCACCCAGGGGTGGTGGCAGTTACCCAGGTAGGACATAGGGCAGCTTGAGGGCTGGCTGGTAACCACCTTCAACAGACCTGCCTTGGCAACAGGTACCAGAAGGAGCACAGTTGCCCCTTTCTTCCCTACAGTTGTGGTTTTTGGAAGGAGATGAAATGGTGTCACGGCATCAGGAATCACGTTGGGAGCAGTCAAATGGCTTGCAAAGCTAACACAGCCTCAACCAGGTCTTGTGTGCTCTCTGTGAAATTAAAAGCAAGTGTGATTTTATCAGTCTGGTGCAAAGCAGCGTCTCCCCTTTCACATTCAAAAGGAAAGCCGCCTTCCTGCTCTGTGTTCCTAGTAAAAAGCTCCTGTTAACTCTCATACATGGTACTTGATGGTGTTTTTTGACTAAATAGACACAGTTTCTGTATAGACAAGTGTATGAACAACTCACAGGCATCGATGGCAGGACTCCCAGTGAAAGAGATGCATGTGCGCTACATCATCTTCCTGGCTCCGTCCTGCACTCACCTCCACCTGTTTGGGTGGCTTTGTGGCCCAATGTCCACACAGTGATAATTCATAAGGTACCCTGACTGTACAGGTTTCTTGTCTTCCTGAAATATGACTGCACGGTCCAGCATCAATAGGGTCAGTCTTAGCTGTTATCACTTCTACTGTTAACTGCTGTTAAAGAACAGGCATTCAGCAAAGCAGCAGTAAAACCTTTAGGGATAAGAGAGCTCAAAGGGGTGAAATCGTTAGCTATGTATTGAAGTCTCTAGAGTCACACCAATTTGCACCAGTCGAAAAACTGACATAATTGATTTTAGTAGAATGATCCTCAGTTTACATCAAGAAATGTGGAAGAAACAGATGTCCCAGATGCACCTGTGGCAGCTGTAAGACTAAATATTGCTCGCTTTCTTGTAAACCATTTTGGAGTGGATGGAGACATATACATAGAAATACAGCATAGGAGGAGGAAGGTTGTCCCCATGTGGTTCTGGGAGACATCTGAAGATCAAGAGAATCCCTCACATCAGCTACATCAGCTTTTGCAGGCTGTTAATCCATAGTTTGGGATGGAGACTCCTTTCTTTCCTACCCTCAGTATCTTGGTGCTCTCACAGACACATGCCCCATTCAGAAGCAGGATGTGGGAATTCTGTTTTCCTCCCATATTCCAGGAAAATGAGCCCACAGGGCTGTAGGAGGAAGGTGCAGGGACTAAAGTGCTGCCACACAGAACTGGCGCTCCACAGCTTGTGCTTCCCCTCTCGCTGCATCTCCTATATGATCTCTCTGTGTTTGTAAAATGTGTTGGGGAGGTTGCAGGGACAGCATGTGAGGTGGTTCCTGTGTGCCAGCTACGGGAAGACAGAGCGGTTGTGAAGAGGGGTGTCTGCCATTCCCACAGGGGATTTCCTGCCAATGCCAAGATCGGCGTCCGGGAGCCGTCTGGCAGACTCGCTTCATCAGGCAATTGCTCCTGGTGTATTGACATTGTGCTGTGATTTTCCACTGCAGGATTTGCCAGAGACAACGTTGAAGAAGAGGCAGGCACCACACTTAGCACAAAAGAGCAGCAGACAGCTTGCTCCCTGCCTACGTCCGTGATGCGCTGTGCCATTTGTTATGCGGCCCGTTCTCATCTCTCCCCCCCCCATCCACCAAGTCCTACTCTCCTAATCCTGCTCTCGTCGCCACAAGCAAC
The DNA here is from genome assembly GCA_030449065.1 of Oceanodroma leucorhoa. Lineage (NCBI taxonomy): Eukaryota > Metazoa > Chordata > Aves > Procellariiformes > Oceanodroma > Oceanodroma leucorhoa. The sequence goes on along the minus strand of JASVER010000027.1, from coordinate 5,514,055 downwards.
ACCAGACAGATTTTCCCTATTATGCTCGCTCTTCGCGTTTCCTCTCCGCACCAGATCCTTTTCGCAGCCTCCCACTCTCCCTCCTGCAGACTAACATTTTATCCCTCCCACCCACCGGCGCCGTTTGTTCGCGCGGGAGGTGGACGCTGCCGGCTCTGCTGTAGCACCTGCCCCGCCAGCAGGTCCTGCTCTCCTCCTTCCCAAGAAATGCAGGGCAGAAGGCAATGGGGCTCCTTGCCCCCCACAGACCACCTCAAGGGCACTCACGGCAGAACGGGGAAGGCTGGGCAGGAAGGCAGGGCTTCAGGCCACTGAGCTATTCCCATTCGGTGCGGTGGGCACTGTGTGGATATAAATGAGCCAGAGGTGCACCTCGGGAGCAATTGACAACCAGGTTCATTAGCCATTGACACAGCTGACACAGCTAATGAGCATGGGGATGGAACTTACAGCTGCACTTGTGGTGATCCCAGGTTTGGGCAACCTAGTTGCCCCCTGGCCAGGCAGAAAGCCCCGTTTCGTTGACTGCACCAGAGTCATGCCATCGGCTGTAGTCCAACAGCCTGCAAGTGCTCCGAGTACCACGTCCCAAGACTGCAACAGCCTCCCCGGCTCACACACCATTTCTGGAAAAAGATGTTTGGGTGCTCTTTTCCCACCATCGTCCAAGGCTATACGTGGAGGAAGGGAACCGAAACTCCCCTCACTTCCYACTCCATGTCCTTCAGCCCCCCCTACAAAAAGGAGTGAAGGGAGAAACTCCCCATTTACACTTCAGGCAGGAGTAATCTGATAGCTCTAGTTCAGCTTGAACAAAGACATGGATCAGCATAACCTTTAGTCTTGCAAATACAGCAGTGTTGTTGCTTGTAATACAGCTACCCACTTTGTGTTAAACCAACAGCGCAGGCCTCAGGTCTCTGCACTTGTCAGGCTTTGCTTGGACTTGTCCTGGCCTGCCTGGGGTTTTGGTTTAGTGTCTTTGTAACAGTAATCATCCAGCAATCGGGTGCTATTACCTAGTTTGTTAAAATTTTTCCTTAGCTTTATATGATTGTATGGTATAACATTTACATATTGTTACAAATATAGATATTTCTATAACTAGGAGATATTTAGAACAAGTAGTTATTCTGCATAGAGTGAAGTGTCTATGGCCCTAGAATGAAAAATGAAGGAGTACAGGCATGGCAGGATGATAGCAGGGGACTTGAGAGTACAGGCACAGGATGATACTGGAGGCCTCAGGGTTATAAACAGGTTACCAGTGCTCAGTTACTGGTCATCAAAGGATTGCAGAGTTGGGAGCTGGGTAAAACCAGTTTGGGGGATAACTAGGAGAACAGAGACTGAGTACCCCGTGTGTGTAATACACAGCACAGGTAATAAACTCAGGTGTAATGTGGACCTGTGAACCAATGCAGGAAGAGCAAGGGGTAGAGCATGCGAGCAAACGTATCAAAATGACCCCAAGCAGACCCCAGAGCACAGAGATTGCACTCACCACCCTCATACTCCTCCCGGCAAGGACGCAGGATGAGGCCGTCCTGCCGTCCCCTTTCCTTAGGGCTGAAGCCATTGACCTGAGGAACCAGTGGGGCAGAGAAAAGGTGAGTATAACACCAGAGAATGGGGAAGACACTAAAAAGTTTGTGTAAATTAATTTTAACTATTGTCCTGGTTTTGGCTGGGATAGAGTTAATTTTATTCCTAGTAGCTGGTATAGTGCTGTGTTTTGGATTTAGTATGAGAAGAATGTTGATAACACACTGATGTTTTAGGTGTTGCTAAGTAATGCCTACACTAAGTCAAGGACTTTTCAGTTTCCCATGCTCTGCCAGGTGCCCAAGAAGCTGGGAGGGAGCATAGCCAGGACAGCTGACCCAACTGGCCAACAGGGTATTCCATACCATATGACACCATGCTCAGTATATAAGCTGGGGGGAGTTGGCTGGGGGGCAGCAACTGCTGTTCAGGGACTGGCTGGGCATCAGTCAGCGGGTGGTGAGCAATTGCATCGTGCATCACTTGCTTTGTATATTCTTTTGTTGTTGTTGTTATTGTTGTTGTTATTATCATTATTACTATTTTACTTTATTTCAATTATTAAGCTGTTCTTATCTCAACACACAAGTTTTCTCACTTTTACTCTCCCAATTCTCTCCCCCATCCCACCGGAGGTGGGGTGAGTGAGTGAGCGGCTGTGTGGTGTTTAGTTGCTGGCTAGGGTTAAACCACAACACTGTACATAATCTGAACTGTAAGTCTTAGTATTGTAACCAGACTAATAATTCTTGAGTACGACTATTATAATTTTATATATACTATGATAAATTCTTATCTTTGCATACAAGGCATGGGGTTTATTTCACAATAACAGGATTTTGAGTATAAGAAATTGGTGGGAATTCAAGCCACCTATTCTGTTACTTGGATGAAAAAAAAATTGATAATATCAGCGAGTGAGTCCCCTGCAGACCTGGGTAGAGCCAAAGGACAGAACAGCCCTATGGCTTTCTTGCTTTCTATATGCAATGTGAAAATACCCCATATAGTGCAAGGTAATCTCTGAAATGAGTGGATCTGGAGGGGGAGCATGACCAGAGACCTGGCCTTTCAAGAAGAGACAGTGCTGCCGGAAAACATAATGCTCCCCTGACTGAGACTCAAGGTGGGGGCTGTTGCAGGCCACAGGTGTGAACAAGCATGACTAATATCTCACTTGCTCTCTGTCATTGTAATAACTGCAGGATGTCCAAGACATCAAGCAAGACCCCAGGGCTGGGGAAAATGGGAGCTTTTAACACGGAGGCACCAGCATGCGTTATCCTGTGACTGTCTACAGCTTCTCTTCCCTCTGCCAAGCGACACCTGAAGGGCTGACATACCACATGCAATGATGTATCAGTGACAACAGACCTGTCCAACTTGTCTCTTTGGCAAAAGGAGAAGGCAGCAGGTGAGCAGCCCCAGGGCGCGCCGAGGCTGCGGCCCAAAATCCCCATTTCAGCAGTAAGTCGGAGGATGCCGGCACCCACAGGGAAGCAGAGAACATGGTGCAGGCAGCGCCCTGGCCGTGGGAGGATGATTCCAGAGGTTACTGAGAAGGGAAGGGGGGCAGAAGCCCATGAAGTACACAGGAGACTCGCATGTGGCCACATGCTGGGTCCAGAAAGGGAATGGTGGTAAAGCTGCCCTGGATGCCACCTTTTGTGGTATTTGGAGCAGGAGCAGGAGTACATCGTGGGTTTACCCAAAAGGCAGTGTTTTAGCATCAAGATCAGCTTCACAGAGTGATACCAGTGTCCCAGAGGTCCCTTCTCCCAGTGCCTAGGTGACAGCACATAAAGAACTGATGTTTTGGAAAGAAAACATCCCCCCCAAAACACCCCTTTGCAGCCAGTCAGTGAGCTCTGCCAGCTGCCGAGCACTGAAAACCTTGTGGACCAATATGGGACAAAAGGCAAGAGTTGGTGCAAGAGGAGGAAGAGGGATTCAAGGCAAAGAGACAGCCCTGGGTGGCAGCCAGGTCGCCATCCTCCTCCAAGGACCTTTGCCTGGCCTGCCCTCCCATCAAGCCCCCTGCCGCGTGTCGGACCACAGGACTTCCAGCTCTTCCCCACAGCTGGGCAGCAAGACCATAGGGGAAGGCTGGCACAGGGCTGGCCATGTCACGGAGGGGCAAGCTCTGGGCAGCCGCAGGGAGGAGACCCTGACCACCCCCACTCCCTCTGGGTGCAAGGGGACAACCCCAGGCAGGAGGCTGTGACCCACAGCCCAGGGACCTTCTGGGTGGCCACTCTGGGACTAACAGGCTCCCCTCCACTCTGTTGAGGTGGTCAGAGGAGACCTGTCCCATGGACAGTATTTCAGACTGCTTCGTTAGTCTGGAAACTGGGGAAGGCAGTACAACAGGCATCAGTACAACTCCTTTTTCCTTGCCTCCTTATCTTATCTGATATACTGATACTCTGTTATTCAGTCACTAGAGATTTAGCAACTTGACCAAAAGCACCTTTTGTTTTTCCCCTGGATAGCCATAAGAAATAAGATTTCATCATTATTTATTCTGTCTTATCTTCAGTAACTGAGACAGCCACAGATTAGTGGAAAGCATCAGCATGCCTCTACTCACCAGCACGGGACAGCAGCTCACCGAGAGAGGTGAAATCACATCTAAAAACTCTAGTAGGTTGCTTTCTTCATGGTTACTTGGAAAAACTATTTAAAAACAAATTGTCCCAGCTGTAAATGACTGTGACTGTCCTCCTGTGACAGCTACACAGAAGTTGCTGTGGCAAAACCCCTGTATGCTCTTTCACGTGTGTTAAAATCACCGCTCCCAGAGGGCCCAGCCTCTAACCAGAACTGACATTGAAACATACAGTCTTGTTGCCGTTGGGGCATTGATGTCAGCCAGCATTTTTAAGGACAGCTTGTTGCAGGCCAGGTGTGAACATGGTTGTGTGGGTTATTGGTTGTAAGAGACCAGTGTGAGAATCTGGTTGTGTTTATGATTGCTCTCCAGGCAATCTGAAGATATGAATTTGAAGTACTTGTGTTACAGTTTGATCTAGTTCTATCCATGGGTTTGCTACATTTTTTACACAGAGAAGCCATTTGCCTGCTAAATGATGCAGCTGAGAGATTATTAGACTACCTAGTGTGTTGAAATAGCTGGCTTCAAAGTGCGTGAGATAACTGTTTAACTAACGTAATATGTTTGGCCACAGGTAAAAGTCTAGCACGACTTAATATTTGTATAACATCCAAAACTTTAACAAAAGATTTAGCAATATATACTAGAGGGATTTATTTTTCATATATTCTCAAAATATATCCTGAGTTCCTCATACAGTAGTGGGGAAAAGATACACTTCTGGAGTGGCTTTGCAGTGGAAATGAGCTCAGCCTGACAGGCTGGGCAGCGAGGGTGATGCTGTCCCACGTAGCCCACCGGCATCAGTCGGGGAAGCCTGGCCGACTCAGCAGTCTTCCCAAACAGGCAGATCTCGTACACATTTTTCTTCATGAAGTTGGTTTCCTCCGGTCACAGAAGAAAAACTTTCTAATGATTCTAGACTTTAGTGAAATATAAATGCAAGGTTCAAGAAACAAAGGGTGTGTTTAATCTGGTGGCTGCAGAAAAGCTCAGCCTCCCTGGTTAGCAGGGCAGGTTAGCTCAGTCTGCTTCTGCCCGTGGCCACCAGGACTGGCAGTGCTGGGGCTGAGCCCGGCTACGTGCGCGAGAAACCAGGGGGTTCCCTATGGTGAGGGCTGAGGATAAACAGGAGCTCGGGTGGAAGGAGCCACGGGGTTGCAGTTCCCAGCCTCACTGCCAAGCGGAGAGCCACTGACCATGATGCAAGAGCCCCAGTTTCATCCGCCCTGTGCCCCTGCCCTTCCCCAGGCAGCACAGGCGGGGATGGCAGGGGACRGGAGAGACGCTGGAAGTCTGAAGTCAGGAGTGTAAGTGTGTTTGCTGCCACATTCGGTGACGTGATCTCCCCTGCAGAAGAAATACCAACTTCCAAATGTCCCCTTAACCTGATACAAGCAAACCCCACATTTTTAGGATATGACAACTGGGATCATCATATCATTGCAGAATCAAAAATACACACTTAAGACAGCCACCACATTTTGTTTCAGCTTAGTTCTGCCTACCAGGTATATCATATTGTAACCAATGCAGGATACATCTACCAATACACAGCATACCTGAATGGCTCGTTAAGTGCTTCAAGAAAAGGTGGGCCCCTCACCCCATGCAGACTGGGAAGTGACCAAAACCATACAAAAAGGTAGCACAAAATCTGGACATTTTTGAGATTACTGGGGGACTGTGATGACAGCACTTTATAACAGAGGTTTCTCCCCAGCTCAAATGCATCACTGTTGAGATACCAAAGGAATGGTAGTTTTTAGACCTCTGCTCCCTCCTGCCTGCTCCCCCCCACCATTGAGCAGTGCTGGTGCTGCTTGACATGCCAGCAGGGTCTCCCTGGGTGGAGCGTGCTCCACCAAGGCATGCTTTCTACTCAGCTTCCTTCCCCAGATCTGCTCTCAGGTTGACTGCAATTTGCCACCATTCCTGAGCAAAACCTAACAGGCAAAGGGACACAGCCCAGGTACTGCCAGCTCTGCACCTGTTTGTTTGATGTCCTGGCATTTAGCTACGTTCAGTGTCATTGTATTTCTTTCCTACAGATGCATTCACACACAAATGTGCATACTCGTGCACACACACACACATTCTCATCTTTTTTCTATGTTTTGGGGTCACAAAAGTGTTAACCATAGTTATTATAATTAAATCAAATGACTATAGGAGATTGTGGCTAAGACACTCTCGATGCACAGTGCAGATTCCATGAGAAAATGCTTTGCTAGCTTCTATCTTTGTTTTCCAGTTTCTCAGGGTAAATTTAAGATAACCCTCATGTTTGCATTGCAGCTAGCATGCTGACTTTGCATACTTCTTCCACCCCCATGCCCCATTGCTTGATTTTAAACTAGGAGATAAAACTCTGGGCAAAGACTCCATTGCACAGCTTATTTTCCTTTTCAGGAGAACTGAAAAAGAGAAAAGGCATTTACATTTCATGAGTGCTCAGAACCAAATTTCCAGCCTGACTTCAACTTTTGCTTTTGCAACCTCATCTGTTAGAGGTTGTTTGCTTGCAGGCTTTCAGTATCGTGCTGCAGACTGGCCGCAACACCTGCATCTATCACATCTACTTGAACTAGATGTGCTGTTACCAACATAAACTGCAGCGTGTGCATAATTAATTACTAAATTGGTCCTTGCCTGAGCAAGGACAGTTAAGCCCACAGCCTGCTCAGTGAAGTAATACAGTTATGTCATTATACAACTGCTTCATATGGAGACTGTTTATGCCACTTCCCCTGAGCAGCACGAGCTGTACTGCTATAAGCACAGTTGTACCAGTATAATTGCTCCTACAGGGAGTCTCTCACTGGTTCAGCTCTCAGTGAGAACTCAAAACCCATCACACCATGGAAGGTCTGGGCACGCCTAGGGTAAGAGCTGCTCTGTAAGTCAGGTAAGTATGGGAGTCACAGAGACACGGGGAGGGCAACATACCTACTCCTGTGGTGCTGGCCAGCAGTGGAAGCTGTGAGTTTTGCAAGGCTTCACATGTTGAATTTTGGTCAAAAAGGCAGAAACAGTTGCAGTGATTTCCAAAAATTGTATTTGATGAAAAATTCCACCTTCACATTAAAATTGTATGCACAGAAGAACAAGCTTCTGCTATGATCTAAAGGACTAGCTTAAAGCAATATAGTTCTAGAGTGAAAATTTTCTGTACAGGAACTTTTGTTCTGGTATAAGAAATCCTTTTAAATTTGTCACCTGGCAAAGAGCTTAAGCTCAACCAAGAAGTTATGCTGGAATGAAAGTCCACACAAGGATTTAGGGTAGTAACATTTTCCCATCACAGTTCCACTGCATTATTTCCTCATGTAGACAGCCCTATGTCAGTTAAATTTTACTGATACAATGATAAAACATATCCACATTGAAAAGACTGTTAATTTCCCTGTCTTTATTATTGTAATGGTCTATATCTTATCGGTTTCTTTCTTCAGATGAAAATCATCCGTTGTCTGTTTTTCATGTTCTCTTTAGTGCTTCCAGTGTGCCTGCTAGCAGATCTCTGTCTTCTGTAGCCCATCATGTTACACATTACCTGGGAAGAACAATTTGATCTGGTATACACAATAGCAGGAGTCTGAGCATCTGAGCACATTGTCACATATGGTCCATATTACTGATATACAAGTCTAAGAAGGAGTTGAGACCCGATATTTGGAGCATGTTAGAAGCAAAGACATTTGCCTATACAGTCCAACCTATATGGAGTACAGACAAGGTGGATTATCACTGGGTCTGACCAGCCACAAGTATCAAAGTAGGTCCAATGACTTACTCTTACTACTACAGAAAGGGACTGCAAAACATCTTTGTGTCCAAGCTTAGATCTTCCAACGCATACTATGGATATGATGTGCCTAAGCTACAAGATAACTACGGTCAAGCTGAAGACATGAGTTTGGGTGGCAAGTGTATGAACCATGATGCTAAAGACTGTTCTCAAGCACTCTCTTGATACAGAGTCCTTAATTTCATGGTATTACTGCACCGGCATTCACAAGAGCACTTGTTTTCCTGTTGGTCAGAGAAAGAATATTCTTGTTAAACATAGCCACTTACTCAATAAAGTGTAGTTGAAATATCATATTCACCCTACGTTTATCTTCTACTAAATAGAAATGTTGGCTGACAAGAAGTCTGACCACAGGACTGGCTGTCCTTTAGAAGGACAATGACTGGAACTTGAAGACACCACTGCTCACTGAAGAAGAATGGGTGGTGAATTGTAATTTAAACCTCCTGTCAATGCAAATGCTTCCATGCTCATTACAATGCCAAAAAGAAAAATGAATACCCCCATCAAAGGCAAATTATATGATGCAGAAGTCTTACATTCATTCTATAATCAGCCGCTGACCAAGGTTACTATCATTCACTATGGAGCTACTTCAGTGGGATCCAAAAATTGTTTCATTATATAGGGAGCAAAATAGGTGCTTTCAATCAAAAATGACTGAGAAGGAACAACTGAAGATGCTAGATGAGGCCTTCTGGGAGGTAAGAAGGATGTCTTGGATGTGCTCAGTGACTTATTCTGATCTGGCCACAGACCCGGGAAGTGTCTGAAGTAAGACTGCTCCCATGCTGGAGACACCGCTCTCTTTAGAGGAATATATAATACAGTGTATTACAGGCTTTTAAGTGCTTCAGTTTGGCACAAAATCCTGACTGTAGGAGACCGGGAATCTTTCCAAGAAAAGGCATATAGAGCAGTGCTGATATTGTGCTTATGGCTGTAGCACAGAAAAGCAAGACTAACCTACAGCTGAATCTTCACAGAGGCCCTGACAGTGAAGGTGCTTTAAGCTGGCCCATGGTCCACGTCCTGTGGGAACACAACTTTCTACTCCAAGTGAGTCAGTGTCCAAACAGACTGCATTGCCAGCGCCAAACACGTGGCAAAATGCTGTCACTAGCCAAGGAACATTCCTTTAATGGCCAGTTATGCCTCATGGATTGACGAAATCTTGGGCGGGGCTTTGAATATCTCCAAGGATGGTTACTATTTCTGAGCTCTGTTCAATAAAGTCTCAGCTTCCTGCTACCTTGACTGTCCTCCTTTTCTTCTCCCCTCCTTTCAGCTGTCCTATCACCCTCTAGGTGTGGATACTAATATGAAAACTGCTCAGCACGAACATATCACACTACTGTTTGTTATCCAGCAAGTGAATATTAAGGTTGCGTTTACCTCCAACATACTGATGGGCCTAACTTATCAGCATAAAAATAAATATCCAAAAGCAAACCCATGCACTATTTTTTGTGTATATAAACGGTTGTCTGGCCTACAGAATCAGTGAAACCGGGTTTCCATAGCTGCTCTGGTGTGGATTCTCTGATGTCTAGCAAAGACAAGCTCATCACCTCCTCCCACAGTGCAGGCTGTAAAAGTGTCTCTGTCCTAGATCGGGTCATTCAACTGCATGAAATTTGTATGAATTTGGTGTGTTTCAGACTTTTATCGTTTCGTCAGATTGGATGCAAAAAGAGAATACTTTCAAAATATATAAAACGGAATGAAGGCAAGAAAGAGAGAATTGAGACGGAGAAAGCATAACCTGAATTTCCCTAAAAAAAACAAGCTGAAAACTCACTGAGTCACAGTTGCGATGTTGGATGGCACGTTAGCCAGAAAATACCAGGAACTGGGAAAAGCAACCAAGTGCTGTAGTGTTCTAAGGAAGCCTCTCAAAAGAACTATAAACTTTTCACCTTGTTCTCATCAGGATTGAAAGAGATTCATGCGTTGGCTCCATTGCCCAAATAATTTTTCTAATATAAATGTTATTCTCACCAGCAATGTATGTGCATCCTCAAAAAGTTCCATTTCAAAGATGAGTAAGGTTGCTAAGTGACTTTAGTGCTTAAATCAAGGAAATGAATAATTAACACCTCACATCTGGCACTGCCCACATATTAAATGCAATATTCTTATGAAATATAAAGAAAACCATATTTGAGTCCCCACACAGCTCATAGACAGGGGTTCCTTATGGGCAGGAAACAATGGAAATATGAGTTACAAATTTTCAACTGATAGTGGATCTTTAATATAATATGTTTCTTGAAAATTAATATTATATATGTGATCGAGTGATAGACACAAGTAGCCAATGTCTCTGGCCTAACATTTGAGACTGATCATTATGGATGTCTCTTGTATGTAGCAGTGTGTAATTTTTTACCCTTTTAACTCAAACTCACAAGAACTATGCTGTTGATAATTGCTTCAGCCCAGACAGTGAAGGAGTGCAAGTCACAGGAACTCAACTTAATTATCGCAGCAGTAAGGGGATGCATGCCCAGTGCTTGTAAACATGGAATTTGGATAAGGAATAGTGGGAAAATACATCACATTCCAAGTTCAGGTGATCAGAAGTCACTGATGTCAATATTTTCTGCCACTTTGAAGATGCAATAGTAACTTTTTTTCCCCTTAGACATACCAATCTCTTAGACACTTTGTAATTCCTGCCTTTAAAGTTTATTATTTTTCAGGAATTTAAAATAGAAATGCACTTGCATTTCACATCTACTGGAGAAACTTTGAGATACCCTCCCGGGAGAACAGAAGTATCTTCCAGTGCCAGTTGTTTAAGTTTGTGTCTGCTGCCTGCTTAAGTCCTGCCTCACGATACAAACTTAGTAAGACAGAGAAGGGCAGATGTCCAAACGCACAAAATTATCCTTCTTCCCCTCAGAGAAATAAAGGTTCTGATGACACCTGCTGGCTCCACAGGGACTAGGCAAACACCAGCCACCCCTGCTGCAGCTCTTGAATTCTTGTCTGTGAAAACGCAGGCCAACTAAATTATTGAGAATGCAAATGTTCCTTTGCTGTGAGTCAGAGAATCACAGGAAACAAGGCTGGAAGTGACTTTGAGAGGTCATTTACTCCATCCCCTGGAATAAAGCAGGATTCATGCTACTTCCATCATACCTCTTGGATGATGGTCTTACCTGTTACAAAAACTGATAGTACTTCTCTGGACACACTGTTACAGTGTTTCATCATTTTTGCATTCCCTATAAAAGCTTCCATAATAAGATGTCCTATCAACAGACAATTATAATTTTGTGTGTTCAAGGACAATTAGACAGCACTTGACTATGAAGTTGAAAATATAAAGGAGATACTTCAGCCCTATGTTATGAAATACTACAGCTTTACTACTTTGTCCATCTAGTACAGTAATGCACCCAACCCACCCCAGGTAAGATGCAGGAATACATACCTTTCAAAGACGCTTTCACCACAGCAGTCCTCCCATAAGAACAACTGCATAGGGCTAGTTCTCTGTGAAAAGGGTCAGGCTTATAAACAGTGTAGGTATGGAGCCATCAGGGTGTTTGCATCCAGCTGATTTCAATTATAATGATGTGCACTCTCTGAGTGGGAGAAGCAGCAGCCACCTTGATGAATCATCTCGTTGACAAACTATGTTCAAGAGACTGTATAAAGAGCTCTTTTGTAACTGTTAGAGCATGTTAGTTTATGTGTTATGAGTAATTTCACAGTGAGACTTCAGGAGAAATATAGATCCTTGAAAATCATCTCTGTGTAATCTCCTGCACTACTCCTGGTACACTGCTATTTTGTTTAGTCTAAGAAACGTGGAAGAGGTTAGATCACATTCAGCCCAAATATTTGCCTAAATTAACACTTTTTACCTTAATTCTTCTCATCAAACTCCAGCCTGGACAGTATTTCTGACTGACCTCAACTAGCTCCATCAAGACAAGGGTAAATATCCTGCATCCACTTCTGAGAAACCAAATGGGTAGCCACTAGCTGGCGACAGAAATTCGCAGGGCCTTGAGTGAAACATACCTGTTTGGTTACTACCTCGGTTGAACAAGGCAAGAAACTCAGTTCCAAAAAAATCTCTTACTGGGAACCTGGTACAGATGATACATGTAATTAAATCACCAGTTTCCTTCACTGCAATCATGCCCATCATACCTCATAGCCCATTTTGAAGCTCAGCTGTGGTCGAGTTACAAACACTGCTAAAATGGGGCATGGCATGTGAAACGGGGGCATTTCCTAAGCAGGCACTATTGCTGTACCAAGGAGCTTGTAACTGGAAGGAACCACAGTTAGCACAGGGAACCTAAGCCCAAAACAAACCAAATATTAAGATGACTGGTTGCTCCATGGTCATTGAAAGTTTCCTAAATCAGACTAGGGAAAGTAAGTAAGAGGAAAAGCAGCCACTGAAGCAGAGGTGTTGCCAGCCCCACAAGAACTGCAAAAGGATGAAAGGGGCTTGTAACAGAAATCCTCTGAATATTTGGAACAAGCAGCTGAGCCTGCCTCTGCAGTATCTAACCCCAGGTACCCAAGAGTCACAGGGCCTTTGACAAACAGATTGGTGAGAACCTGGACTACACAATCACTGCCAAGTTTTGCAGAGGTGTATATGCATCAAAAAAAATTTGTCTATTAGAGAACAGACGGTCTTTAGCTCAACTGCTGACATATCAGCTGCCTATTGCCCAGCCTCAGCACTGTGCTGGCACAAGCTCCCAGCAGAGACGCAACTGGGCAGCAAGACACATGTATTGCCCTTGCTTGTTGTGGTCTCAGGGCTGGTTTTGTCTTAAACTGTGGAAAAGTGCAATTTTGCCAGTGTGACACACCGGCAATCCTCTCCCAGTAAATCACTCTGTGAATATGTATAGTTTGGCAGAGTGTCACCCATATGTTGTGTGGTGTTTTACTGTTCAGAGAGCTCTGTTGAATTCAAGGGGTGACTGACAATATAAATAGTAGTTGGTGGGAGGAATACGTTACTCCCAATAGTGTGTGGAGGATACTTTCAGCAAGGTGTTACCCAGAGTGAAAAACTAGCAAGGGCTTCGTGAGTAACTAGAGAGGAAGACAATTCCCTCAAATCTCTGTACACAGCCAATACATCTCATAGCAGCCTTCTTTTTCTTCCAGATAAAATAGGACTGATGTGGATTTTTTGGTCCAGAAAAGATATAACTGAGAGATTCAAAGACTTTTAAGATTTTTTCAAACCCTTCTTTTCACTACCACCTATAAACAAAACTTCAGCTTTTAAATATTAAATATCAATATTATTGTATCTTAACTCAGGCAGGCTTCCAGTGGTGACTATGTATGTCAGGGTCCTGGTGCGATGGCTAGGTTGCTATTATCATTGCTAATAACTAATGACAGAAATGATAACATTGCTATCATTGCTAATTTTGCCGAGGCCAAAAGCTGGGTATGGCTTTGTGTGCACCAAGTTTTCCCTGTATTGTCTTCTTGTGCCACAACCACAGCACAGCAGTCTCCAGAAGACACACAGATTCAGAAGCACACTGCAGCAATGCAGCTTTGTTCAACTGCGTCAGATGCAAATTTCTTCCATGTAATGAGAAGCCATTTGAATTTCAAATCCAACTGAATTAATCACAAATAAATATAGACTAGGAAGTAGGAAAAAAATGTCCAGTCATCTGGACAGAGAACTGAAGTTCTGGAGCCACTGGGGCATTCAGAGTGGAGCTTTTTATGTTTAGGGAATAGACGGCATGATGTTAGGGCAGGGCCTTCACTCAGTAACCCCATCTTATGTTCCCGTGGTCTTTAATACAATGCCTGTACTTGGGGCCTATTATGACCGGGATTGTTTCTAAAAGGAAGAAAATTTTAAAATAATTTAAATCAAGGAAGAATTTAGGTACCTAGAGCCTGCCACCCTTCATGACCCCTCTGTTGAACCTCTTAAGTGTATAACACCCACAAGTGCCCTCCAGTAACGTGTCCTTGCAATGTGGATACAAACCTGGTCAGACCATGCAGGGGCTACGTCCAGGTCTTAAGCACATGCTAATCAAATCTTGCAGTTTGTAAGCAAACACTGTGGTCACTTTTATAGAAGTAATACTCATCAGCAACAAACAAAAGCCTTTTTGCATTGAGTCCTGGAAGCCCAAGTCCTTTGTGGGCTTTCTAAAATTTCATCCTTTTCTCTGGCAATGCTTCCACTAATAAAAATAATAATTTTTCTCTAAGTTCAGTTGAAAAATAGAGACTAGTCCCCTTATCTCAAGTTTTAAGGCCAAATTCTTTTTCTTTTACAATCCAAATCAGAATGAAATGTTCTGTTTCATTTGGGAGTATTTTAAAAAGTAATTTAGGAGCATGAGGGGAAGATAGGGAGTGCCATGTGTATGTTTTATTTGGAATCAGGCCAATGATCAAAATAGTGAAGAGTTTAGATCATGCCCACACTACAGAAATTGCTGAGTAAACTATCTGTCTTAAAGAATGTGCCTTGACCAACTAATAATGCTCAAGACCCAAAACTGGCCTGTCAAATCTGTTCAAGCAAGACCAATTGAAAATTCAAAAAGTTTACTTTTACTTCCCATAGCTCTGTACACCTTTTGCAGGAATATCAGCTTCCCCTATTTTGTCTTTTATAGGAGAAACCTCACTCAGTGCTTATCAGTCAGTTAATTTTGGTGTACTGACATGTTACCAAACAGCTGGCATGCTCTTGAAACAGGGAGTGGAGCCCTGGTCTCTCCTCTAAAAGGAATGGCCGAATTGCAGGGGAGGGAGCTGACAACACCCCTACAAATGTTTTGTACCTGCTCCCTCCCTCTCTTTTCTTCCCCCCTGCCTTGGCGAATAGTGACCTATTCTTTTACGAAAGGGGGTATTTTAGGCAAGATTGGATACTGCTTCCACCAGTGAGTAGCTCAGAACCTGCCTGTAAAATAATTCTCATGGGCGATTGGATGTGCGGGGCCAAATCCTGCCGGGGTGCTGAAGGGCTGCATGCAAAGAGTTTACTGTTCTCTTGTTTCTCATGAAAGATACAGTGCATTTACTGGAATACAACCCTCCCTCATTATGCCATTTATGGGAAACACAATACTCGGTGTTTATAAAGCAGTTAATTTATAACAGCCAAAACCAGATTATCACTCTTTGGAAAAGCAAATATTTGTTGAAAAACTTCTATATGGGACAGACATCTTCATCTGGTTTTTAAACCTAATTGATTGAGAAAAGTAACAGAGGAGCTACCTAATAGGTAAGACAAGATTTATATGAAGCATTTAGATTGTAAAGAGAAGGATTATAATTTTTTATATATACATAATTATATATATATCAGCTATTCTCTAAATGTGATGTTTTAAATTGTTCTAAATCTTAATTAGCATTCTAATAAATTTGATTTTTCTCTTGCTCTAATGCCTTCAGCAGAAAAATGCATTTGAGCAAGAAACTTCTTTCTTTGACATCTGAGACTACCAGAAACAAATATTACTTAAAATGGAAAGAATGTTAACTTTGCTCTACCAATTATATGTTTATTAATGAACTGTTTACTCTATGCACAAAGTGGGTTCTTTAAAATTAGCAGTAAGCTTCACTCAGGTCTAAAAATACAAGCCTATAATGTGCAAAAATGTCACTTTATTGTTTCCAGAACTGTCTTTCCTAGTCCTAGAGCACATGCCTTATTTCTGTCACTAAAGGTATACAACAAAGCTGCTGTAATGTTAACTTTAAATTGTTGCAATCTCAAATTTTCAATGAATGTTAGTGCAGTTGTGAGGTTCTTACTCCTGTGATGTTCATAACACCTAAACCAGTAGCATTTGTGTATGCCTGAGGATGCAGGACTCTTCTTGAGTGTTGAATGGTCTGGGATGTGCCTGTAAACAAGGGCTTCTGTGTTTGCCGGGTCCTTTCTGTCTGAAACCCATTTGTGTTAGGAAGGCAGAGCCCTCTGGAAGGCAGCTCACTGCCTTCCCCATTTAGCCCCTTCGCATTGCCCGGCGGGGATCTGGTGGCCCCCCCGAGCCAAGTACTGTCCCAGACCTCTCAGAGAGGCAACAGTGACGTCTGCCAAGCGCAACACTGTCAGATGTGCACAGGAATTGCACTAACCCCAGAAAAGATGGGGAAGAGCTGGTGCCCTGCAATGTCTAGCGAGCAGTTAGGCCTGATGCTCTTTTAGAGGGACTGCTGTTGTGGCAGAAAGCCCTTTCTCTGTGACTGAATACAATCGAAAGCAAAATTTTCCAATCCCTGTCTCTATGCTAGAGCTGACTCTGCAGTGTCCAAGGATACCCCTTTGAAGTAGGGATGACTCCCAGGGGAAAGGACCTCCCTCTTTGCTGCCAGGGCAGGCATAGCGCTGTGGCAGGAACAGTACCTCAGCACCTATGTTATGTCCCACAGAAGTGAGTCACTACATAAGGAGCAGAAATGCCCTTGCAGTTACTGTAATAGCTCTTAAGAGCACCGCTTGCAGTCCATCAGGGGAGAGTAAGTATCCCAACCCTATAGAAGTCGCGTATACGATTTGGCCAGCAAGGCAGCAGCTGAAGTCAAATCATCCCCTTCCCTATTCCAGTCCTACAGAATCCAGGCACTGGGAATTTCATTGAAAATAAAGCAAGAGTTAATGGGAAAGAAAAATAAAGGAAAAATATTCACAACCACAGTACGCTGCATACTTTACACTGTTCCCTGGCTGCCATGCAGTCAAGAGGAGGCATAACATCCAGGGATTTCACTGCATCCCGATTAAGTCATTACAGCCCCTCTGTGTTGCACCAAGTACCGAATGTGACCTATTATCTCAAAAGAAAATAGCACACCACCTGACTGCCAAAAGCACCCTGTGAGTTGGCACCCAAATGTCTCAGTACTCACATCAACATACCTTTTCAGGACTAACTCCCACAGCCTGAATCAGGCAACTGTGAAATTCAGCTGAACTCTGAATAAATGGCAATCAAATAAAACCAGCTTTCCCATACACCAAATCACAAATTACACAATGATCGTAATTTGCTGTTACAGATCCTTAACTTAACAGGAGTAGTTAATAGTTGCCATATGTTTTCTAGATTGTTGAATCATTTACTACTTTAATGATGGGCCATATAATCCATCTTTTCATCTCATTTATCCATTTGCATGCCACGGCTATACAAAAGGATTCTGCGCAGGCTTGGTGGTCTTGAACATCCTGTTTAATTTACAATGGGAAAATGCATCTCTAAAGATTATGGCCATTCAATATTTTTCCATAAGGTGCAGTTCAACACTGCTGTATGGGAGAGAAATTTATATATTGCTTTGATGGAAAGATGAATGATAAGCATATTTGCATTTTATGCTTGAAAAGCGCAAATTTACACAAGCAATGTCTGATGCTAAAGTTTGCGTAAGGCCTTCTGTAAGATGTGTCTAGTTCTCTCAAACATTTTGTTGGGCAGAGGAGAGACCCTGTATTAACTTTGCTCAGAAATCACAACTTGTGTAAAACACTGTATTTTTAAGCACGGAACAACTGTTTCATCCTTGTGCTATTTGACATTGAAAGATGGTATTTTCAGGGAGGAGACAGCACTGAACAAACCTGCTTCAGCATTTGCCAGGTAGTGAAGTATAAAAGAACAGGGAATCCTGTGGCATGTGATCAGAAGAATGATCTGAATGGAGTAATAAACAACCTATAGCAGAAGGATGAAAAGTGAAATGAAATTATGAAAGGCAAGCATCCCTCACAATGACATTGTATTTTCAGTCCTGGGCCCCATAATCTTCTCGGGACTTAGTAAGTATCGGCAGTAACATAGAAATTTTACATCAACTTACTAGAAAAAAGCAGTACACACCAGGCTCTCGACAGAAGTCCACTAGCAGCTGCAACACCTTGCTCCGCAAAGATACTGAGGTTAGAACTTCAACCTTGTTCTCTTGCTAAGCTAGAGGCTGGCCCTCGTGATGCAGCCATATATTAGGATGTTATCACTAGGGATTCAAACACAGTAGCCATAATGTCTCCTTGACCACTGCTGCATACGTTGCACACAAAACCTAGTATGTCTTAACAATATTTATCTAGGTTTTCACAGAATTTTGACTTTCTTTCTGATGTTGCTTTTGGCAGTGGAGTGCCGATCAGGTTCACTGGCAAAAATTTCCTATGTCTAAATCATTCCTGATTCTCCAGAGTCACATCAGTACACTCCTTCACATTTGCAGAAATACTTCACCTATTGCTTCTATACTAAGCTCCAGATGTTTTATCGATATTAAAAATGAACTAGATGATAGAAGGTTTTTTATACTTGTCATGAGAGTATCTGAAGCCCAGCTCTCCAACAATCTACGAACACAACGTATCAAGGGAAGAATTGACCAGGCAAGAGGTATGATTACAGATACCATTAAAATCTGCACTGTGTCTCATTTTTTTCCCAGATGAACTTTTCTGTAAGTAAGTGAACCAAAGAGCAAGATACAGTACAAAAGCACTTAACTATGGGTGTCTTTGAGCACAAGAACCTTTCAATAATAGTCAGTATCCCAGAAAGAGTATTTGCTTGACAAAGAGTTAGTGGTGCCACATTAACATTAGGATCTCCATTTTCCTTCACATATGTGAAAATAGCTCACCTTGACTAGGTGTCATTACTTTGTAGTTCCCTGTTATGCCATGGCTACCTATTTCAAGACCGTGTTTAGACAAATGAGTGGGTAAAAATCCCGTAGGCACAGACTCTGCCTTGCCTTAGACCAGCTTTGTGCAATCTATATGTCAGTGGAGTTAATCCTGATTTATTCTGATGAGTTTGGCTTAAGGCAGTCTCTTAAAGACAGACTGGTTTTGTCTGATTTTAATTTTCTACATAACCAGATAAATATATCCCTCTAAAAAAATCTTCTGGGAAAACAAGGCATAAGTCACATGGCAAAACTCTATTTTTCAAAGTTCGTAAAAGTAATTTGCAGTGTAGAACTCCAGCATTCTCTGAGCTACATCTGAAATATTTCAAAAATATTTACATAAATAAATATTCTTCTGCACGGTTCTTGGAAGTTACCATTTCTGGAACAAAACCTACTGGCTGTAGTTTGATTTTTGTGTATAACATACAGGTATTTAAGTGTCTGTTTTAAAAAGACAATTTTTAATATAATGTTCTCTAACTCTCAAAACCAGATTGTTTTCTGAGTTGGCATTTATTGTACTAGGAAATCAGACACTTCTTGTGCTTCTCAAGTGTTTTTTCCCCTAAGGAGTTGAATCTTGCTGATACAGCACGCCACTAATATAAAACATGTAAGGTAACAAATATTAAGGGTCAAAATTTCTACAGAAGGGATGGTAACTGTCAGGCCACTACCATTATCCAGGAAAAGATGGATCCAATAGCAATGGCAACCATGATTAAGACGCATACCATGGAGAACACAATCCACCCGCCAGTGCCAATGAAGTGCAGAAAGGGAGTTACAGGTCTCTCAGCTTTCAGTAGGTCGCCATCCAAACTTTCTAGGATTAATCTGTGTCAGAGCTCTCCAGGGAAAATGTCATTTCCACCACATGCTGCCTAGAATTCTTGGGCTTATAGATGACACCAATTTCACAGGAGCAAAAGCTGTGACACAGGTCCAACAAGCCGATTTTTCATCTTTGAGCTGCATATTGTACTTGAAATCTGGGTTTGATTTTGTAAAGGAATTACAAGTTAGCCAGAGAGAATCAGTGAAATACTTCTGACATGAACCACCAATACCAGAAGATCATGATACTTCTTCTGGATTCACTTAATGATGTCGGAAACCTTTCTCTTTCACTGATCTAAATTTGACCTTTCAGATAGGAACCAGATCTTAGGTTTAGAGTATATACATTGAAGATGCAGAAAGACCACCTTTCTGTATCTATGACCTTGTGCATTGTGAACGGAAGAACAAACTCAAAAGTCATTGTGTTGCCTTTTTTTTCTTTCTCCATTTTCTTTACTAGAAAAAAAAGGAGCTCATTACTGGATGCCAACATGAAAACAGGGATTTACCTACTTCTCTTAAGTGAAATATGTGTTGAAATCAGCAAGGCTGGCATCAAACCTAAAACTCCAAAGAAGGAAAAAGAGAATAATTTGTTGGAAAGAAATACAAATGTCAGTATTTCTGAAGAGTGGCATCATCACAAAAATATCTCTAAGCCTTTTGAAGAGCGAGGTCTCGAGGAGTTCACTCTTTACAACTTCACTGAAAAGACTGCAGATTTTGGATTTAACCTCTACAGAAAAATTGCAGTGACACATGATAACAATGTAATCATCTCTCCCCTTTCCGTATCAGCTCTCATGACCACATACATGCTGGCAGCCAAAGGGGAAACACACAGACAAATAGTAAAAGGTCTAAACCTCCATGCTTTGAAGGACGGAATGGATCGCTATCATTTACCAGCTTTGTTTAAACAACTGAAAGATAACATCACAATGAATGAAGAACCTCTCCTTGTGCAAGGTACTCTTTCTTTTATCCAAAAAGACTTTAGACTCAGGGAGTCTTTCCTCAACTTATCTAAGCAGTACTTTGATATGGAATTCCTGAGAGTGGACTTTCAAAACTTCACACAGGCAAAACTTGTCATAAATCAAAATATTAACAAAAGGACCAAAGGAAAAATCCCAGAGCTTTTTGAAGAGCTTGACCGCCATAATAAACTGCTACTTGTGGACTACATTGTCTTTAAAGGTAAGTTGTTTTTATTTTGCAAAATGGTTATTTATTAGAAGAATCAGGACTCTGTAGCTACATGAGAGGAAGTTTAAATTAATTCAGACATCCTGTTTTCTCTACATCTCTATTTAGATTTACTTTCTTCTATTAGGTTTATTTAATTGGAAATGATTTTTCATAATAGGGAACCACAATTCTATGCTTTCTTCCATACTACAGAGTCTCAAAGAGAACAAAAAGCCCTGCATCAAACTATCTCAATCCATCCCCGCATGATCYCTCTTTATGACTAAAAAGGATGTTTAATTTTCACTCACCAATTAAAACGATAAAGCCTTTATCATGATAGTCTTTTGAATGCTGGATACTGGGCATAAAATCATTGTCCGATTTTACATAGTACACAAAATCATGAAAACAAAAATAATTTTCTATTTCAGTTGAGAATTGTTTTCCCCAGAAGAACCAAAGTGACAAAGTACCCCATTATATTACCTTACGGAAAGAAATAGCTGTGATTGGCAGAGACTTCTGTGGAGAGGTCCTCTACTGACAAATATCTTATGCTGCTTTTCCTGCTTTTGGGGCCTTTCCGACTGCTGGCTTAGAAGATAGATAAGAGACTCCGAAAGGAGGTCCTGGCAATGACTGGGAGCCATAACCCACCCTTTACTCTGAAACAGCCATATAGACGCCAGAGACACCCGGTTAGGTAAAAAGCAAAGACAAAGAGCCAGGTGGACAAAGGGGGTGAGAGGAATGCTGTGCAAAGAACCCACAGTCACAGCCACTACTCCAGTCCAAAGCACTCAGCAGATGCCATTCACGGAAACCCCACTAAAATAAATGCACATATGAGAACAAAGAAAACTACCCCCCAGCCATACAGCCTCCCTACGGATTAAGTTTATTCTTTCATATTTACAAAAGTGCCATTTGTCCAATGCCAAGGTTACTTTCCCTGGCAGAAAAGCAGAAAAGAGATAAATGACTGTGGCTACGTTGTTTAAAGCAATGGTAGAGATGAGAATCATTAGTAATGAAGAGGTCACATTCCAGTGCACCTTACAAGTAAGTGCACTGCTGAATCCCCATCCAAAAGATTGTATAATTAATTTAAAAACAGGATGTTGAACAGCTGGTAGAGAATTTCAGAGAAGGTGACATGTTAATAAAAGACAAATGCTTATATGGCATTCAATAAACAAAAAGGATATCAGTTCTGTACTTGACTGGCAACTAATCAACCTTAGAAAAAGATTTCCCTTCTTTCCCTGCAAATGAAGGAGTTTATTTTGTGGATTACTTCCTTTTCCTGCTGTAAAAAAATTTAAAGCACATACACCAAATATACTGCAACTGTCATCCACTTATCCCAGACACAATTGACATCCACTTCAACCAGACACAGAAAATATCCTATACTTTATTTTTAAGGGTTTCTGAACATTTCTCTGAACAAGTCTGAATGCATGTAATTGTTTAATTTCTTTCTGTCCTCAGGGAAGTGGGTCTATCCGTTTAATTCCAAATTCACAGAAATGGAGACTTTCCACATAAACAAATACAGAAGCGTACAGGTACCCATGATGTTCAAGTCAGATAAAGTTAATTCAACTTTTGATGAGAACTTAAGATGCACTGTGATAAAGCTACCCTACAAAGGGAAAGCCCACATGCTGATTGTCATCCCAGAAAAGGAGGGAGACTACATTTCACTTGAAGACCATTTGTCTACAGAGCTTGTGGAATCCTGGCTTGGAAACATGAAAATCAGGTATTGCTTTGACACCCATTGGGTTTAATGTCTTTTATGTCTATTGCAGCAAAGCAACAAAGCACAACAAAGACTAGCTGGTCTTCCTAACCCTTTTCACATGCTGGTGTCTCTGTGGCATTAGGTACCTAGAGAGTAGAGGTCCTTTAATGGCCTACCCACAGTCCATGTGAAAGCTTCTACTCTGAGGCGACAAGTCTGTGGCGCTCTCATTTAGAAATGTCTGTCTCTCTGTGGGCATACTCAATCAAGTCTTCCCAAATTCTTCCTTAGGCCTTCCCTTTTCTCTCCTTAAATTTACCACTGCCAGGCAAAGTGCACAACAAATCTAGATATGCAGTATATTTATGAAACCTTTCCTACCAGTGGAAACCCAGAGTAAGAGATATAGTTGAATATGAAAATGTAAACCCAAATTATTCCTGTGAAATGTGATACCTGAAGTGACAATTCTTTCCACTGGTCAATAAATTAGTGTGCCACCATGGTATCAGGGCACTGTAAGTGCTGATGGAAGTATTTTATACAGAGAAGGAAACGATTTCTAGCATCTTTGGCAGTCAACAGGTCAGAGATTATATTCTGCCAACCTAAATTCCAGCAGATACTCTTCAGGTTTTGCTCCTTCTTTTTCTATGTAAAGCTTAATTCCTGAGTAGCGTGCATTTCAGCAGTCAGGTGACCTACTATATCGTCCAAGTATGCATTGAACTTTTTTTTTTTTTTTCAAACAGAAAAGTGGATATTTCATTCCCAAAGTTCAAACTAGAGCAAAAATACAAAATGAAGAAATTGCTTCATGCTCTTGGAATTAAAAATCTCTTTACACATATGGCAGATCTTAGTCATCTCACAGATGAAGGATATGTAGCAGTTTCACAGGTAAGCCTTCTAAAATTATTTGATATTTGGATTATAATAGTATATGACTGGCCCAGCCAAGAGACTATGATGTCATATACACTCATAGAGACACTAATAGGAAAGGACCTCATCAGCCAAGTATATGCAATCTGCACACCTTAATCAGTATGGATCCCACTTCAAGTATGAGGTGTGTAAAAGCAAGGGGTGGTTACATTTCATATGTGCTCAACACCTTCCAAAGCTAACCCATCACAGGAGGAAAGCTCTGCCTCAAGAAGAATATAGTTGGCAGGGAAGGAGTACAATTAAACAAAAACCGTGAACAAGAAAGACATTGTAAATGACAGTCAAATGGCAAAACCCAGAGCAAGGAAGGAAACCCAAAGAAGGAATCCCTCACACACAGTCCCGGAACAAATATTATTCTTAACAAATAAAGAACTTTAGAAAATTCAAATAAAAAAATCTCAAAAAGGTAACAGTGAGAAAGAGAACTGGAAGCAGTCCTGCCTTTCCTGCTGCATACCTTAGCAGAGAAAAAACAGAATCTCACAGCATCAGCACAATATAGTTGTATTCCAACCCATTCCAATGTTCCATTTCATACACCGAAACTTTTAAAGATCAACACTTAAACAGGCAAAGCCAAGGGTGCTGAATGGCCAAGAAGAGAGGAACACAGCCCCACCGAAAAAGAGAAGGAGAAGATAACTCAGTACCACTACTTAAGGGAGAGTAAAGATGAATTTCAGAGGACTGACAGAAAAGAGAGGCAGAATGAGAAGCAGAATAGAATGGAAGAGAAAGGCCTTTACAATCACACCAATATCAAGAAGGAACAGGTCTATGTGACCAGAAAAGTCCCATTAAGAAGAAACAACTAGTCTATACAAAAGACAATTTGCTGATGATAGAAAATTAAGAGGCATGGTCAAAGAAAGAAGATAAAAGAGAGACCACACAGAGAAACTGGTGACCTCAAGAACTGGAGTGTCCAGAACAAGATGAAATGCAACTTCGCTCGTTAGAGTAAAAGTAACAAAATTTCTGCCACAAGCTGGATTTCTAAACAGTTGAGGAAAACAAGACTCAAATGAGATTAATTTGACCCAGGATTTAAAAACACAGCTTTATAAACCTATGTAAGGAATTTATATAATGCAACTGCCTGTGGTTGTATAGGGTCATATAGCATTGATAACCTAGGACCATAACACTGGGAGAGACTTCCCAGAACCACAGAATGGTTGAGGTTGGAAGGGACCTCTGGAGGTCATCTGGTCCAACCCCCTGCTCAAGCAGGGCCACCTACAGCCAGTTGCTGAGGACTCTGTCTAGACAGCTTTTGAATATCTCCAAGGAGGGGGACACCACAACCTCTCTGCGCAACCTGTGCCAGTGCTCGGTCACCTTCACAGTGAAAAAGTGTTTCCTGATGTTCAGAGGGAACCTCCTGTGTTTCGGTTTGTGCCCACTGCCTCTTGCCCTGTCACTGGGCACCACTGAAAAGAGCCTGGCTCCATCTTCTTTGCACCCTCCCTCCAAGTATTTGTACCCTATCATAAAGAATCCTTCTAAGCTACCGGTGCTGCTGTTACAAGTCTCCCTACACTAAGTCCTTATGGAAGCCTTTGTGATTTGCCAAAACTGTTAATAGGTAGTATGATAAACACGTCTATGCAAGTTTCAAAAACTCTAGGCCCTGAACTACAGTTTTTCAAAATTGTGCTGACTTAACAAAATAACCTTTCTGGGAAAACATAACATCCTAAGAATAAATATTTAATGGATAAAATGGCACCGAATTTCAGTTTGGTATAAACCATTTCACTTTTGGGAAATACAATAACAATCTGCAGCACTTTTCTCCATTCCTCTTGATCATGTAACTATTCCATGCTGACTCTCAGCAGTTAATTCTATTGTGTTTTGAAAAAATCATACTTGAATAGTAGCTGCTAACTGATATTAGAAGCAATATGTGCATCAGCTACAAAGTGCTAGAGGAGAATCTTGTCCCTGTGAATCATGATACCCAGCTTCATTATCTAAGAATGTTTAGCAGAGAGCTCAACACTGGTGAAGTCCTTCAACTGTCTTCACATAAGTCATTCCTAGAATTAGGAGTCTGGGAGTTGGGAATGCATTAGCTGACTAGGCAGTTCACCAATACAGAACCAAATACAGGCGAAGTACTCAGAGGTACCTGCAGGCTGAAAGAACAAAAAGGAAAAAGAATCAGATCCTGCCAGGCTGCACTTTCAGTGAGAAGGCAAGGCCCTCAGACTAATCCAGGATTGTACCTCATTGYTGTACATATTTATTCTGTGCTACCAAACGTACAAATTAGAAATATACAGGAAAAACCCCAAGGTTGGTGCATTTGCCTAAGCTCTCACAAAATCAGCTGTGAATGACATATCCAGTCAGTCAGTGTTTGTGACTGATGAAAACCCACCTCCCACTTTTGAGAAACTCTCCCTTGTACAGTTAGGTGTCAAAGAGGAGCACTATACAAATGCAATGGTTGCTTCATGCTACCAGCTGCAAGAACAAAATCTCTAAGTGAGGCCTATACTCAGAAACATGGAAAAGCACAATGACACCTGAACTAGTATCCACACTGTAAGTATTGTGGTCACTGTGGCTGTASCAGCTCCTCTGCTGCACAGCATATGGGTCTATCAGTCTAACAGACAGAGCTAGATTGCACAGACCGACTCAGTTTAACTCCTTAATAGAAGCCCACCTCATCTGAATGCCTTGCACTTTGCAAAACATTCTTCATGTTAATATTTATTTGTCACATATTTTATTTCTACATTGCATTTCAGGTTGTCCAAAAGGCAGTAATTGAAGTGGATGAAGAAGGAACTGAGGCCACAGCAGCTAGTGGGTCAGAAATAACTGCATTCACAGTGCCTCCTGTCATCAAGGCGGACCGACCATTCCTTTTTATGATTTTTGAAGAAACTTTTAAAACATTACTGTTCATTGGCAGGGTGGTTGATCCAACAGAAATGTGAATAAAGGTAACAGTTTCTATTCTGGGGTATGTAAGAGGCTTTATTTCTATTTTATTAATTTACATTAGAATAAAAAAACAGTGAAATATGAAAACCTGTTTTGTCTCTCCAGCTAGCAGTAGGTCATCCTATTAATATTTTATTAATGCCCAAGTGACAAGCTAAATTCACTAAGGCACAAAGTGACAAAAATGTGTTTTGTAAAACCTACTATGCAAATTAAAAAATCCCCACAGAACTGAACTTTAAAAATTCAACATTTTAGTGATAAGTCTGAATGAAAACCAAAGATTCATATGCCAAAATATTCAGGAAGCTCATTCCCAAACACTGGAGCTTGATATTCCTCAATGTCATCTTCAGTTGCGATGAGACTTAAGAGCCTACTGACCTCAACGTTAGCAGAATTTTGCCAAAATGTTTCAGAAAAATATTTCCATGATCTAAATACAATTCACCTTATTCAAGTAGTGCAATGATTTCAACAGAACAGCAAAATCTTCAACATTTAGTAAATTTTAATAAGTGGCAGTCTCCTATATATAAAGTTTGAAACAATGCAAAAAGCTACTTCTAGCTATATATAACAGATCTAAGCATTACTCTACTTGCCTTCACAAAATAGCTGCCCAAAAGGAGGCAGAAGAGTTTTCAAAATCATTTGGCATAGAAGCTTCACAGGTGTCTATCAGTAAACGCACATAGACAGATGCATCCGCAAGAGAAGATACAAAAGACACATTACAGATAAAGCTGGTAAACATCTCTCAAAATCACCTCACTTACCATTAGATGTCTACCCACAGCAACCCAGACACTGGCGTAAGCCACTCACAAAAGGATTTAGCAGGCAGACTGTGGTATCTGACTAGACTATGAAGGTGCATCTAACCTAACTCCACACTGCAATATGAATGTACCCAGAAAGAAAGAGAATCACTCCTTCCTGCCTCCAAATGATTAATAGGAGGAATGTTGCTATAGAGAACCACTCAATTATCAGTATACAGTTGATCTCCAGCTGTTATTCTGAGTTGCAGGTAAAACCAATGCTACGAAGGGTTCAAAAGTATTGGTGCTGTCCAACAGAAGTAACCCAGAAGTAAGCAGCCCCAAAAAAGATTGCTGGGATGGAGGTCTGTAGGTGTGAAGGACTGATGAAAGTATACACGAGACAGCCAGAGTATTGTACAAGGAAGATGTGCAGACCAAAAAATGTCTAAATAGAGCATTTGAAGATTACATAGCAGGAATTTAATACATTGTAGGGTTATTGAGTGGAGCACGTGTTATCAGCATTAAATAAATTAATCAGTTAAAAATGACAAATGACAGCCAAATAGAAAGAAACAACAGACCGTATACAGAACTCATTACATGCTTATTAAGGGGAGAAATAGTTTGGATTCAAGTTTCTGAACTTACTGGCTATTCTGCATTGCTCTAGTAAAGGCATCTGAGGGTCAAACACAGTTTTGAGTCCTGTCCTGCAGCTGTGTGCTGCTGCTCTGAGTTTGGTCCCTGGCAGAAGTCAGACTGCAAACAGATTGAGCAGTCCCCTGTGGCCCACGGGCRAGCAGCTGTGGCTGGCACATTGAGTTAGTTGTCCCTGGGGACCCGGGAGTATCTGCTTTCATTAGTGAGACAAAAGCAGAAAGCCGGAGGAGCCAGCATGGGTCATCTGTGTATCTGCACCCATATTGCATGTTAAACATCCTAATACTTGAAGAAGCTTTTAAAGAAATCTGTGATTTACAAGATCCTACACCAGGTTGCAAAACAAACTGAAAACTTGAATGTTTCCACAGAATCCAAACAATGTCTGTGACTAGACAGAGAATACACCTAAATCCAACTGCAGTGTAAGAAGCTTAAAAATTCAGACAGTGAAACAGTGCTAAATCCAAAGACACATTTTGTACTTCACACAAGACAGCGTACATACACATTATTACTATTTAAAATAAATACGTTCTATAGGTAAATGCTTTTATTTATTTTAATTATAAAAGATGCCCTGAGAATTTTTTTTCAAGAACATGCGTGTACAGCATTGTCCTACGTTTTATTTTGAGTAAATCATCATTCATATTTTTACATTATAAAAAGTAACCACACACGCATATGCATTCACAGATCAGATCATCTTTATCATATACCAATAAATTTTAAAAACCACATATTTCTGATATCAATATATTTATGCTGCTCCCATTTTGAAATAGAGAAGCTGACAATAGCTTCATAGGCTCTCTCTCAAGTATCGGAATAAATAGAACTTTTTAAAATAGAATTGCATGTTTTTCCACAGACAAATTTTGATAGAAACATTAGCATTAATACAAACAAATGCAGATGACATCACTGAAGCATGACAGCTTGCAATAGCAGCTGATTAAAAACTAGATTCATCATTATAAATTATTCAAGTGAAAATACAATCTGAAATACTAAAAATTAAAACAAGTATTTATACAACGAAACTTATGAAATAAAACTTTTTTTTAATATCACCTGGAGACATCTGCTTTTAGATTGCTTTGAAACTTACACAGGATTTTTATTAACTTTACTTAGTACTTGTAAAAACATTACCTCCAAATTCACAGCACAATGCTACTGAAGTTTATGTTTTTTATAGACTGATCAATGGTTCTGGACTTTGGTCTTAAATTAGGTTTGAAGGTTCTTTAAAATGTGGGATTACTTTTTCATATTCATAACAATTCCTTCTCTTTCTTGCATAAAACATGGGTGCTAAGAATTGCTAAAATTGTAAATAAGTCAATTAAGTAATGGATATGTGCATTCTGAATCCAAGAATGTGAACTACAAAGGCATAATTGAAGAAAACGAAATCCTCTCTTTAGCCACAGCAGTTAAGAGCACATAGCTGAAGTTGTATTTCATAACATTTCACTACAACATTAGAATTCTGCAACCGTTACATTACTTATCAGAATATATTTTACAGCTTGGGATTTTATTTAAAAGATAAAAAGTTTTAAGATCACACGATGCATTTTATTCATTCCAGGTATTAGAGTCTCCCATCTGCTGCTCCCACCTTATCACACCAGAACGTTGCTTCCACCAGTCTCTGGTTCCCTTCTTTTTCTGTCAGAAGATCTAAGAGTTTGATTTTCTGTTTTTTCTTCATACAAAAGAAGAAACACACATAATATGTTGTTGCTATGTTATTAAATAACATAACATAATAAACTGCTATTGCATGCAACATTTTAATATAACTGCTGTACTTTAAAAATTACTAGCTGCTTTACTGCACCCACTGAAAAAGCCGAATGGACACATTCTCAGGATATTCTTCACAAGAAGGGTGTGTTTCTCCATTAAGTTTTCTACAGAAGGTCATGTAGAGATCCCTCTAAGTGAGATGGTTAAGGTAGTACAAGCAGTCTACTCATGGCTACAAATAATGCCAGAAGTCTCCAGCTTAACCCATGACAAAATCTGGGGAAAGTGGAGACGGAGAAGAGAGAGAAGCTTAGAGCTCTTTACAGTGTTATTTCTAGGTCTTCTGTTCATCATGTCACTCGGGCAATTTCTGCACTTTTCATAGGCTTAATTTTTTAATCTTTAAATATACTGTTCTTCAGCTTTGCAGAGTTGTAGCTATGTCAATTAACAACTGTTTGTAATGGCTAGAGATATTTGGAATAACAGGGCTTAACTTTTAGAACTCTGTGGAAATATTTGCATCAATATTTTACAATTCCACTTACAAGCAAAGCAAGATATTGTTCTGTTTCACCCTTTTAAAATTGCTGATGGAATCTTTCATGATAATACACCAGTGTCAGGATACCTACTAGCTTCACCTTAGAAATGGCACCTAAATCACATGCCAGTCCCACTGGACCTCAGAACTCTTACCAGCTTAAACGGCAGAAGGAAAACATGACTAGAAGCTGTAAGTACCCAACTCAAAGTGTAGCAGATCAGTGTCAGAATTAATTCTTCTTGTGCTCAACTTCCTAAGCAATTATATGACTGGATGAAAGACACTACTTTGAGATACTTATGCATATAATTGTTACAACGTGGTCACACACCAATGTGGATGTCTTAAAGGTCAGTTGTGGACATCTTATAAAATACTGATACCAATTTATTATTAAGAGATTGACTTCTATGCAACAATAAATCTACTCCCACTCTTTACAGGATGGAAAACCTGTACGCCTCATTCTTGAACTAGGTTTTAATTGAAAGTGAAATAAAATCAGGCACTATCGGTATGTCTATAGGCAAGATGCAAAATTCTTAAACGCTGTCTATAAAGCTGGATATTTTTATTGATGAATCTATAAAGTCCTGGAAAATAGTTTTAACCAATTGCATATTGAAATCAGTCGTATTACAGTAATGTAAACTCAAGCAAAACAGCAATTCTCATCCTAAAAGAAAATATTTTAATCCCATAAAAATGAAAATATTTAAAAGAAGATAATAAAGCTACATAATAATACAAGCTCGGACCTCGTGGTGGAACGCAGTGTTTATGAATCATGTCAATTTCTGCACTAGGATGATCCATGATCTAACTGGCAACTCTTCAGCAGAAAATCAGAAAAGCACGTTTGCTCTGCAAATTGACTTAAGTAAGGTCTCTTTTGGGATGAAATACTCAACCAGTGCCCTTTGTGATTCTTTCCTATTCCATAAAGTGCTTAAAATCAGGTACTCATCTCTTTTGTGATTCCACCATTAAGTTATACGGGTGCATCTTCAGCATAATTCTTGTTTTTTCTATTGTCTGAGTATTACCCTAAGGTCCAGCAAATGACACCAAAGCTAATGATCATTTTCTTGTCACCTGCTTGTGAGCACTGGAACAGGATTTACTGAGATTTTCTTTTCCTTGCATCTACATTATTTTTAAAAAGAGGGAATATTTTAATTGGCACAAATATCTCTGAAATGGGACAAACAAAATGTTTGAACTCGAGTATGGTAAGTAAAGACCGCAGTTCTGCACCAAAGTAACTGGGTTTTAAAAAGTTCCTGGAACAACATGAATATATGAAATCAGAAATTCCTTATCCCTGCAAACTGCACCATATTGTCAAAAGTGAACATTTGCCAATATTTAGTAGAGCAGTTTTATGGAAAAGATTACATTAAGCAACTAAATAATATTTTGTCCAAACATACACTTTGAACTAGGAATCATAAATTATATCTGTTGATATTTTAATTATTTAACAACATATTACTGCCCAATCTTCCTTTCTTCACAAACATATATAATTACTTAGAAAAAGAAACGTATTAGAAGTTACCTTACTCATGTTGCAGAGCCAATAAACTAAAAGCTAGCACTTGCCAGAATTAAGATAGTCAGTGCAATGTTTAACCAGCACATATGTAAATTTACATGATGATATAGTCTAAATATATACTCAATTATTATTTTCTCACAAGTTTCCTGCCTTACTGAGTGCATAGATGGTGACACTCATTCATGAGCACCTATTCAATTGCAACTGTCATTGTACAATTATCAAATTCTTCTCTCAGTAAGTGTCATTTCTGTCAACTGCTTATATATTTCGATATTAAATTTTTCCATCATTCAAGTCAGAAAATAATGTTTCCTTGGAATTGACTTTTTTTGTATTTTAGTATGTATATATTTAGCACCAGGACTGACTTTCTGAACAAAAGAAAGATAAAAGAGGTACACCTAAACATATCTGTGGTCAACAAGGTTATGTGGATGAACGCATTTAGCATCAACCATTCCTGTATCTGTAACTCTTAATATCTCCTTATAGAGCTGCTCCATTTTTTTTATGAAAACAATTAAGTATTGGGCTAGATTACAATAGAGAAAGTGAATCTACAGTGCAGCAGATATTATACCAACTTGAGAGATGTGTTTTCCCACAAGAACACAGAACATTAAAACTCTTATTCAGAGCTAAATGTAGGTCATCCTAAGCCTGCTCTTCTTTCTCCAGAAATGTTTTTCTTTCCCTAGTATATCCTCTTGGCTTCTGACACTATGCAGTTTAGGGACTTTCTGAACCAGAGAGAGCATCCAGATCATTGTGTTTGATCATATACCTACTTTCAAGTAGTCTGCTGTTAAGGTATTCACTTGGGAATGGTACATCGAGACTTGAAGCTGAGTTTCTTACATTCCACTTTCCTGCCTGAAGACAAAGTTACAAACTGCTGTGTGGGTCTTTGTCTGTCCCTTTGTATTCAAACAAAAGATATCAGTTTTATTTTAAGTGAGATAGATAGAAAAACCTTTGAAATTTGGAAAAGTTTTATGTGATGTAAAAAATATGTCTAACTAATCTTTGCATCTAACTGCTTTGTGAATATTAATCTATTTATTTTCCCCAAATCCTTGTGAGATGGATGAGTAATTGGAATTTCTACAATGGTTGCAAAAAAAATTTACAGGATTTGAACTAATTTTCTGGCTTTAAAGAGAGGGAACAGATATATACAGTGAGTAGGGTGAAAGCACATGGGGCTTTGAGCACACCTAATTTTTGCAAGTATGTAGCACTGTATGTCATTTTATGTACTCAAGATACATACCCCATTTACTTTATAGATAGCTGAAAATGTCAGCATGTCCGCTAATCTAACTGTTGAGTTTGAAATCGTGCACTTTGAAATAAGTGACCACCTAATGATCACCTATAAAAAGTCTGAAGTAAGTACTGTGGGTAATATTTAAGAGAAGGCATTAGACTCTGGCAAAAAGAGGGGTAGAGTGCAATTTGACTTGGCACCTAAGGTACTTCAGCTGTGAAACCACTGACTCCACACAAACAGTCCACCTCCATTCACTACTTATCTTCCAACCTTTTCTACAAAGAAAATGCAGTTTTAAAAACAATAGGTCACTATGCAAGCTTGATTTCACTCCATAACAAATTTATCTTGTACAGTGAAGGTGGTAAAATTCCAGTAAAAAAACCCTATGTGATCACACAGCAAGACACTGTATCATAATACAATGTATACAAGTAGCTGAATGCAAGGTGTTCAGAGAACTTTTTTTTACATTTGTTAAACTTTTGAGTGTTTTATTTTACAATTTAGGAATTTATATCTGTGAATAAGGTGGTGGTGGGGGGGATGGTGTTTTGGTTTGTTTTTTAAAGGCACCTGAAAATACTGAAGTGGAAAAATATGAGTTCATACAGATACCAAAGTGACCAGAAAGGACCACTCAAGATATCACTATTACTCTTTTTTCCTCTTTATACCTGGCAAACCAGTGTAAGGTGTTTCCTCTTTCCTATCTGGTGCAGGCTCTATATCTCAGCTCCATTATCTTTGACCAGCAATTCACAGCCTCACATTCTGGACTCTCCTTTCATTCTTGGTCTCTCATACCTATTCAGACTGCCAAGGCCCAGCTTGTACTTCCCCACACTTTTCAGCTTCTAGTTCTAGTTTCTATTACACTTAAGTCTACTTTTCCCGAACAACCTCCTTTTCTTGCTACAGCTGGCCCCTCTCCTTTCTCCATTCTGCCTTGGCTAAGAAAGCAAATCTCTGATAGCAAAGAAAAATCTCAGTTTGAGCACCCAAAATTACAGCTAGCCCAATGATAGTAATTTAGAACTACAAGTTATAGTGTAAAAGGAATCTGCAGGGAATTAGCTGCTAGAGTCTACATAGATTTGACTGAGTAAATACACATCACGGCGATTTTCTAAGACTGTTACACTTTTATCACAGGAGCAAACAAATTAATCTTTGATTTTGTTATTGCAAGACGTTGAACAGTTTAGGCTGATGTTTAAAGAAAATCAGCCTGACGGAGATGCCTAGCATTGAATTTTTTTTACCTAAATGGTTAAGGTAAGGCAAAGAAGGCAGTATTAATAACAAGTAGCACTACTAGTTCATTGTAACTCTCAAAATTCATCATGAAATTGTTACATAATAATACATAAACATATATAAGCACATAAAAAGAAGAAAAATTAAATCATCTAATAATACATACATTCTACTTCTCCAACTACAGGCAGTTAAATCACTGTGACTGTAGTTATTATACATCAAATGCACTAACCTTCACTTTGTCCCATTCTACCCTCCCCATAATGTACCAGCTGAATGCAAACATGTGCAGGAGAAACAATGTGAAAGACTAATTAAAAGGGAACACAACCGTAAAAACACTTGTAATTGCACACATCACACTTCTACCCTGTTATTTTAGTATTTCAAAATCTGGGCACAGAAGTATCATAAATATAGGCTTAATTTTACATGGCTCTTTTGAGTTCCCTTTGAAAATGTTACCCATAAGCTTGATTTAACGTCTTGTCAAGCACTTACATGCTCATCTTTCGGGACTGACTCTCCTTATTTCCATTGTTCTTTTGGTCAGTTGAGTTAAATAAGTTGCGAGAAGAACTGGAAGGGAAGGCAGCATTCCCACTATTACCCGTAGAATGAGTCCGGAATGAATCATCTGAAATAAAGAGTTGCAGTTTAGACAAAGAATTTTGTCTGAAAAAAATACACAGTGAACAGAGTAATAATAATAGAAGCAATTATAATAACAATAGAAGTAGTAATAATAGTAGTAGTAATAATAATAGAAGTAATAATAGAATAAGAGTGAACAGAATGAGTTGGTGTTCCTGTGGCAATAAAGGCATTATTTCCTATGGCAATAATCCAAAAGTTTAACTTTCTATAAGAGAATGGTTTCAACTTAACATTTCTTCAAGTATTTTTATGAAAAAATGCTAAATAAAAATAATTAGAAGACACATTTTGGAAGAGAAGATTAATATATTTAATATATGAAAATAGTGTGATTTAATTGGGCAATCTTTAGCTGCTTAAAATTTAGCTATTTCATCTAAACGAATTGTCTAATGTCTCTTGGTAGTGAATGGAAAAAGACAGGTTCCTCTAGGAAGCAATTAATCTCATTCTAATCTTTAATCATCCAAACTCTTCAACAGCAAATGGAGAGAGAGGCATTTCTCGACAGCAGTTTCTTTCCCCTAATTCAGTAGAAGTTATACATATGCCTTTCCTCACGTAAAATGGGTGGAGCCAAATTGCAAAGCCAACATTTTTATGACATCCAAAATGCCAATCAAGAAATGCCAAACTCATTTTTCTTTTACTACTTCTAAATGTAACTTTAAATGAAAGTGTAACAAMAAAAAAAAAAAGAATCTGAAAAATAGACTAACTAGACTAGCACTTAAGTGCTCAAACATATTCGATACTTCTTATTCTACATTCTTTAGGAGTACAGAATGCCTGTTTCATGGGGCCCACATAATCAGCACCCACACAAAAAGCTAATGTAAAATATCATATAACAACCTACTTACCACTAAAGGATAACATACAACTCTTTCCCATTCCTGATACTGAAGATGCATATCCTGTAGCAGAGCTTTTACTTAAAAAACAAACAAAACAAAACCAAATTACTTATTACAGAAAAGCGTTCTTCTCAATTGCATCAAACCTGCTGTTTCATAATATTTGAGGTTATTTCTGAGTTTATATGAAAAAATTAAATGAGAAAGTTATGCTGAAATTTCTTTAAGAAATGTACGAATTTAGATTTAGCAGTTCATATTGAAAAATATTTTTAAAATATGATAAAAGGTGACAAATTAACTTAAAAGGAATTTGTAAGAATTTGCAGGCCTCAGCATGCCTTAAAACGGTATTTCTTCCCTCAATTCAAAACTGCATATATTAATCAATTAAATAGGAAGCTGAAAATTTAGGCCACAATTCAGTGAGCACATCACTACTTTCATAGATTCATGTGCATATAATTTAATAACAGTTGTCTATTAGGTAAACAGTTGCCTATGAGGTAAGCAATGAAGATAATAAAGATACTTAGGACACTTGTCTATGTTGCTGTATTTTGGATGTAGTGCTTGAGTACTGAAAGACTGGCTTCGAACCAACTTGGATTTCTTGTCCTCTTTGCCTAAAATTAGAAGTAGCAAAAATTTTAAACATGGATATTATTGCATTTCCTCAGTAATTAAGAACACTTTTTAATATAATTTTCTGTCAACCTATGCTAGCTGAAGGAACTGATTTAAATACTTCAATAACAATAAATAAACCTTATATCACCTATTTATAAACTAAAGAATAAAATAAAACTAAAGACTGTAGAAAATACATTCAGTTCTAGGAGTGGAATCTTTTCCTAAGTGCAGTAGGTGAAACTCTGGCCCACAAATGCCAACAGCAGCTTTGCTGGGTTTTAGCCTGCTGATGTGAGATCAAAGCATTCTAGAAGAGTTTTTAAAGAGTTCTTACCTGCTGATGTACCAGAAGAGCTTCCAGGAACAGAGAGAGTAATACTTTTTGCCAACACCAATGATGTTTTACTGTCTCTACCTAAAAAAAAGTCTAGTATAAATACTTCTCTCTTAAAGCTTAACTTTAAATAAAGAAAGAGGACATATCACACTCCTGGGGTAAACAGCAATAATATCTAATCCAGTGCTACTAACACTTCAGAAATACCACAAACAAGTACTTGCATTACATCCCAAAATTAAAAATACCAGAGAACTAAAACTGTCATGTATTTTATTAATAAAGCCAAAAGTCTTCCTTCTAATATAATGAGGCCAGTTTTCATAAATATCTTTAGAAATATATAAAAAAAAATATTGCCACTTTCTAAAAATATGCTATTTACTGTATAAAGTGTCTCTTCTGGTCCCTTCTCTTCTACCTTTATGGAAGAGTGATGCATGCACAAACAATATGTACACGAATAAACAAACTTACGCTTCTTTTCAAACATTTTATCATTAATATTTGTAGATCTTCCTTCATTTTGCTGCTTCTCTTTTTCTAATTGTTCCTAAAAAAATGAATAATTTTCTTAGGTACTACTCAGAAAAAAATAAATAAATTGTGTTTCAATTAGGGATCGCTTCCAAATCACCAAAATATCAGTTAATTTCTACTCTCTCCTGCTATCAGTACAACCCCTAGTGAATATCCAGAGAACCAATTAAATAGTACAGAATGAAATTAGGGCACATATCCTATATAAAAATCGTACCAAAAAATGTTGACTTTAATTATGAAGGAACCTCAGAGTTGAAGTTTGCATTTATAACTTATTATTAAAATTACACGTGGCTTTTTTTTTTAGTTAAAAAGATACAGAAATTGGCAGCTGACGATGTAAAATTTTTGTGCTACACAGATACTCTGATAGTAGAACTGGCAATATTTTTAATTCAAACATGGAATTCAATGAAAATGTTTTTCTCAAATGGTAAGCTGTGTCACATATGCTCAAACTTTTTAAAGGTCTAAAATTAACATCTGCGGTTGATAAGCCTTTATCCAAAACAAAACCGAGTATTAGAATTCTTCAAGTTTAAGGAATTTATTTGCCTTTCTGAAATATTACCTAGCCTTAGAATACCTTTTGAGAGCACATCCATAGACAGAAGACAGTGTTAACATAACTACATCAATAATTTCAAAAGCCAATACTTGCTTCAGGATTCTCGGTGAATCGGTATCACTCCAACTTAAAAAGCTATATAATATTAGCTCATTTTCTGTACTACATTCATAATAAAAAGTGCCAAGTGAACCGTAATTGTTCTACTCAATTTTTTCATTTCACTCTAATTACTACCCAAGTCTAAAAAAAAAAGAAAAAAAGGAGGAGGTAATTAATTCAGGTCAAGGTTGCTGGCATAGTTTCTACTAAGTCAATTACTTAGTAAAATTAAGGAAAAATTAAGGAAACTTATTAACCTATTCAGTATTAAAATCTGTAGCACTCAGATACATTTAACAGGGCTCAATGGCATCCTCATCTATTTGAGACTGCAACATGTCACAATTTACTGTGTACATCTCCAGCTCCTCAAACGCATGCCTCTCACAGACAATGCTTAATGAGACCTTTGTGATACAGAAGGTATGCCCATATCAGTGAGATATATCATAAAAATACAAGCGTTTTTCTAAAGCCTAGCTGTAGAAACAGGGTAAAAATTAATGTTATCATACAACATATGATAACACAGAGTGCACTGGAGGCTATTTTACCAAGCCCCAAATGCTTTCACTATAAAAACATTAATTGTTTTTACCTAAAAACTGCTAAAGCTAAGTTCAAGTCTTTGAATATGTGCATGCAGGTCCTGAGAACAAAGCTTGAACCTTTGGCTTGAGCTAATGGGAGGTGAGAGGAAGTACATGAAACAGGTATCATGATCAACTGCCCAAGAGAAGGCCTGCAGTACCTACTGACATCAAAGTGGGCCACAAACATACGCTCTGTAGCAATCCCAAAGAGGAAAAAGTGACATTTTTTGGACAGTCTTGAACTTGTTCTGGTTCTCTACAGAGGAGTTCAATTCCTGCAAGTCAGAGGAACCATGCTAATGAAATTTGGTGTCTTCTAAATACTATCAGCTGCTTAGCTTCTCCCACCTCAGGCCGGAGAGGAGGCAGCAGAACAGAGGGCTGCAGTGATCTAATCTAGGCTTTGTGAAGATGTAGTAGGCTATGTGGTGAAGCGCCTGTTACAGCTTTTGCTTACAGCCATTACTGAAGATAGTTTCATAAGTTGGAAAAGCATTCTGCAGACTTCTCCTCCAAATCCTAAGTAACTTGTAGCTCCTTTTGCTCTATACAACCGGCACTAAGTCTCCCTCCTTCCAGGCTGCAGATGTCAACAGCCTTTCTTTATTTCTTTTTTTCTGGCTAACAGGAAAGCTTGTAACACACAGAGCCTCCTTCAGCTTCCTTGGCACAAAAGAAGTTATGACATTAATTTCTTTGCCTATGGAAGCTGTATATGAATTCTGAGGTGTTTCATTATTCAATTTATTATGTTATACATGCCTGACAAATTGCTAAGCTCCCTCAAAAAGATTTCATAAAGGTGTACTGAAGGGCTTGGGATTTTAGAACTATAAAGGCATCAAGCATGAGTATTTTTCAAGAAATTCCAGTTTTCCTTTCTGATTGATACAGCAAAATTCTGATTGATACTTTCCTTTTAGGTAGTAAAGAAAAGGAAGTTATATGCTACTTTGAAGGACTTAACCCTATTGTAAAGTGTAAAATGAAAACATACACAGATTATGAACCTACCAGGTCCCCCCATAATATGCGCTTCCCCTACCTTAAAATTATTGCCTCATTAATATTTAGCTAAAACTATTTTAAAAAGGACAGATTGTACTGATAAAATACACCATTTCCAAAAGGAGATGTTCTTGTC
Organism: Oceanodroma leucorhoa; assembly: GCA_030449065.1. Classification (NCBI taxonomy): domain Eukaryota; kingdom Metazoa; phylum Chordata; class Aves; order Procellariiformes; genus Oceanodroma; species Oceanodroma leucorhoa. The sequence continues at coordinate 5,474,389 of JASVER010000027.1, read as the reverse complement.
TTTCTTTGTCTTGATCCAATAAATCATTTTCATAAAATCTTTTCTGAAACTTCAAAATAAAATCAATAAAAATAAAAAAATCACTACATGAAAATGGGAATTAAAAGTACTTGGTAAGTATTAAAGTTAGAAAGTACTTACAGCATCTACAGATATCTCCATTCTGTCCAATTCTAATACTGTCTATAAAGATAATCAAAACATTATTTATCCTTACTCAACAGCATGCCACACTGTTAACTAAAAGAGTGTCTAAATAAGAAGCTTAGAATAGTGGTATTCAAAATTAAACATTCCTTTTCTTCCTAAACATTTGAAGCCCATGCTTGTATTTTTGTGCTACAAATGCAGTTAAAAACTGCCAGAAAGTATTCTCAGAGACCTGCTGAGACTCACAATGAAGGACTAATAGACTATCTATATGGAACTCAAAATACACTCAAGGAAAGCACAGAAGCATGAATGGCTAGAGCATGGACCTAGGGACCAAGACTGAAAAAACAACTCAGGAATCTGTGAATAAGACAGGATGCTCCAGGCAGGTGTTCATCCAATCTCTCCTGCAGACTGGCTCTATAAGGAAGCCACCTACTTCAGCTACTTCGCTTCATGGCTTCTTTGAGACTAAGCACGGGCATTCCTTAAAGATGTACTTTTTTTGTGAATATTCACATTACAAAGACATTTGTAACATTTCAAAATCCTACAAATCCTTTATCTATATGTTGTAAAATAGTAACAAGATATCTCTACCTCAAAGACTTGACCATTGTTACTAGGGTCAACCTTTAATCCTTTCTTTAGTCATCTGCTATTTTTTCACAAACGGTCATCAAGCCGAAATCCTGAATCCCAGTCATCAGAAAATAACTGCAATATAAGTAACCAAGGAAACACCAACTCTCTTAAATTTGACAGAATGCACTATACTACACCTTTTCTTAATTGTTCAAAATTACATAACAGATAATAGAATTCTTTAGTCTTCTGTTCTTACATTAAGAGAATCAACAGAAAGCATAATTTTGACCTTCTTAACTTTTAATAATAATCCCCAAACAAAATGCTGCTGGAAAAGAAAAATGCTTACTCTTTTTACAATAGTCAGGACATCTTTGTCTTTCTCTTGACACAAAAGTTTCCTTATACATAATTCCAACTGCTGAAGTAAATGTTTATCAGTGGGAATCTTCAGAGTAGACTTAACTTTTGGCAACAAATAGCATAGCTTCATTCTACCAAAAAAAAGGTAAATATTCACCTTTTGATACAGATGTTTAATAAACATTATTAATTTTTGTATTGCATGCTACCATTTGACATAAAATAATTAAGTTAGCAGATCTTATTTTGCAGAAATTATTGTTGCTTATGTGTTGTTTCCAGACACACTGTAACATTCTCAAAAACTTCTCTGTAGATTGGGACTATGGAGAAAATCAATAAAGATTTCTTTGGTTTGGTGGTGGTTTTTTTTAACCTAGAAAGATAAGCAGACCTCTAGAGTTTCAAAATTATTTACACACCTAACTCTATCAGGTACCTAAATACCCTGGAAACCTGGTCCATCAGTACAAAGGAGCCTAAGTCTCACCAAAAATCATGTAACTGCAGTCCCACACAACTGCAAGGATGAACGTGTATCAGATAGACTAAAAGGATTTAATTATTTACTGGCTCCTAAAAGAAGAAAGCCCATCTTCCCCCTACCCCATCTCCCTGCTTCTGTTTGGAGGCTCCCCCTCCTTGTGCTATCTCTGCTACTGGCTGAACCTTTCATCAGCTCAGTCAGCCCAACCATCAACTGACTAACATAGCAGAAAACCAACTTACTTGAGAGGGAAAGGGCAGAAAAAAGTAAACAGTCTTCTGATGGCTTAGTGAGTTTAATCTGCCTAGCCAAAGGTCCAATAAGCACTCCTCAAGGCAATGGAAGGGGTGGACAGTGTGGTTAGGAAATGGGATGAAAGAAAAGTAGTAACAGGCTATGATGTTTTCAGAAACTGTGAGCTGCTCTATTGACTGAGAATGCAATTTTAAACGCAGCAAATTCAGTGAAAAAAATTATTCATATAAAATAACCAAGACAACAAACTTCAGACTTAATACCTTTCTGCTCTGACACTGTGTGGATATATTTTTGTTACTAGGGTGCCCCTGTGAAGCTCAACTTTGCCTGCTTTCAAAGTGAACGGCATAAAGTACTTAGGTGAACTTAACCATGTCTTTTCTGTACTACGGATTGAAATTGTTCTTAGGGTACCCAGCCCCCTGAGCTGGAAGACAGGGATGGGGAGCGGAATTAAGCCCCCATAATCCAAGGGGAAATGGTTAGCGACCTCTTACACCACTTAGACACACACAAATCTATGGGGCCAGATGGGATCCACCCAAGGGTACTGAGGGAGCTGGCGGAAGTGCTCACCAAGCTACTGTCCATCATTTATCAGCAGTCCTGGCTGACCAGGGAGGTCCCAGTTGACTGGAGGTTAGCAAATGTGACACCCATCTACAAGAAGGGCCGGAAGGACGATCCGGGGAACTACAGGCCTGTCAGTCTGACCTCAGTACCAGGGAAGGTTATGGAGCAGATCATCTTGAGCGCCACCATGCAGCATGTACAGGACAACCAGGTGATCAGGCCCAGTCAGCACGGGTTCATGAAAGGCAGGTCCTGCTCGACTAACCTGATCTCCTTCTATGACAACGTGATCCGCTTAGAGGATGAGGGAAAGGCTGTGGATGTGGTCTATCTAGACTTCAATAAAGCCTTTGACACCGTTTCCCACAGCATTCTCCTGGAGAAACTGGCTGCTCATGGCTTGGACGGCCGTACTCTTCGCTGGGTAAAAAACTGGCTGGACRGCCGAGCCCAGAGAGTTGTGGTCAATAGAGTCAAATCCAGTTGGCGGCCGGTCACAAGTGGCGTTCCCCAGGGCTCAGTTTTGGGGCCAGTTCTGTTTAATATCTTTATCAACGATCTGGACGAGGGGATCGAGTGCACCCTCAGTAAGTTTGCAGAGGACACCAACTTGGGTGGGAGCGTTGATCTACTTGAGAGTAGGAAGGCTCTGCAGAGGGATCTGGACAGGCTGGATCAATGGGATGAGGCCAACTCTATGAAGTTCAACAAGACCAAGTGCTGGGTCCTGCACTTGGGTCACAACAACCCCAGGCAACGCTACAGGTTTGGGGAAGAGTGAATATGCCAGCTGGACATGAGCCAGCAGAGTGCCCAGGTGGCCAAGGCAGCCAACAGCATCCTGGCTTGTATCAGAAACAGTGTGGCCAGCAGGAGTAGGGAGGTGATTGTCCCCTGTACTCGGCACTGGTGAGGCCGCATCTCGAATACTGTGTTCAGTTTTGGGCCCCTCACTACAAGAAGTAGTGCTTGAGCGCTGGAGCGAGTCCAGAGAAGGGCAACAAAGCTGGTGAAGGGTCTGGAGCACAAGTCTTATGAGGAGCGGCTGAGGGAGCTGGGGTTGTTTAGCCTGGAGAAGAGGAGGCTGAGGGGACACCTTATCGCTCTCTACAACTACCTGAAAGGAGGTTGTAGAGAGGTGAGTGTTGGTCTCTTCTCCCAGGTAACAAGCCATAGGATGAGAGGAAATGGCCTCAAGTTGCCCCAGGGGAAATTTAGATTGGATATTAGGAAAAATTTCTTCATGGAAAGGGTTATCGAGCACTGGAACAGGCTGCCCAGGGAAGTGGTTGAGTCGCCATCCCTGGAGGTATTTAAAAGTGTAGATGTGACGCTTAGGGACATGGTCTAGTGGTGGACTTGGCAGTGTTAGGTTAACAGTTGGACTTGATGATCTTAAAGGTCTTTTCAAACCTAAATGATTCTATGATTCTGATAATTGATTTGCCTTGATTGCTAGATACTGTTTCTAAACTGGTTATACAAAAAATGTGTCCATTGCTTTTTATATCATTAAAACCAAAATGCTCTGCAGATTAAACAAAAAATATTTCATACATTTAAGAAAATAAAAATCACTGCATTTGATCAGACTGTAATAGCATATAAGGTGGTGAAAAGTTTTATATATAGTGAATCATATAATAGTGAAAAGTTTTAATCTATAGGAATAGATAAAAAAACCCTCAAGAATAATATATGGTGATATTCTCTGCTGTTCTCAGATTTCACTGGCTTGTGATAAGAGACAGTCCTGTGCCAGAGATGGTAACTTTGTGATTAACAACACTCAAAAAAATTTTCTTATACGAATTCACCTTACTGTTTTTATACCTTCAAAACATTTTAACCTTCACAACTTCCCATTACGAAGAGTTACACCACTCCGTAGAAAGCTAGAATAGTATGTCCCTAACTTTGTTTTAAAATCATGAGCTAACAACTATGTCTGACTTCTAAACTTCAGTCCACCACAGGCACTGCATTCCCTTTTGTAAAAAGTCTTAGAGAACAATTCAGAAAAGAATTATGACAAAATTAATTTTAATGTCAGTTAAGAGATTGCAAGTTATTTCAAGTTTCCATTAAATTTTAATATTGTATCAATAGAGCTTTTAATTAAAATGTTTGTTAAAAGCAATAACCTACTTCAGATTATAAATAAATTCAGTTTATTGTTTTAATATAATCCTCTTAACTTAAGGACATGAGACATGAATGTTAACCTATATGCATAAAATGGCTCAGTTTTTAGGTCTGGGATCCTGCTAAATTGAGATGTGGTAGTTATACTAAAAACAAGGTTTATTTAAACAGTTTCACTTGGTGAAAAACTCTTCCTAGTGAAGCTTACTGAATGCACAAATGTATGTGCAAATTATAGAATCATAGAATAGTTTGGGTTGGAAGGGACCTTTAAAGGTCATCTAGTCCAAACCCCCTGCCATGGGCAGGGACATCTTCAACCAGATCAGGTTGTTCAGAGCTCCGTGCAACCTGACCTTGAATGTTTCCAGGGATGGGGCATCTACCACCTCCCTGGGCAACCTCCACCAGTGTTTCACCACCCTCATCATTAAAAATTTCTTCCTTATATCTAGTCTAAATCTACCCTCTTTTAGTTTAAAACCATTCCCCCTTGTCCTGTCGCAACAGGCCCTGCTAAAAAGTCTGTCCCCATCTTTCTTATAAGCCCCCTTTAAGTACTGAAAGGCTGCAATAAGGTATCCCCGGAGCCTTCTCTTCTCCAGGCTGAATAACCCCAACTCCCTCAGCCTTTCTTCATAGGAGAGACGTTCCATCCCCCTGACCATTTTTCTGGCCCTCCTCTAGACCCGCTCCATGTCTTTCTTGTGCTGAGGGCTCCAGAGCTGGACACAGTGCTCCAGGTGGGGTCTCACCAGAGCAGAGTAGAGGGGCAGAATCACCTCCCTCGACCTGCTGGCCACGCTTCTTTTGATGCAGCCCAAGATACAGTTGGCCTTCTGGGCTGCGAGCGCACGTTGCTGGCTCAGGTCCAGCTTTTCATCCACCAGTACCCCCAAGTCCTTCTCGGCAGGGCTGCTCTCAATCTCTTCATCCCCCAGACTGTATGGATACTGGGGGTTGCTCCGACCCAGGTGCAGGACCCTGCACTTGGCCTTGTTGAACCTCATGAGGTTCACATGGGCCCACTTCTTGAGCTTATCCAGGTCCCTCTGGATGGCATCCCGTCCCTCAGGCATGTCGACCGCACCACTCAGCTTGGTGTCATCTGCTTATGTAAATCTCTATGCAGCATGAGTTGCATGCAGACATGTTAATGATGACAACATGAATTACATACATCAGAAATAAGATTAAAAGCATAAAATCAGATGAAATACATGACCAAAAAAAGGGAACTATTTTCTTACTGGTAATAACTGTCTGGTCCCTATCTGCTTAGTGAAGAAGAAATTGACTACAAAAATAATGGAAAAAGAAACTGTATAAAAATGAGTAACATACCAAATTCTCTTATATTTTTCTATTCTTTTTCAATTTACTTTAGCAATGAAGTAGAAAACTTTTACATAAGGTAAAACCTATGTTAACTTGTTAAGCTCAGACCACTGAAAGAATTGCTTGTGTGTTTTACTTTATGTATCGTGATGTTGAAATGGATAGAAATTAATGGAGACTCTGAAGTTACACTTCTCCCTCTCTACACTCATGAAACAGCGTATTACTTTCTTCTCATCTATTCCTGGCTCCTCTGCCTCAGTGTTCCTTTCTCATTCCCCAAACCTGACACATTCAATCAGTCCCCCAAACACTCAGGCTGACCTGCTTCTGTGGTTTTCTATCGTTAATCCCGTAGTTCCCTACAACTTTAATACTGGTCACTCTGAAGGCTCTGTACCTTTTTACTCAAGTCCCATTATTTAAACAAGACATAAAACCTGTAACAGCATCTCTTAATATATTATTCAAAGCTTTTTTCCTGTACACTGCTACATACTCTTTGTACAGTACCTCACATTTGCCACTGGATCATGTGTAAGTTCAAGCACAGGTAGAAAGAAGTATTTACAGAAGAATGATTTTGAAAACAGTTCCATAATGAATTCACAGGTATCTAAAAACCGAAGTCTGTTCCAATAACTTTTTCCTTGGCCCAGTTCTGAAAAATAATAATCCACAGATATTACCTATTAAGTTTTCAATGTCAGCTAGAAAACATTTTGAAGGTTAACCTTTGACTCAAAGAGGATCATCACACTCATCACAAGGCACACCTTCTCAGACTATCTCAATTCTTTCAGTGAAAGCCTAACCTTCTGAGTTCAATGACCATTTCTGTCAGTGAGTATTTTTTTTCAGAAATTCAACCTGTCCCTTTAACCATTTGAAAAAGCAAAAATAGTAAGTGAACTAGGTACTGTGTTGAACAAAGCCCTGTATGCCATTCAAACCATGTCACAAGTGTAACAAAATTACTGTGTAAACATTAAGGGTTGCTAATGGGAACTATTCAACCTTTTAACCCATCTTTAAAACACATAGCATAGATCAGAAAGTCAATTAAGCTGACTAACTCATTGATAAATTAATTTCTGAGAAAATTTATTCAGCACTTATTATGCTGAAGCCTCTAGAAGATTTTACTTCTATAGAGGAACTCTGCTTTCTATATTGCAGCACCTACAGCTAAGCAATTTTGGATTCAAGAAGTAGGGTTGGAGGGGTCTTGGCATATTATGAGTTTCCCATATTGCCTCTTTCCCAATTCCTTTGCATAAGTTGCAGATATATTCCTTGCATATGCACAATAATGTGAGCAACTGAATGTCTTCTAAGTGTAATCCCACCAACGATGGCAGGAAGTTACACTGAATAAATATAGTTATAAATAGATCTTCAGTCAAAACTAACTTGCATCTCTAGGTGATCAAGGAAAAATTATCTTACGTTCGATCAGTTTCTGAATAACCTCATGTCTCTGTTCTTGCTTGCGATTATAACGTAAATAAACGCAGAGAGTTCGAGCAGCTGCTTTTTGGACTGGCAGGACATTCTTGAAAAAAATAAAGGAAACACAATTAAACATACCTGAAGGAATATGACTAAAAACATATAAAAATTCTGGAAGTAGAAAAAATAGATAAAAATTAGCCTAACTTTATAAATACTGGAATGAATGGAATGAACCTTAGGGGAAATTCAGATTGGACATTAGGAGAAGGTTCTTCACTGAGAGGGTGGTCTGTCACTGGAACAGGCTCCCCAGGGAAGCGGTCAGGGCACCAAGCCTGTCAGAGTTCAAGGAGCATCTGGATGACGCTCTTAGTCATATGGTTTAGTGTTAGGTAGTCCTGTGAGGAGCAAGAAATTGGACTCAATGATCCTTATGGGTCCCTTCCAACTTGAGATATTCCATGATTCTATGATTCTGTGAAATTTTGAAATAATTGGCATAATGTAAGGGAGAATAATGAAGTTTGACCAATTTATGAGACACCTACTTCTTTATTCCTTCTGCCTAACTTGTTGATTCAACTATTTCATAAACGCCTTAAAGTATTCCATGTTTGGAAGGCACCTTCTATATTATGGGTGTTAGAAAAGAAAACTTACAACATCTTCTCTTACAACAGACAGCTTTACTCTTGAATAAATTCAATAAAATTTCAGAACAATAGCTCTAATGATCAACCATTTTCAGAATTAAGTGTTTTTTCATAAAAAATGGAACACAATGCAATGTAATCTATGGAATCAGGAAAAAGAAGGCATATCTCAGAGGAAAAAGTTTTGATTTACCTAGAAACAAACTGATAATGAGCACACGGAAAGGAAAGAAGTCTTGGGTGGGAGGAAAAACATGACAATCTGCCAATCTAAATTTTGCTCCTCAAATCAGGGGGGAGTTCTTAGAGCAATTTCTCAGTCTTATGTAAAAAAACACAGCCTGATATACAATTCAATGAGAAATAGTACTTTAAGATTAACAGAATATATAAAGTGCTATACATAGCAAATATCTAGTGCTAATTGTTGCAAATACAGTAAACAAATGAAAAACAATAGGAAAGAGACAGACGGGCTCACATTTGTCAAAATGATTGTCAACATTCTGTGAAGAAAACGGTAATAAATCTGATCACTTGATATGATATGAGGGAGACATGCATATTTTTGTAGTAACTTCTCGTGAGTTCTCCACTTTAAAGAAGTTGCTGCTCTCTGTTCTGCTGTTGTTAACGCAGGAATCAAGTCAGGAATAGACAATAACTAGAAATAAAAATATAAACATTAAAGTAATTTTACATCTTTTAGCTGTATGACATGTTACTATGTTTAAAAAGCACATCATAACGATGTAAGAAGGGAAGAGATTTTAAGGGGTCAATTAATTCCTCTCCTCAGACAGGATCAGCTACACTGTGACCATTTCCAGTAGATAGTAGTCTAACTTGTTCTTAAAAAAATTTAATGATTGGGATTAAACAATCTCCCCTAAACAGTAAATTCCACTTAACAAGTCAAAAAGCTATTCCAGTACCTAACTAAACATGCTTTCATTTAATTTCATTTCCTCCACTTAACAAAGAAAAACTAATCATCGTTCTCTCTGTAATACCCTTTTACCGATACGAAGACCACTATGACAACCCTCCCCAGTCTTCTCTTTCTCAAACCAAATAAATCCCGTTTTCCTCCTAGCCTCTTAAACTTTGCAGTTATTCTTCTCAGCTCCCTAATTTTAGTAGGAATTACACACCTTTTCTCAGTAGGAGGGAAAGACTTCATAGTAGCCAAGCTAACTTCTCTTTAGCACTAATCAAAATGAAACAGAGTGCCACACTTGACATGGCACTTGTTATATGTTATATACATTTACAGCTGTAAACATTTGACAAATTCACCTTTTAAATTACACTGTCAACTTTTGTCCATACAAGAAAATAAATTTATTCACTTCTTATATTGTTGGAATATTTCAATTTCTCTATACATTTAGGAAGTATGCTCAAAAAAGCATCTTGAAACAGGAGATGATCTTTTATGTTCCATTTTACAGGTGAGGAGTCACTGAATAAACCGTCATCCAGAGCCACATACAATTAAATTAGCAAAGTTGGGAGCTGAACACAGATTCCCTAAATCCTAATTCAGTGCCTTTACCTCAAGAAACAGGCATCCTCCTAGCAGAAACTGTGTCTGAAAATGGCAACCATGGGCAGTTGCCACATCAATATAAAAAAAAAAAAAAATTAGTTATTAGCTATCACTCCTTCAGCACAAAACCAAGTTTTGTCTTAACTTAATGATTGTATTTCAAAATCTGATCTATTTCAGCAAATCTGTGGTTAATTATAAAAAGAACATGGATAAACTGTTCATTTTCATATTAAGTCTAATCTTTCAACACTTTTTTTTATTTTAAAGTTCATAAAGTCAACAAACAAACAAAAAACCACAGAAACTCTATAACTCTCCAAAGCAGAAACCAATCATGAAAGCCTTTTCATATAATACATGTCTAAAAATCTTTGCCTTACCTTCATTTAGAAAGCAAATTAAAATAACATGAGAATACCCACCTTGCTTTCTGATCCACTGTTTTCTCCTCCATTAGTCATTAGTTCAAGGATTTCAGGAAGGTGACCTACCAGGGCATCTAACACCTATTTAAAGAAAAGCTGCATGAATGAGGTCTGTAAATTAAATCTATCCCAGCCAAAATCAGCACAGTTCTTAAGAAAGATCTGTATTTTATAGACAGTAAGAGCCTCGACAGACACAAAGAAACTTTTTTTTATATCTGTCAGCTGAATCGTAAAAGCAGTTTTTCCTGCTTTAAGAAAAACTGCAGTTGATAAATTAAAATAGAATATATAGCCTATATAAATAGAATAACCTTACTTTCAAATGTTGTAATACTTGAAACTAGACTAGAAAAGTACATAATTAAATATTTTTGGCACCAATTCTGACTGAGGTGGTATATAAGATAAAGGACCAAATATTTTTTATTATTTAGATAACAGTACAGGCATCAAACCCAGGAATTTTTCAAAATGACCAGCTGCTTCTGAGTCTCAACTTTCAGGTGTTCAACTTGAGAAATCTTTTAAAATAGGTCAGAATTTCATAAACCATAAGTAGATGTCCTATGAACACTTCTAATTTCCTTGAAAATGTCTAACAAAGGGTACTAAAACAGAAAGGAGCACCTGAAAGCAAAACTCATTTTTCCGTTCCATATCCAAAGATCCTACATAGAAAATAAAATACATTTTGTTTTGGAATAATGACTATTGGAATAACGACTACCAGAGGAAATGGTGATTTTGTCTCAAACATAAATATTTGTCTTTTTCAATCCAAAAAAGTCTCACTATATTGTCTGTAATATAGCTAAGTGATTTGTATTTTACGCAAGTTGAAACTAAACTACTAAATTAAACTGTCTCATAAAAACTCACAGATTCTGTACCAGATCTTGGACTGAAACTCTTTCTACAAATCTTGATCTCTGAACCATACACAACTTCATCTCCTCTTCAGTTGGAGAAATGAAAATAAAACAAAGCAAAACCCTTGAACACTATCAATGATTATTTTAATAAAGTATCAAAACTAAATCTTTCCACAGAATTTGTAAGGTAATAAATAATATAGCAATTAAAACAGTTTAGAATGAATATTTTTAAAAATCTAATAAATTCAGTATGGGTTTACTAAATTCAAACACCTTCCTATTTTCCTCCTTTTTATTCACAGAAGGCTGGCACCTTTATGAAGCATCTGTGAAACAGAAGTCAAAGCTGTTATCACTTCAAAGTCACTGTACTGTCTTACTGCAGAGTTATTAAACGTCAAGATAATCTGCCTCAATGTAACAAGCAAAAGAAAGTTCCAATAAAAGTATATTACCTCCAGTGACTCATCCTGCAATAGTGTGACCAGTTCTTTATGTATTGTATACACATCAGAATTTAAAAGCTTAGCAACCTAAAAGATGAGAGTAAGATAGCAAGGTGAAACATTCTTTAGTTCCATGGCACTACAACAACTACACTACATGTGCTTACTTTACAGCAAGCATGAAGAAGGGAGGCAAAACAACTGTTTAATATCAACCTTCTAAAGTTGTATACTTTCCCATTGATCACATTAAAAATATGCTTATATAAAGAATATGAGTCAAGAAACAGGCTTATTACCTAATCAGGAAACATGCTTTTAGAATTAACTCTATTTCACATTTACCAAAAATTCTTAGGACTGCACTCCAAGGCTAGAAAAATTCCTTCTGGAATATTCAAATGTTGTACTTCATGCTCCTTAGGAGAGTTAACTGTCAGTCAGCTATATAATTTACAAAAGATAAAATGTAAAAATTGGCTTAGTCTGTTCTGGCTTTTAAGTTTCCCCAACTTTCCATTCAAAGTTTTCACTCCTTACTTCTTTGGTTTTTTTTACTGTGATTCGTAAGTCACATAAAAATTTCTAAAAAACACCAAAAGTCCATCTCTACACTGTTAAAAAGGTTTTATAGCAAATATGAGAAAAAACTGAGGAATGAGATTTTTGCCATATGGAGTATTTAGATGATTTTTTTAATGGTTTTCTTTGTTTATATAAGCCAAGTGAAAATAAGACCTTGCTTCCAATCAAGAAGAAGCTTTAGAGAAATGGCTACAGAGAGTTTATTTAAAAAAAAAAAATCCACCTAGCAGTGAATGCCATAAATTACTCATTTCTGGCTGTCACGTGGTTGCCAATTATGGTGTTAAAAATAAATCAACCAGCACTAAATGTATATTCAGACCACTGTATAACTTTACAGGTTTTTTAAATGAGATAAAATACTTTACTTATATTCAGGCAGAACCTTAAAAATGTTATACATCTGACATGAAACTTTATGTAGAATTATATGCTAAGTTTATAATTTCAACTACCTTGGATTATCATTCGCTAAGACAAGGCATCAACAGGTAAGGAGAACTGGAAATCCATCCCTTTTCCTTAAAATGGTGGAAATAAAGCCACCTTGGTTTCATTTATGCCTCTGCTAGTGATTTAAATACCTTCAGCAAGCTGCTTAACTTACCAATTTCCACAGAAACAAAATGGGATAAAAAGCTAGCTCGAGGACTGAAACACAAGGATTCTCAGTAAAACACTACGAAAACCTTCAAGATCTCCCTATATGGGTTACAACCATCAGGAGAGAGCGTATATTCATTTCTGGAATTCACCCCATATAGCTAATAATATCTATGCAGCTGTACATTTTTGAACTTTTATGAAAATAATACAGTGGAACTTATGTAAACTGAATGGCATCATAAGAATACATATGCTTTTACATCTGCAAAAATTTCCAAGTAGTTTCATATCAAATTTGAGCCTTTACCTTAGGTTTGATACATATAAACATTCTACAAATAACATCAGCGTAGTAGCAAACTGTACAGTTGTGAAGATGGTTTTCAGGACCGTAAGTGGCAAGTTCCTTTTTCCTGTTTGTCTCGTTATTTTCTAATAGCATTCAAAAACTTAAAATATTCTAATTAGTACTATTGCTTATGTTTGTGGTACTAGACCAGTTTAAGTTTCTTCCAGCTTTCGCTCCTTAAGAGCTCACTTAGCAATAGGTTCTTGTAGCCAAATGCCGCACAACTTACATAGTAATGTGTGTATATGGGCTGTATTTACATATTAGAAGGGATTGAACACCTTTGACAAACTAAATTACAACAACTTTTCTCAAGCCTTTTTCTTTTGGCTGAACAGTCACAAATGTAAGCTTAAAGAAAACAACACAAAACAAAAACATGTAAGTACTAACAAAGTACCTTTGTAGACTTACTTCATAGAAGCTTACAGCCATAGTGTATCTGACAGGAACTTCAGGGTCATGACAAAGGCAGAAGAATACAGAATATAGTTCTAAATGGAAGTTCTTTGGATCCACAAAAACAATCATGGCCTGTGGAAAGATAGTCTTTTATTAACTGCATAGCTGAGGGACCACACTATTAGAAATTATCAGATGAAAACATTGAGGTCCAACCAGCAAGACACTTGGGAGATAACAGGTTGTGATTTTAAAGAGGAAGTGTGGCATTTTTGATGGCCATGTCAAAACACAGGCATCAGACAAGTTCTAGAGTTGAGAACTGAACTGGATTTACATATCTTCCAGATATGCTGCAGGCTTTTTTTCTGAAGACATAGATTAAAAACACAAGATATAAAACCTTAGTTTTATAAATATTGTTAAATGTTTCAGTAGGCTAGTGGAAGTTGCAACTGGAGACTTCAAAAACAAAGTACATTTTAGCAAGCAGCAAAGCAAGCATCTAATTTCAACAATTGTGTGTGTACATACCTTGTTTTTGCTCACATAAACCAACAGATGTCTACCTATATACATGGTGCTTGTCTTTAAAAGGCAGAGTAAAAATAACTGTCTACTGGCTCTTGGTACAAATATATTTTCTTTAAATATAAATGCAGAATGTCAAAATACAAAGTAGATTTACAGAAACATGAATGGTAAGTTTGAAGACCTCACATAAACTTGAAAAGACTTTTTGTATTCAGGCAGGAACATGACTAAAACATGAATCTAACCATTCAGATTCAATCGTGCCCCTGTACTCGGCACTGGTGAGGCCGCACCTCAAATACTGTGTTCAGTTTTGGGCCCCTCACTACAAGAAGGACATTGAGATGCTGGAGCATGTCCAGAGAAGGGCAACAAAGCTGGTGAAGGGTCTGGAGAACAGGTCTTATGAGGAGCGGCTGAGGGAGCTGGGGTTGTTTAGCCTGGAGAAGAGGAGGTTGAGGGGAGACCTTATTGCTCTCTACAACTACCTGAAAGGAGGCTGTAGAGAGGCGGGTGTTGGTCTCTTCTCCCAAGTAACAAGTGATAGGACGAGAGGAAATGGCTTCAAGTTGCACCAGGGGAGGTTTAGATTGGATATTAGGAAAAATTTCTTCACTGAAAGGATAGTCAGGCATTGGAACAGGCTGCCCAGGGAAGTGGTGGAGTCACCATCACTGGAGGTGTTCAAAAAACGTGTGGATGAGGTGTTTCGGGACATGGTTTAGTGGGCATGGGTACTGGGTTGATGGTTGGACTCGATGATCTTAGAGGTCTTTTCCAACCTTAATGATTCTATGATTCTATGAATCTTCAACTCCCTGTAATGTCACGACACAGCAAATGCAAAAACCTAGCTTTGACTGGTTTGAAACTGGGGACTCTCTTTCACAGCCATTTTCTCAATGCCTTTATGCTAAGGGTTTGGAGAAAATGTGTAGGAAAGAATCAGACCAGTGACCTCTTAGAATAGCACTCTTTCAGTCAAAACCTACCAATAATTTTCTAAGGCTCTGCAAAGAGGAATCTTTCCTGGTAACTTTTTTGGAGCACCTCTAAGCCATTAACTTGAACTTTCGAGGAGAGAGCTAGAATGTAGTTAACAATGCACAATTTGGCAATAACTTCTCTATCATTCATGCAGTCCTATTTAGTGAACTATACGCATGAGACAAATTATTTAACCTTAAATTAAAGTTACTTACTGGAAAATTGTAAGCACAGTTCTTCCTCACTGAAATATACTTCTTTTCCTGTTCCAGAGTTTGAAGTTGTAGTTGATTATCATTGTGTCCATTTTCCTGCTGTAAACCCAGCATGGAAAGCTTCTTATAAAATTCCAAAAAACGTAAGTGCTGTTCAGGAGTGAAAATGCCTGGGGGGAGGAAGTTTACTTTTCTTGTTACAAATGCTATTAATAATGTCCAAAAACAAAATTTCATTTACAAATCTATCAAATACGCCAATTTTTATTCTCCATCGCCTCCCATACCATGAGTTTAGTGGAGTATCATCAGTACACTTTATACAGAAAAAGTTATTACAGAAAAATGACAGCTAACTGTAATATAGTGAAACCTAATTTCTGTTTACATAATTCTTGAAATACTCAGAATTCTAGCTGCAGGATTCTGAATATATTTGTTTGTTCCACTGATACTGGTTTCTTCTTGATTAAATTTTTAGATCTTTATGGGGCTCAGTCACATGAAGAATGGATGTCTGCAGCAAGTTGAAAAATGAGGCTATGTCGCTACAGATAATAAAGAGATGTAAGAACAAAATCAGAAAACTTAAACTGGGAGACAACTAGCAAGATGACTTCAAAAATTACAGGTCATTTTGTAAGTACATTAGTAATATGAGAATGATCAAGGAAAGGCTCAGTTTTTTACTCAAGAGAGAGAGAAAAGCTATCAGTGATTGGTACCAAGAAGGCTGAAATGCTTGATGCTTTTACTTTCTTTCTCAAACCCTACTAGTATCATCAGGCTCAGTACAATTAATAAGAGTGACAAAGATTCAAGCTTTGTCTAAGTAGAGAAGGACAGGTCAGTGAATACTTAAACGTGAGAGGTTTTCAAAATGTGCAGGGTCAGATGTGCTTCATTCCAGTGTTCAAAAGTATTTAAAGTACTAGCTGGTGAAATCTTACACAAGTGAAATATCAGAATGGAAAAGGGCTGAAGCAGTACAGATACTTAATAGTTGGAGAGGGGAAGGACAAGACATATAATTACAGATCAATCAGATTACTTTCAATTTTTTTAAAAAATTGGAACAAAAATAAAAAAAATTACTTGTAAATACCAAAAAGGAAACAAGAAAATGAGTAGCAGCCAACATGGCAAAAGCAAAACTTTTCAAACTGATTCCACCTCCTTCTAGTACTGGATAACAGGACCTGTTACCCAGTACTAGATATCCTGACTGAATACAACAGAGACAGTAAAGGTCACATTCTTCATAAGCAAAATAAGGGATCAGGAAAGAGATGAAAAACTATAAAGTTGCTGCAAAACTGCTTAGAAAAGCAGTTAAGAGAAAGTTACCCATGGGTCACTGACAAGATAGGCAACTGTATAAAGAAAGGTCTATCCTAGTCCTGGTACTATTCAGTATTTTCATTGTTTTATTTTTTATGTTGGATTAGAGAATATGCTTATTAAATATTCTGATAACATCAACCTAGAAGGGAGACAGTTCTTCAGAAGACAGAGTTTTAAATGATCTTCAGAAACTGGACATATGGTCTTAAAACTTTAAGACTATTATTCCATTAGGACAGAAGAAAGGTACCACGCTTAGCCAGATATGCATTGCCTGTACAAGGCCAGGAAAGAGAAAGACTAACTAGGTGACAATTTTATCAAAATTAAAAAACAAAACAAAACAAAACATCCAGACTTTTGAGTTATTTCTGTTTATAGGCTGCACTTGAACAAATAATGTCAAAATACTGCAATCTGTTGAAAAGAAAAAGGCAATTTTTCATACTGAAAAATGTAAACAGCAATATAGCTTGGAAGACACATGAAGTAACCCCTTCACTTTGTTCAGCGTAACACTTCAAGAAAAATGTGAACTTGCCAGACAGAGTCTGGAGGTGAAAAAAGATCAGCAATTAAAGTCAGTCAACCTAGAGGAAAGAAGACTGGGAAGACATGATAAAAACAGGATGGACTATCCTAGCTCTATGTTTCTATAAATAACAGTTTGACACTGTGGAACGGCCCTTTCGAGTTATTTGTAGTAAAGCTACGGTCACTTTGATAGTCTCTAACATGATCATAAAGGATTATTTTAAAGATCTGTAGGAAAGATCAAAGGATCTGAGCCTAGGGGGAAATTCTCTATAACGTAAAACCAGGATTCAGTGCTGCCCCTCCACAGCCAAGCTCTGTGTAGAGGGTGTATGATGGGCAGAATAATCAAGGAAAGATCTGCTATGCTCACGTGCTAAGGTACAGAAAACCACAAAAATCATGGGTACAGATTTGGCCTCAGCTGCAGCTGGGAATCCACATGCTATTAGGTCTCCTTTCTCCCATGAAGTTCCTTATGGGCCACACTCTGTACTGTGCCTCAAAAAGGATATCAAGCACAGAAATGAACATACGCGGTTAACATCATACTGTGTTTTCAAAGGCTTCTAGTTTCAAAAATGCAGTCATCCATCTCACAAGCTCCAGAATATCCAAGAAGGAATCAAAATAAATCAGTCAAACCAATAAACACAAACCACCATGTTTCCATCTCTGGCTCTGTCTAAACAAAAAACTCTGTCCCTGTCTAAACATAAAAAACCCAATAAACAGGTGGACACCCAAAGAGGAAATTAACAAAACCCAATATTTATGCAATAGATGACTTCAGACTTTTACTTCCATATTTCCTTTCCTAATTATCATTTCATTTGATACATTCAAATCTGGATATTTTCCAAAGGCTTCAAATTCTCCAATCTTCCCTCATTTTTAATATTTTTTTAAAGAACATTAAATCATACCATATAATCCATTACATAGTTTCCCTAAATGGAAAGATAAAGAAACTAGGATAGATTCATCTGCTTTGAAGGATTTTTCACAGAATGATTTCACTAAGGGGAGCACAGTTTGACTCCTATCATCTGAAAAACAAAAGACATTTTTAAAGTTAGCCATTTGTCAACATCTAAAAAACTGCACAGAGTGGACTTCCATAATAAATTATGAAAAATATCATTTTTATATCATATTATATATCATAACATGCTCAAGTGTATTTTTGACAGGCACTCACTGCAGGTAAAAACCAAGAGGTATAGAGAATGGCAAACATACTATCATAATACAGGTCCTAAATTTTAATACCTTACCTCTTTCGTTCATTCATTTGTTTGTTTTTAGGGAAACAGCATCCCCCCATAAAGGATGAGACAGACGATAAACGAAGAGTCACTAACCTCTCCATTCACCAAGAATACAGGGAGAGAAAGAATACTGCAGGACTCCTACAGTAAGATTTCCTACAATAGTAGGAATACAGGGAGATCAAGACTGAACATGACCATGACAGTAAAAAGAAAAATCTGGATACGCTGGAAGTGAATTTTTTCAAGCTACTGAGAAGAAGAGGTTGAAAAACTTTTGGTAAACAGTAAATTCACAGAGAAATAAAATAATTAAGGGCAGAGGAAAGAAATGAAATAATTTAGAAATTGAAGTCAAATCCAAGCAGTCTGCCTCCATCTAAAAGAAAGGAGTAAATTTTCAAAGAAATTTATGTGTTTTGACTTGTTTTAAATAAAACCATTGTATTTTAAAATATTTAAGTTTTAAAAGGATTAGGATTTTTTAATGGTAGATCAACACCAAAATTCAGCAAATAATTATCGCTGAACAAAATATTTAGGTTGACCTGAAGAAATATTTTGATATTGTGGGAAAGAAACGCTAGGATATAATTCAGGGTCATATACCTTCAAAATGTTCATTTTTTAGTTCAGCCACAAAACCAAAAACCACACAAACCAAATCTCTAGAAACACATTCCTTACAAACCTGTAAATAATCCCTGCCTGATTGCTTTCTCTAAGGTTTTTTCAATAGCTAAAAGCAGTAGTTACAGCAACTGGGGTGTGGGGTGGGAGGACTGAAGACTGGGAGGTGCAAAGAGACGCAGAAACTTGATAGCATCAATGCAAAGACTCAATAATTTGAAAATTAACCTACTATCATACTTACTGATATAAGCACTAACTGCTAAAAAGTCCATTTATGGTATTCTCCCCAAAACTATCTTCTTTCTTTATGCACTCCTCCATATGGTTTATATGCAATCATGTATTTTAGTAATTCATCATCAAGTTCCTGTACAGTAAATATTTGCTCCTCAGTTATGTATCAGGAAGGAGTAGTATAGTCAGTAAGATGGGAGTGGGAGTGAGAAATGTGGTGCAAAATACAGAGTTGCTAATGAAGATAAACAACTGAAGAGTTTGGAAAAAGACAGTATAAAGAGCAAAGTGGCAAATAATGAGCAGTGATCAATAATACAAAATATTTTTTTCATATACACTATAGCAATGATCTATCACGTACTTTGCTGCTTTGTACATTTCCAGTTGTAAAAAAAAAAAAACACAGCAGACAGCACAACTGATACAGAGCCAGAAAAGCTGGCTGTTATTGTCTTCTACATCCCCTTGAAAAAATTGAGACAGAGCAGTTGACTGGAGGACAAGGCACAGTGGTTACCCAGAATGTTCCCCTATGCTGGACCAGTCACAGTAGCTCTCCTTAAAGTTTGCCCCAATCAATGTTGAACTGAACATGTGACGAGAACCCAAGAGCCATGCCTGTAGGTAACCCATCACCGCTACGCCAAAAGAACTGGATACAACATGTCCTTCCTCACATGAAGACACAGACACTCACTCCTACACCTGGAGAAGCATGAAATATGCATGTTGATCAGGGGAAAGATATAGAGCGCTGAGAAAAATACAGGCATCTACATTTTCTGTTTTAAACACAGAAAAGCTTTATAAAATACACATGCTTTCTCATTGCAAAGAAGAAAGCTTTCAGTGCCATACAGCCACAAGTTTAAAGGGATTTAAATAGTAATTGCTGATGCTTAGTACCTCTAAAACCGATCAATTGTGCACACTGCAGTTTATGGGACATGAAGAAATATTTTCTGTTCCAAAATTTACAAATGTATTTGACATATAACATTGGATGTTAAAACCTGTAAGGTTTACTGATACACACACAAATATCATATCATTGCCCCAGTCTGGGCTCTTCAGCTCAAAGGCAGGCTGCAGTCTGTAGTTAGGACTAGCTTTACTTCAGTTAAGAGGCAAAAACTAGTTAACAGAGAAAAAAGCACAAGCAATGGCATCTGTTGAGCTAACATTTTGTATTTGGTGTACTGACAGCATTAAGTAAATACTAACAACCCAATATTCCTATCATTTATACAGTAATTTTACTCATTCCATTTAGTCACGTTACATTAGAGACTTGGAATAAGGTAACTCATATCGTGGACAACTGGTTCACCTTCCTTAAAACTTACTATGTATAAAGCACTGCAAGACATGAAATATGTAAAGAATAAAACAATGAACAAAATAAAATCAGAAATGTCTGGAATGCAGACAGAACAAAAAGCATTTAAATACATTTATAAGATGCATTAAAGCATTAAGAACTGGGACGGTAAGCCTAAATTAAATTCTTACCTGCATCAAACATATCGAGCAGATTCACTAACGTCTCAAAAGCTGCAAGGCGTACACTGCTGCCGTCATCTCTTGCCAGTTCTACTAACTCAGGAAGCACCACAGTTTTTGTTAGTTCTGTCCTGCAAAGTGAGGCAAGCAGTCAAAAGAAAACATATAATGAAACAATCCTGCCACAGCAAAACAGAATTCTTCCTTGAAATACTCCTTTGGATATTTTTTGGGTAGTCAAGAAGGAAAAATAGACAAAGTTGTAAGGAAATTAAAATCAAATAAAAACCTCCAGTCAATCTCAGGACTTTTTTCTTTGTCAGCCAAAGAAACATGCAAGTTTCAAATGCAAAACTTCATCACTAAAAAAGAACTCAAACTAGCTCAAAGTAAATCAGAGAAAATGCAGTCTGAAAAAACTCAAAGAAGTTCAGCTACTTCACTGTGTCACTAAGAAAACTCTTCTGAACAAAAATGCAGAAACTGCTCAATACGATGGTCCAAAGCCAAAAATTATTAAATATGAGTCATGTTGGATTCAAGTGCCTGGAAATCTTACGCTGCAAAGATCAGCCTTCTTTACAGAGGGTCAGTAACTCTTGCTCAGAGAAAACGCAGTTTCCCAACTAGTCCAAACACTATCTTTTAGGCTTGTTTTAAAGTAGTAAAGAAAGGGTTCTGCTTGTCTCTTTTTGCGTTGGTAATCACTAGCACTATCTGCATGTGTGACAGTCTTGACAACCTGAATCTATACATTGGCAGCAGATTGCTGTATTAGGGACTGACTTAGAAATCAGAGTTTAATCACAGACGTGACTAAGGAGGAGTGAAATACTCTTGACATAGAAACATTTGCGCAGTGAGGTGTCTAGCATAAGTAAGATGAAAAGAGATTTGCCTCTTGGAGCAAAAGTATAGCTCCTGTAGAAGCTATCAACCAGCATAATTTCCCATATCCTAGTGTATAACTGATTCTTGATTGCTTTAAAAGATTAGAAAGATCTTTTCTGCAGTCCCACTATCAACAAGAACTGGGACGATATGCCCACTATTTGCGCTTTTTTTTTTCTCTGTCATTCTCTTTTTTTTATTTATAATAGTCAAGATTTCTGGTGTTTGAATTTGCCTGCATTTGAGTTAAGAAGCCCACTTAGCTCATTCTCATGTACGAACTCTTGGTCTGCTCATCAATTAGTGAAAACTGTTGTAAGCACCACATCTCAAGAATGAGACCTCCCCAATTTATAATAGCCAGGGATCTGGCCCTCAATGTTTATACTGCCCAAAACATAAAACTGCAGGGAAACACTGATAAAATTACACTATGTGAGCATTAACCAAGACGACAAAATCAAAAATATGTTTGACACTTTGAGCAACTGTGTACAAAGAATTTAGACTCTGCCATTTCAATCACAGTTTTTAATACAGAATTAAGCACAACCGCCAGGATGACAGATTTTTACTGAAATAAAAATGCCCAAAATACCCCTCCCAATCAGACTAAACAAGTTACAGCTGTCCCTTTCATAAATCAATATGAACAATAATACTTTCAAATGTTTATAATCAGCATCAAAGTGATTTGCACCTTACGGAGTTTATTATTGTTACCAGCAAATCAAGATGTAGCTTAACAGTATTCTTCCAAACACATGATTAATCATTCATATAAAATTATGAGAAAATGACATGATATTATTTAGTGGTACCATCACTAAATAGTAAAAATAAGCATTGGGACTGTTGCCACATTATGCCTTCAACATTTATCTAAAAATGTGCTTATTTCTGTTTATTTAATTATCTTTATTTTCTTACTACCTATTCATCCTCAACATGAAACACTGCAATAGTTTACATACCGAAAATACCGACAGTTCACCATTCCTTATGAGATTAAAGATTAAAGCCTCTAAATCATTGGGAAGGAACTAGGCAAAAACCTCAGAGAGAAAACAGTGTATATGGATACACTAATGCTAAAAATAAAAGTTGAGGAGGAAAGAATTAAAGAAAAATGCACAGAACAGACCACTAATTGATAACTATGTATTTAGCCCTATTAAACCACTATTCTAAGGCTGGGTAAATTGCCAGTAATACTGTCATTTCCTACTGCATAACACCTATCTTGTTTTAAGACTTCAGCTCCGAGGTATAATAAATGCAATTTAGTTCATTTTAAAGACACTAAACAGAATGAAGAAAATTTTATTTCCTTTTCAAAATGCTCACTTATTAGTATAACATATAGCCACCTTGTTACAAATGAAAACAACTTTTTTGCTGCTTCTTTCACACTGCTTAGTATACATTGAACTTTGGAGGAAGAGTGAGGAAAACAACACAAATGGACACATTTACTTCTTATTTTAACACCTGGTTGTGTTAAATATACCTATCTTAAATGTAAAATAAAACTGCTGAAAGCAAATTCACACAGATTCACACAAACTGTGAGTACTTCCTAAAGGCTACCACCAAAACCATTTTCTGCTTCTCAACAGACTGAGACACAAGGCAAGGAAATCTGTGCAGCTGTATATTTTTAAAACATAAAAAATGTTTCAGTAATATCTGAAAGGAATATTCTCTATCTATATGCGTACCTTAGATTAGATAAGTTATTTTACTCAGAATAACATACTTACACTATTTTTAAAAAAAAAAATTTGCTGCATTATGTGTCACAAATAATTTTCAAAGCCAAATTCATATGATTACTTCTCAGCTCTTGACTATAGCAGAGGTTAACTTAGAAGGTTAGAGGAATCCATGGAAATGCAGACAGTATCTCAAATAAGACACCAAAAAAATTGCATGGGATTGAGCAATAACAAATGAGAAAAGAGGAAAGAAGGTCACTGAGATAGACACGAACATATGGCATAGGAAGGGTCAGGGGAGAGAACGGTAGGACTACATCCTAAATCAAGACCTAGAAAAAAAAAAAAAAAAAAAAAAAAAAAAAAAAAAAAAAAAAAAAGAAAGAAAAAAAAAGGAAAAAAAAAAGGGAAAAAAAATGCTTTCCAAATATCTTTCTGTGGATTTCCATTTTGGTGGCATCAAAAATCTTCAAACTAATATGACAGTTTGAACCATCCCTCCCTTCAAAACTCGATAGCTATGGGAAAAAAAAGATAGTTATGGTCGCTCCCTGAAGATAAACAGAACCCTCTCTTTCACTCATCTTTAATGTCCCATTAAACAGAATTCAAATTTTAAGATATGTAAAGTGAAATGCATGCATACCATAAAAATAAATGGAAGCTCAAATTATTCAGTAATTCAGTTTAGTAAAATGCGTGTTAAATTTTCAGTTTTACAAATATCAACAATATCGACAAATACTACCTTTCTTTTCTGTAATCACAAGTTATTTTAAATTCAAAGCCATTCAATATGGAAAATGTTAAAATTATTTACCATGCTAACCCTACGTTTTGTTTTAAAAGAAAGTATAAAACCAAATTAGTAACTTTACTGAGATGAGTAATATTGTGTTTTCACATTATTCACATCCTCTGAACTTCTGCAGGGCAAGGACCTTGCAGAAGAGGTGCCTAAAGCACATATATAAAATTACTTTGTATGCAATAAAGACAAATTTATCTAGGAATCTAGACATTACTATCCTGCATGACCTTACCAAGACAAAGTTAAATTAAGTACATGACAGTAATGCTTAGTTCCTGCTGTGAATATTCATTCCCTATATCTGAGTAAGCTAAAACACTGCCTGAACATACACTTTTCCAGTATTCCATGGCTGAGAGGTAAATCACATTGCTTCAGGAATTTCTAGTATTTTGGTTTTGTTTGTTTTTGTAAATAACTCAGAATCTAAACCACAACATAATTCTCCATTAAAAAACATAAATAATTCTACAGCCACAGGAAGGCATCTTTTCCCCAAACACTAGTACTAACAAACTGAAGTGCCTATTTACCGCATCTTTCAAATTACATTTCAGTTTCAGCCTCATCTTTGAATTTGCTCATAAATTCACAATTTTAAAAGCCAGAGGGACTCTTAAGATCTAATCTATCCCTGCTGTATAACACAGGGCAGGGAATCTTAATAGATAATTTATTCAAGTCTGACACAGTAACAGGTGGACAGACCTGGCATTTAAAAATATTTGTTCACTCGGAGACCAATCCTGTGTGGGTAGTTAACATATTCTGTTTTTTAAAATAAAAGTTCCACACTTCTTCTATTCCTATATATGCAATACTGAAGGTCTTCAAGCTTAGAGTAAAAGTTGATACTGAACTGAAATCTGCTTACAAAACACATTTTTCCTTTTGCAAAAAACTGCACAGTAATTATTAGAAACTGCTAATACTTGCCATAATCCTCTTCCATTTTTAAATAAGCCTAATGACATGAATGGATAATTGAGATGACTTCAAGAAGCTATAGATGAACTCATTATTTACAAAAAACTGTTGTTTGTAAGGTTCAGCAATTTTACTATCAGAAAGAAACAAAAATCTGAAAATGAAAAAGAGACAACTGCCAACAGCCAATTCCTAAGAACACATCTGTACACTCCAAATTCATTACTGAGTATGCATGAATTAAGTTAGAAATCTTCAAAGGAGTTTTTAGGTTACCACTAAATATTTTAGAGAAAGATTTTGCATTTAGAAGCAGTTATGCAAATTGTACTTACCCTATTCCTTGAGCTATATGTTCCAGTTGCCGACACATGCAAGTTCTAACTTCATATTCCACATCCTGGCACAGTGATTTTACCAGTGGAAGAATCTCTCTTTTAATACTAAAAATGTGAACGTTTTTTATTAATATACAAAACAAGAATATATAAAATCCATTCTGTAGTACTCAAATTTTACCCATATATTACTTGCAATGGCAACTTTTTTTAAATTAATTTATCACACATGGTAAATGATTTTTCTGAGAATTTGCAATTATGAAAGAATACTGTACATCAGACACAAATATGTGCTATAAAGAAGCAGAAAAAAGATTATTTACAGTCATTATAATTTGTTCATATTTCATCTATCTTTCTTTAAACTACAAAAATAGTAGGTAGGCTTAGAGATGATGTCTTCATTTAATAACCATCTTCAGTACAGTTTTTGAACAGCCAGTGTAAGAATATAAAGAATTCTATAAATGGAAGTGCAAATAGCAAATAATTGTCACTAATACCACACCTTTGATATGCATGTATCACCTAAGACAGTAGTTGGGAAGAAAGTAGAAAAAGAATTTAAGATTAAAAGCTTCAGTACTGCAGTGTCTTTATGCAAATAGACCCAAGTATTCATGTTAAAACAACGGCAGATACAAAATAACTATTTTGAATTCTATTTAAGTAAAAACACATACTACAACTTGGCAGAATCAGCCATTGTGTTTCCTTTCACTGCCCAAGATGCTGTCACGAGTATTCATAAAATATCTCTATCCAAATCCTTACGTTGTTGCAAAACTCAAGCAAAATATGAAGCCACAGACAAGCAAATTTTCAAGGCAGCTTGCACAGCCTCCAGTCATCCCAGTGAAAATTAATTTACTTCTTACAGCAGAATTTGGCCTCAAGTTTCAAAAATTGTACAAAGTCTTGGGAGTTTGGCATTTTAGAATACTCTGAAGTATGGACTAGTTCCAAAAAAGACTTGTTTTTAAACAGCTGTTGGAACAGAAGGTAGAAAAACTAATGTTCTATTCCAAGGTCGGGACTCTTTCAATACCCTATAAAATAACCTGGGAGTCATGAGAAATATAAAAGAAAGGTTTTTAATTATAGTATAAATTTTATGAGGAAAAATGGTGCCATTCTGAAGAAGAATGTGAAGATATGCTTATATATTGCCTACTCCTGAGGCCAGACACACCTCCTGAGCCTGTTCCAAGACTCCTGCAAGGGGAATGAGAGTGTGTCATGACTCTTACTCAGCCTGCCACATTCTAAACCTGTGGATCCAGGTCTCTTTTCAGCCCTCTGAACTGCACTCAGAGCCCTCTGCCAGAGGATCAATATGTCCCAGAAAATTCTCAGCCATCTTCTTAACATGTAGCTTCCGTACAGAAATGGTGCTACTATCTCTTCACTGAAATGAAGGGTTTCCTATTTCTGAACAGCAAGGAATCATATTAAAGAAACCCAGCAAAAGAAGGCATGATTATTTGAACTTATTATGGCTAACACTATTATAATTTCTTACAAGATTCCAAGGGACTTGGAAATTCACTTTATTTTCATGAGAATGTAACATCAAATAAATAAAAGCAATTGTGATTCTGCCAGAATTCTACAAATTTTGAAGATAAAGGCTTTGGTAACATTCTCAAAAAATACTACTTTACCACGCTCATTAACTTTTGCATGTCCAACAAGTGTAGTCTACATAGCAAATGAAGGTGTAGATAGATTCCTTCTGGTTGCTTCTAGTTCTTTTTTATTGCAGAAAAAAATCATAATTTAAAGAAATTTATTCCTAAATGTCTTGTCATATGGTCCTGTTGTTCATCTTTTCTGTTATGCTGAATTCTTGCATTTTGGGGCAGATCAAAATCATTATTAGCGTGGACTTCCTCAGCTAGGCACGGTTTTTGTGCCTTTAGTAGTCCTCACCGGATTTCTTTTGTAATGCAAAATCACATGTGGCCAATTGCCTGGATAGGAAACCACATTTGATGAAATGGTCCTACTATCATAAGACTGGATAAAATGTCAAAAGAATGTACCATACCAACTGCTTTGGGCAGGTATTCAAATTTACTTTCATCATTGCTTCCCTCTTCTGCACCACTGTCCAAACCCACAGACACTGAATCTAAGAGCTGGATAATATCAGGCAACAGTGGCTCCTGATACATCTCCATATAATTAGGGATAGGAAAAAAAAATATATCCACATGTTAAATTTGGTTAGACAAACAGAAGTTAGGAACAGGATTTTTCTCTTTATGACAAGAAACTCTAAGGTGATGAAGTTGTGTTTTGTCTCTGTAAATTGCAGAGAAATCTACTGTTTGGCTTATTTCCTAGTAAGAAAAACAATATGGGGGAATGGCATGAAAATGGTAACCATTCGAACCTGTGGAAGAACATACAAACTGAAGTTATAAACTGATGAACATCAGCAAGTCTGAATATGCTAGTTACACAATGAACATTTTTTTATTATTAATAAATAAACCAGATAAAGGGATCTGTAAAAAGAAAGCATTTAATTTTTGCAATAAAGTCTACTTTTCTTGTAGTAATTTTTGCCCGCTAACAGAGAAATACTGGTATATACTGTGGAATGAAAATATATGTACAGTCTACTTACATATGAGCTTCAAATTTGTTAGCTAATTTTCCCATGATTTTACAACTAACTAAGCGGGACTGAAGTGTTTGAGAAAGCTGTGCTTTGGAAACAAGTGGATTCAGGATCTATATGAAAGAAAACAGAAGAAATGTGAACAGAAGAAATGTGAGCAGTAAATAATGTATTCCCCTTCTTAAAAAAAAAAAAAAAAAAAAATCTATAAAAACATATTCCAAATGTCATCTATCCCTTTCATGGAATTAATCAGTACTAACAATAATAATGACTATGTACATTAACAGTCTATTGGAAACCTGTATTTAATATTCAGTGCTAATTATAGCATATTAAACCCATATCTTGGCCCAAATAGCAGTTTATTATTCACATCACAGCCACAGTTTTACATCTGTCTACGTGTGTCTTTATTTTGAGACTAAGTTGTATATGAATATTTATAGCTATTAGCTGGTAATTTTCACAAAAGTTGTTAAATATGTTCCTGCACAAGAAAAAAAAAAATGCAGAGAAAGGAAAAGAAAGCCTCTCTGAGGCCTCTGTTTCTCATAAGTTTTCCCAGGAAACACCACTTCTGATGTAAAGCTTTGAGGCAAAGACCCCTCTTGATTACGCATACTTTCGGGATCTGCAGGGAAGAGGTTTCATTTCCATACAGATGCAGAAAACCTGCATCTTTACTGGAGCTCTGCTGTCATTCGTTGGATCACCTTTATGGTGCCAGAAACAAACTAAGAAAGGCCTGCAGAACACCATATTTAGATACACTATTTTTTGCCCAGAAATAATCACAGAAATCCAGGTGTCAGGCCAAGAGGAACATTACAGAGAGGGATCTCCTGTAGTATGCCACAGTTCCTCGCTCAATCTCTTTTGCAGAGCTCCACAGAAGGATAACATGCAGGGCAGGAAAGTCCAACAAAATTCTAAAAGCATTTTTCTCCTCCTCTTACCTGCTGAAATTTTCAGGTAAGAGAATCTTACCACTGTAAGGACAAATAGATCACCCAGACTAGAATTAGTACATAAGGTATGCTTCTAACTATAACACTGCATAAAGAAACATATCATTAGTTACCTACAAAACTGTATGTTACTTATTTGGGCTCTGAACAGCAAACACACCATGTCTAGTAATGATAACTCCAACTACTGACCTAGACACAGTCTCTCCCATGAAGTGGCCATTGCCAAAGACAGGATACTGGGTTAGGCCGACCTTTGGTGTGACACACACACCTTTCCTTATGTCCTTGAAATCTACGATTGTCCTATGATTTTTACTTACAAAAAAAATTAACAACTAGAATATTCCATGTTTTCTCATACAAAGATCCTTCAAGTAACACGAAACACCTCTTTTCAGATTCACGTTTCTGTATAGCTGCTGAATCAACACTGCTTTATCAGTTGTGATCTTCCCGAAGCAAATTTTTGTGGAAACTTATGTGTTTCTAGAGACAAATCAGGGGAGAAACTCCACCTTGTTTAAATGACATCTTTAAAATTACACTACAATTAGATTTTGGAGGTGACTAGAATAATTTCTCTTTTTTTTCCAACCTAACTTTTCACCCTTTAGAAGTTTATTTCTATTTTCACTGAAAGGGTAGTCAGGCATTGGAACAGGCTGCCCAGGGAAGTGGTGGAGTCACCATCCCTGGAGGTGTTCAAAAAACGTGTGGATGAGGTGCTTCGGGACATGGTTTAGTGGGCATGGGTACTGGGTTGATGGTTGGACTCAATGATCTTAGAGGTCTTTTCCAACCTTAATGATTCTATGATTCTATGATTCTATGATTCTATTTTTTAAACAGTACTGGATTTCAATTACCCACTAATTTTAATAAGTATTTTTATACCACACAAATGATAATATATTTAAATCTCCATATTGTTTTAAATTATAAACACAGTAAAATATGGTTGTTGCAAAGCTTTTAAACTTAACAATGAAATTTGAATTCTCAAAACAAAACTGAATAAATTAGCTGAGTAAAGAGGAGTGACATTATGACTTGGTGACAGATTTCCTTCCTCTTCCTTGAGCTACACAGTGAAAAATTAAGAGTGTTTGCAGGGCATTTGGTTTTTGGTACATCAAGAACAACTGAAATATACACAATGAAATGGACCCCTAGCATTCAGTCCCATTTAGCAGAAATCAGAATTTTAGTCCAGTAGCAAAAAAGAGTAGTTCTTTCATGAAGACACAGAAATGAGATACTATCCTGTAAACCAAAACAGGATACATGAAAACATGTTACTAAGAATACTAAGTGCAGTGGAAGTATTACAGTAAATAGTCTTTATTTGCTGAAGAAGTATTACAGTAAATAGTCTTTATTTGCTGAAGAACACTAAAATTTTTTAAGGTGACCTTCCTGTTTCGGCTTTTAGCACATTCCTCTCTTACAGTATGTTCCACAAGCATAGAACTGCCACAAATCTTACTGAAGTGAATGAGACTTGCAACGAATTACAATCTTACAAAATATTATTAATTTGTTGTTAGCATAAGTGGGAGAATATTATTACCTCATGTCGGATAGTCTCTTTTGGTAGAGCTTCTATTACAGCAAGAAGAGTTTCTAGCCATGCATTGCTGACCCCTGTTAGAAAGAAATGGGTTATATGTTATGTTATATGTTACGTTGTACATATAATGAATATAACAAAACACACATCAGTTTTACAAAATCAGTTCTCATTTTTTAAACTCATCTCTTCAAGAAGCTATATATTTAAAAGCCACTAAATTAACATTCAAGACTTCAAACACTCATTAAGAAGTCAGATAGGTGAGAAGCAAATTCCGCCCCCATTTCTTTTACCTTTTGAATTCCAGTAGAGGAAAATAATTATCCTGTTTGTTTTGAAAAGACAATTTCCCTCATTTAGAAGCATATTCTTTTCTTATGCCCACTGAAACTTTCTAGTTTTACAATAGGCCCTTTTTTCTTTATACCCTAAAAATAGTGTTGAAGAAGTTAAGAAAAACTAATCATTACAGAAGAAACGTCAGCCATTCTCCCTCTATTTTCTCAGCCACAGAACTCTGGTACTTCAGTAGAAGCTTGGACTCAGTAACAACTTTGGGATTTAGTCCTTCAGCAGAAGTGTTTTTGTTTGCTTCAGTCAGAATTACATTTAAATATCAGTATGGTCAGCATGCAAAAATCTTTTCATTCATGCAAGTCTAGATACAAAATCACAGTGACTGCACTCACTGCTTTACACAGTATTTTACAGTCACTAAGGAAACAAAACATATAGAAGTAATCAGTCATCAGCATAGTTGTACAGCCTTGACCTGCATCTCTGTGTTCCAGGTTCTGGAGAATGATGTGTAGGAAGGAGTGCGAGTACGTATGAATGGACACCGACTCCTCTTGCAGAACAGTCAAAAATGAAACAGCAGCTGTTAACTGCATTTCCACTCCTGCAACATGCAGCACCTCCTGTATAATTACAAATTATATCAATTTAGAGCATGAGG
This sequence comes from Oceanodroma leucorhoa, assembly GCA_030449065.1. NCBI lineage: Eukaryota > Metazoa > Chordata > Aves > Procellariiformes > Oceanodroma > Oceanodroma leucorhoa. The sequence goes on along the minus strand of JASVER010000027.1, from coordinate 5,443,050 downwards.
CAGAAATAAACTGAAAGAACATTCAAATTTTTACATTCACTTTTAAGAATGAATATGCAACAACCTGGGTAAACTACAAAATTGGCTGTAAAATTATTTTCTCTTAACAGCAATTACTTGGAGATATTAAAATCTCTTATAATAGCATGAACCTTTTAGGAAAAATAAAGTTGATTATAATATTTTTGTACTTTCAGTTTCATCAATGTGTATGTGTGGATTTTTCAACTTTACAAAATGAGAGGTAAAAACAGACCAGCCAACAATTGCACTTTTGCTGTTTATGCACATTAATAAAAAAGAAATATTTCATTCAGCCAGTGAGAGATACTAAAATAGCAGAAGGCAATTTAAATTTCGTCCCTTGCCAACTGACATGGAACACAAATTAAAATGTATATATATATATGTATAGTCTTAAGAGATGTAAGATGTACTAGAATATTTATGTAGGTAACTCAGCATTTACTAGTATTTAGCTTTAACATATAAGAATATAATTAATTAGGCTGTCTTTAAAAGCATCAATTCAAAAGTTAAACAAAGATAATATGGGAATTAAATATTACTAATTTTTTTGAATGAAACAAAAAGGAAATGTAAATTTCAGGTTTATGCACACGCCAAGGAGCTTGCAGGATGCAATCTATGACACAGCATTCATTATAAGTATGTACATATCTATCAGCTAGGTGAATATTCCATTTGTTTACGTCTCTAAATGTATCTCTATCTCATGAGAAAATAAAGTGCATTATTCTACTACTAAAGCATTACACTCATTTTACAAATTATTCCAAACTCAGTATGAGTTTAAAGCCCAAACTTCCTATTTAACACTTCATCTATGTGGTTTTGATTCTTTTTTTAAAGTGCTTGAGACGAACAGTTTTCTCAGATCACGTATCAAAAATCAACAATAAACTGATATTTTTATTTAAAAAAAAAATCAGCCTAGACCAGATTAAGAAAATATCCATTATGCACCTAAGTATTATATAGCAGAGGAATTTTGCTGAGAAAATACAGTTGGCAGAGAACATCTGAGAAATTATTTAGTAGACTTTGCTTACTTCAAAGTAAAACAACAAGAAGCTTTCATTACACAAATGTCAACCAGTTTGTGTGTGCAAATGTATAATTTTTAGTTTATCTGATTTCAAAGAGAACCATTACTTCTCTCAACAGCAGTCTCAGTTTACAGCTGTGCATATTTGTAACAGCACTCTCTGTGCCCCTGCTCCCCCAAAGCTTACCAATCAAAGTGTGATAAAATATTTGCATTCAATAGCCACGGAAACCTCCCTCTTGTTATCTCCACAGCCTATCTCTGTCCTTGTTCCTCCATTGTTATTAGAACAGCCACAGACAAGAATAAAGACACCTACCAATTTCGTAGTTTGAATGTTTCTGAGATATGAATACCTGTGCATACTGTTCTGGGATTTTGGCTTACACTTGTTCAAAAAAACATCCCCCAAATAATCAAAAGAACTATCTACACACTGCAGATGCTAAGACACCACTGCAGACCAGAACACAATGGAGCTGAATTCAATTTTACGTACGTATTCATTCAGTACGCAATGCAAACAGGGTTACTTGCCATCAAATAAAGTTTCCAAATAGTCTCCTCCACAGATCCACACAACTCTGGATAATCATGTGTGAGAACACATTCTCTGGATGTGCCTCCTCATGGACCTCGGGAGGCACCGAAATGTAAATTTCTAGATTGCTTACACACCTGCCTGCATTGATGTTTGCACTCTGTACAGTTCCACATATGAAAATGTATAGGTCTCCTCATTCCAGTTTCACTGAACTCAAACTTGAGTGACTTAAATTTACTTAATATAAATTTATTTATTTAGAAAGTAATGTATTTTTCTATACATGGATCCTCCACAGATTCTCACTCTGGAGGAAAAAAGCTTTTCCTGTCTATCTTATTCAGACAAGTGTATTTAATGGAATTTAAGGGTATTAACATGGTCTTGAACTATCCTAATGTCTACAAGTTAAACTCAGGCATCAAAACTTGCAAAATTTAGAAAGCCTGGCTTATTCCATTAATTGGAAAACAGAAAATTCACCTCCAGTTTAATGCACTTTATGTCCTGCAGCAACAGGATTCTCTTGAAAGAATGCTGCAAGCAGAAACATAGTCAATCGTTCTAGTAACTGTGTTGATATGACAAAAATCTTCATTTAGGACTAGAAAGACACAGAAATAATGGAGATTACAGAAGCTCAAAGATACAATGAGGATGGACCTTAAAATCAATGTTAGGTATAAGACAGGGTGAAAATCACCCCACCTCTCCTTAAACCATAAAATCAACCAGGAAAAAAGAAAAGCTTTCAAGGGGAGACTGATACATTAGGAAAATAAGTAACAGTGAAATGAGTTTGGAACTAATCAGACAGCACCAAATATAGACTTGATGTACACTCTTCAACAAAAGTAGCCATAGTTTTCTTCAATCACAGCATTTGGAAAAATCTCTTATTAGTCAATCAGATAGACACCTGTGATCTCCTGCCACTGCTTCTGATGGCAGTGCCCAAGGATGGAAAACAGGGAAAATACTACGAATGTCATTTGAAAGGAGCCATTTGGTGCACAACAAGAAATGCTGAGAAGAATGTCTCAGCTTTCCCTAAATCTGCATTTCAATGACTTCCAAGGTTCATGAGGAGGTGCATGCAGAAATCCAGAGAGTGAGGATCTCTATGCAAAAGAACCCATACAAGGATGCCACTTCATTTTAAATGTAGAATTTTAAAAAATATTTCATAATCTCATTCCTACATTAACATCTAAATGATATATAACATATTTGTTTTATTAGCATAACCAAAATACTGACACCCAATTTAATAATTACTTAGATCTGGCATATTTGTTGACGTATTGTATGTTTGATTTTGCTCATCTCAGACCTAAAACACGTTAAATCTATAAAGGATCTTTGACATAATTTTAATTTAATTAGGTTTTAAGGAATGATAAGCAATTTGCAAATATCCATTTCTATATTTATTTATAAAAGTAACCGGGTTTATCAATTTCTCAGAAGTGAAATAAAAATTTGTAATGTATCCAGCCAGAACACTCTTTGCATTTTTTCCTTCCTGTATCTGTTTTATCCTCAGCTCTAATAAAAACAGTATTTATTTTTGTTTTTGGGTTTCTGCAAGTATGCTAAATAAGTACATTGGTTTCCCTATCCAGTTACATGGTGACAATACTTTCAGATAAATAGCACCCTGAAACTACTATACAACTCATTTTTCATGTGCAAATTTGAATTCACAAATGATCTTTCCCAATCTACAGAAATGAAACCAAGTGCCGTAATTTAAGGCAGCTTATTTCCCTGCAATGCCAGACTACATTTGCAAGACTAATCACAGCTGAGTTCAATTATGCCTTTATAGACTATAAGAGTTTCCATTTAATGGTCAGGGGACTGTTCCACCAATAAAAACAAGAATAAGAAAAAAAAAAATAGGTCAAGTACTTAGTGATGCCAAATAGTTTTGCAGTTAAAAGTGCAGTGAACATGGGTACAACAGAACTGTTCTTCTATTACAGATTAAATAAATATTAGATAACAGAGCACCATTGAAGAACCTGCTTTATAAGAGTATAGCCAAAGAAAGAAATTTAACTCATATACATTCCAGAAAGTTTTAATTTATAAAGCTTAAATCTGAAAGGAACACTAGATTTAGACTGATCTCATTGTATTTCACTCCTTTACCTCTGCCTTGAGTCTACTAACAAGTTTCATTTAATTTATCATCTAGGAAGGCATTCAGTTTGGATTTCAATGACACTGCAAGATGAAAAACACACTACTTTTCTCGGTTATTCACTCAAAGATTGATCGGATTTGTTATTAAAATTGCCTGCTTCATTTCTAATATTTCCGTCTTCAATTCCTAACTCTTCTTCTTCATATACTGTTTTCAGTTGAATGTCCTTTAATATTATATAGGAAGATACTTTCACAAAGTAGTTAAGTACCGCTTGATCTAAACACACTGAGCTCCAACTCCCACTGTACAAATATTTTCCAGGCCCTAGGCCCTGATCATGCTAATGATCATCCTTTGAAATTTCTTCTCCTTTACTACATAAAAAACCTAAGACTAGAATCAAAAACTGTATTCCCATATTAGACTTTTTATTAAAGACAAGGAGGTAAAGACTACCACTTCTCCACACCCTGACAAATAAGGGTAAAAAAAACCCAGCACTTCTTATTACTCCTTCATTTCAGGAAGGACTCTGCTCTCAAAGCTGAAACACCAGAGACAAAAATTGATTCAGTATGTTAAATGGAAAATAAAAATAAAAACAACTTTCTTGAAGCCAGTAGGTTGGTTTAGGAAAGAATGCATTATGAATGTCAGATTAACTGCATAAACCTGGTGTAAGTTAAAGGGTTTTCAATTAATTTGCAACTTCAAGTCATTCTTTTTCTCAAAGTATTTTTTATACACATATATATATTTAAACAAAATGCCTATTGACCTGCATCATATAGCACAGAACATGATAACTAGAAGTACTTCAATGTTTTCTAAACAAACAGTATTTCTTGGCCATTTGCTGAATTTAAATAATCAGACAAAAGTTGCAACAGCTTCTCTTAAGAAACAGGAGTCTCCTGGGATCACAGACATTTCAGGAGATAATACGAAGTTGAAAGGTGATGTCTGATATTCACAGAATCACAGAATGGCTGAGGCTGGAAGGGTCCTCTGGAGGTCATTTTGTCCAATGCCCCGGCTCATGCAGGGCCACCGAAAGCCAGAACTTGTCCAGATGGCTTTTGAATACCTCCAAGGATGGAGACTCCACAACCTCTCTGGGCAACCTGTGCCAGTGCTCAGTCACCTTCACAGTGAAAAAGTGTTTCCTGACGTTCAGAGGGAACCGCCTGTGTTTCAGTTTGTGCCTATTGCCTCTGGTCCTGTCACTGGCCACCACTGAAAAAAGCCTGTCCTCTTTGCATCCTCCCTTCAGGTATTCATATACACTGATAAGATCTCTTCCAAGCCTCTTCTTCTGCAGGCTGAACAGTCTCAGCTCTCTCAGCCTTCCCTCATAGAAGAGGTGCTCAGTCCCTTAAGCCTCTTCATGGACCTTCATTGTACTCTCTTCAGTATGTCCGTCTCTCTCTTGTACGGGGGAGTCCAGAACTGGACACAGTGCTCCAGGTGTAGTAGAGTAGAAGGTGGAGCAGAGGGTGGAGTAGAAGGGAAGGATCATCTTCCTTTAACTGCTGGCAATGTTTTGTCTAATGCAGCACAGGATGCTTTGTGGCAGGGGCATGTTGCTGGCTCCTGTTCAACTTGGTGTCCACCAGGACCCCCTTGTCCTTTTCTGCAAAGCTGCTTTCCAGCTGGGTGGCCCCCAGCATATATTGGTGGATGGAATATTACTGAGTACCTCTACCACATGGAACCTAAGACTCCCCTGCAGCAGGGCTTGCATTTAAAGATCCTACAGAACAATATTTGCTAAGTAATCATGTTGAGGACTACATACATATTTGTTCCTCATCTTTCAATCAATTAATTCATAGGATTCAGTTTAAGACCAATTTCGCAGGCAGTAAGAAATACACCAAGTAATTTTTCATAATATGATATTTCTTCTTGAATTCCTTTATTAATATAATGTTAAGGTAGCTGCCTTAAAAGTAAAAAAAAAAAAAAAAAACCAAACCACAAAAAAAACCCTGAAAGATATATATCCACACAGCTTTTCAATAAAAGAAGCAATTCATTCCTTCAAAACTTCAGCAAAGAAAACAATGACATATAAATGAGAATTTACTGGAACAAACAAGTATAATTTTTGCATGGGCCCACTTTGCTATTTAGTAATCATCTCCTTGGTAGATAGAAAACTGTATAATGAAAGCATGTGACTCAGCCGTGTCACCTTTGTTACTAATATAATCATATACTTTCTTACAACTGGCAATGAGAATCTGATACAGATATAGTAAGAAAACTCACAGCAGCTACTACAGAAGACTTCGCCTCATCCCTAAAGTGCTTGAGATAGAGAGGACAAGGTAGCTGAGGCGATTCTTAACATAACTCAAACTTACAGTTCAATGTATTTGAGATCATCACATTCATATTTAGCTTGAATCAGTAACTCTTTCCGTCTTTCTGAAGTAAGTGATCTAAATACTCTTAAGCATTAGTTGTTTGCAACAAGAAAATAACATTCCTGTTGGCAAACTGTGTTAAAAAGGGAAAGAATTTTAAATTATATGGGGGCAAAAAACATAAATTCTACAAAGCACCCTGGTAAAATCACAACTGAATCACACTACTGAAAATGTCAAATGTATCTCTAAAAATGTAAGGGGAAACTGAGTCTGTCCATAAAATTATGAACACAACTCAAATGCTTTGAAAATAAAATTTCTACAAGAAACCCTTGTGATTTTACTTCTTTTCCCACAGAGAGCACATACATTCAAGCAGCTACTACAACCAAACAGCTACTAACAAACGAAATGTTCCTTCAGCTGACAATTTGTATAAATTAGAACCAGGTTAATATCAAAGTCATCAGTTCCATGAGACCATGCCAGAGAATGTTCTAAATCAAAACTTTGATTTAATCACATAAAAACTGCCAGTGGTATCAGTAGAAGACTGACAATATACTGATCCAATGAAAAAAAACCTCAGAAATCTGCTGTTACCAAAATAAACTTTCAGATATTTTGATAGCCAAAACCCAAGTATTCTTCCACTCAACTGGTAGCCTTAAAGTCAATGAAAATCACTCTAACAGGCAGGCTAACATAATCAAAGTCTTAATTCTTGTTGTAACCTTACACAGAGTTATTAGACTTATTTAGAGTTAATTAGGCTTTGCATTTGCGTTTGTGATGCAGTTTGTTCTTATTTGACTGAAACTGCTCATTAAACCACACCTTAAATGAACTTTTTCACTTCTTCTAGGCAAGGGGTCATACCTGGGGCAGAGCGGAAATACAGAGATATTTATCTTTCTCAAAATCATAGAATAGTTTGGGTTGGAAGGAACCTATAAAGGTCATCTAGTCCAACCCCCCTGCCATGGGCAGGGACATCTTCAACTAGATCAGGTTGCTCAGAGCCCTGTCCAACCTGACCTTGAATGTTTCCAGGGATGGGGCATCTACCACCTCTCTGGGTAACCTGTGCCAGTGTTTCACCACCCTCATCATTAAAAATTTCTTCCTTATATCTAATCTAAATCTACCCTCTTTCAGTTTAAAACCATTCCGCCTTGTCCTATCGCTACAGGCCCTCCTAAAAAGTCTGTCCCCATCTTTCTTATAAGCCCCCTCTAAGTACTGAAAGGCCGCAGTAAGGTCTCCCCGGAGCCTTCTCTTCTCCAGGCTAAACAAACCAAATATCCTTCATACAAACATACGTACCCGTATGTAAAATTACTGTACAACATTATGTGGCCAGCATGCATCTACCACAGCTAGCAGTGGCTTAATAAAAATGTGGAGGGCAGCACGTGAAACTTCAGACAGCTAAAAGCAAAATATACTTTTCTGGATAGCAGCATGAAAATCTTAATGTTTGGATGGAAGGAGACTGAGAATGTCAAAATGAACCATTATAACTGGCTGGTCCTCAAAAAGAGTTCTCAGAAAGTTGCTGAAACACTGGTAAATCTTTAGAATAAGTAAATAGTATTAATTCTGCTTTCTTTTCCTGTTGTAACAGTTTTCAGAAAATGTAATACCTGCAATACTTTGTAAATTCAGTGAATTAATGTGGAAGATCTACTGGACACACCTCTCCTAGGGAGTGAGTTTTCAATAAAAGTGGGATTTTTTTGCCTTTGTTAAAATACTTATACTGGCAGAAAAAGATACATTCAAACCTCATTACACACAACTTACTCTGATTTTCGGTAAAACCCGACGAAGTGTTTCTGCAGGATTCTGTCGCATCAGGACTGGAAGATTTGCCACCACACTTGTTCCTTGGATATCCTGGCCAGAACTTACAAAAATATATACATACAATTTATTACTCTCTATGACAGTTACAAGCTCACAGCTTTAATTTAAAAAAAAAAAAAATTACCCACGTTATTCATATAGTAAGCCAAGAGAAGCATTACTTTTTTATGTATAATACGTAGTAGAAAAAAACATTAAAATAACAACCATAAAAGCTGTTATGTATCATTTCTAATATGGAATGTTGTAATTTTTAGTGTAGCTTTGGAAAAAAATATAAAATGTTTGAAAGATCTTTTCAAACTGGATGATCAAGACAGTGATTTTGTGGAAGCTTTTATATTTTAACAATACAAGAGAAAAAGCATAGGCAGGGGACAAATAGAAGATGTAAATGAAAACTACACTCAACATACAATGTTTTAACAGAAATCTACCATTTTTTTCCTTTTTGTAGGGAAAACAGATGTATAATTAGATGTATATTGACAAACATGATTAAAGAAGGATGCAAAAACTTAGTTAGATTACAGATCTTGTACGTTTCTCCTCATCCTGTCTCTCTCAATGGTATCCTGCAATTGAAAAAGGAATAAAAAAAGCAGGATGGAAGGGAAAGGGTAGGCAGCAATCAAGAAAAGGCATGAGATGAAAACAAAAACTACCCAAGTGGATAAACTTCTAGAACGGAATCAGAAAGGGTCTGGATGCCAAAATTAAAAATAAAACTAAACATCAACACATCCTTTTTCCTGTTGAAATGCACAAAATCCATTTTGCTAAACAAATTCAGATTTGTTGCAACAGCTAAGCAGCTCATTTTTAAATAAGCACGCAAAGCTCAACCGTACACATGCAAGCATTTTTCTTAGTGTGACGTTACAATTAAATGTACAATATGATTATACGCATAATTTAAAAAAAAATAATAGTAAAACTACTTTTAAATACTTCCATATACCACTCCCCATGCCGTCACCATTCCAAGTTTTCTTAGTGAAACACGTGAGCTCAGGAAAGGGACTAGGTACATAAATTGGTCACAGGACAGTAGATTTGCATAATCACCTTCCAGTTTTGTTCTGCCTCCGAAGTGTCTTAGGGGATTCACAGTTAAGATGCAAAGCCTTCCTGCAGCATTTAGAGCTGAAAAGATCTTTACACTTTCCATTAATGGTCTACATCATCCTCAATATTCATGTTTTTCAGAAGATCAAATGAAACTATAGGTACAGTCAAGCAGGCCAATTTAGCATACAAATGTGCTTTTAAAAATGAGGATATGTTTGTAAAATAAGCAAGAAGCAAAAGTAAAAGCTTGGTTAAAACCAACAGAGACTAAAATACCCGAACAGAAATATTGTAATATCCTACTGGAAAGATTTTTGTTCTTTGCAGTCTATAATTTCCCAGTGAAAATATTCAAACAACAATTAGGTATCACCAACATTAACTTCAGTCGTGTTTAGCAAATTGCAATTTCAGTGTATTTTTGAAAGAAAGTATTCTTCACTATCCTCACAGAGATAATTTTCCATCTTAGAAGGTAGTACGTTCTGGAAGATTAAGTACATGCTGGAAGGCAGGAATTCAGGAATTCAAATCCCCTTTGCAAGGTGGAGAGTCACACACACCCCACTTCACTTCTGTGTTAGATTTCCATTGTGCAGACGGGTGTAATTACCTAACTCACCAACTACAAACTATCACTCTGTATAAGGGCCTTAACATGGGAAAACATCTGCCCCAGCAAAACCTTCCCCTTCCAGAAAGAATAAATCTTGCTATGGCAGATATGTCTCATTTTTTGTACAGAATAACACAAAGTGCCTGTAATTTGAAAGCATGTGTCTAAAGCATAATCTTAGATTGTGTGTGTCTGCCTCTAAGATAATTTCCCTTTAAAATCAGTGGAGAGAAATAGAACTCAATAAAGAGCAATTTATCTCAGCCTAAATAGATGAGACGGACAGTGCTATTGAAGTGCCCGTTTCCCTCTACCACCTATAAAGCCAGACACAAAGACTAGCTCTCCTGCAGGTACCTGTATTGTAATTAAATGATGGCTCCCGCCCACAGAAACACATTACAAGCCTTAGTCCTACAGGCATTTATGCTTGTGCATAACTTCACCACTGCAAGTAGTCCCATTGATTTCTCACCTAGTAATATATTAACATCTTTAGAAATGCTTGTGTGATTATAGCACCTAACTAATATAACTAATTTGGGACAAAATAAAACATTCCTACTTCCCTGAGTTCCAGAGGAATCAAGAAGGATCCATCACAAACTTAGTCATGGCAATAACAGTTCTAAACGGGTGCTATAAACCATGAATGCCAGGAACCAGTATTTGTCTTTTTTTTAATGGACCATATACCCCTTAAATATTACAAAGATAAAAACCCAAATAGAAGAGTTATCATAAATTCTAACGTAAGTAACAAGTGAGCAGAAAGCTGTGAGCACTGTCCTGAGGTTATCACACATTGCTGCCATGAGGGCTGCAACATCCTCACCCGCTGAGCAAAATTTGGGAATTATTCCCAGAGCAGAGACTTCACCTTTATTGCGCCTATACATTTACAATAATAAAGAGTGAACAAAAATCACAGCCAGGAATGGAGGTCAACACAAATGAAAAAAAAAAAAATATACTGAAATTCACAGTATCAGAGTGTAATAACAAAAATATTTATAAACAAAATTTAACAAGCTGAAAACAGGACAAATTTAAGATACATAATTTTAAGGTCAGGAAGAAAAGGCTTGACAGAGCATAAAACAATCACCATTTCCTATATTTTTTTAATATGGGTTATCTTTTTCTCTTGGTATCTACCTTACTTTAGGAATACAGGAAATTACTAATCCAATACTTCTTTTTTTTTTTTAATATTGCATTTTTTTAAATACAGTGTGTATTCCAACTGAGAAAATGTATCAGTATTTTTGTAGTTTTTTTAATCCTCTGTTAAGACTACTACTGACGTAAAATTAAGCTAATGTGATTTTCTTAAAAAGTATTAGGAACCAATTTTCTGGCTAGTTACCATATACACCACTCTGTATCTTTAACTGTTGTCTGTAAACACAAGAATGTTGACAAGTTTTGACAGGGCAAAGCCCTTACACCAAAGCCCTTTTTAATGCGATTCAAAACCAGCAAGAATGGATAAGAGTACAGATTTTCAGACTGATTTTAAAATTAGCATCCCTGCAATCTTATTTGGTAAACATGTATGAGCTCTCTCAATAAAAACACGTCTCCAAGTAACATCTAAACTCAGTGAAAGGACAGTATTCTGTCAACTACTGAAAATGGACTTAAATTAATGATTAATATCTGATCTATTTACAGCTTGCAATATTTTTGCATTATTCAAAACCATTTTATTATCTAATTTAAAGCCTTTCATGTTTATGGCAGATTTCTCTGAGTATCACATACTAATTGCAACAAAGCTTTAAAGCAGAACTGAGAAATATGGAGCTCCCAGAGTGGAAAAAGGTCACAGGGTGGATGAGGTCCACAACTTCTTACGATACAACTTGCAAGGAAAAGATGCATACCTTTTTATTATCCAGCAATAATGCAAAAGGTCAAGATAACTTGGAGAAGCTATTTAATTGAAAATTTTAATCATGTTGTATCAAGATGGAAGAAATCCTAACTGCTAAAAATGCAACCAAAATGCAACCTTTACCCATCAGAAATTTAAAGAAAAGGGGAGCATTTCCCTTTAAACCAGAAATGCTTAGTACCTGGCTTGCTGCCAATTAAGAATGTGATGCAGGAGGCATTTCAACACCTACACAGACTGTAATTTTCCAACTGCAGAAGATTTTTCTTCTATTTCTACCAAAGAAGCTTCACCGTAGATTTTCTTTAAATATTAAAGACTTCAGGATTATAGTGAATTATTGCTAAATGCTCAGATTTAGATATTTTTGTACTGATAAATATATTAAAATAAATGCTAAATCTTTTCTTCAGAGTCACAGTAAGCTCAATGTAATGAAGGTGCTATTCCTTTATTAACATTGCTAACTATAGAAGAACTCAACAGAGCCCTATACTTAGAAGCAATTTAGCTCAACCTCTTTTGTGCTAGCAAATCCACATAGATATCATTTAAATATAAAACTTCAGGACTCATCTTCCGAGTTCATCCTACAGGAGATCCCAGTGACTTTACAATGCTGGGAATCCTCAACCAGGGGGAAAGCTCTCAGGCCTGAACACTTCTGCCCTAATACTCACTGCCTCTGCAACACCAGCTGCTCACTGCCAGCCGGCGGTACCAGAGCTGCTCTAGCTATAAGGCTCACTGAAGAACTGGTACTTCTCAAGCGCAAGCATAGCACTAAGCCTCTCCCTCTAGCCCCTGATTTTTTAGGGTTTTTTTCTACCCTCGTAAAATTAAGTCTACATTATACTTGGGACTGCCTTGAGACTGGAGCAAAACCTCCTAGAAACCATTTACAAACATACAAAGGACAAAAAAGTGACTGGGAGTAGTCAGCCTGGATTTGTGAAGGGGAAATCATGCCTGACCAACCAACTTGACAGCCTTCTACAACAGGATGACTGGCTTGGATGGTGGAAGTTGTTTATGTTATTTTAGCAAGGCTTTTGACATCAATATCCTCATAGATAAATTGATGAAGTAAAAGCTAGATAAATGGCAAGTGATGTGGACTGAAAACTGGCTGAACTATTGAGCTTAAAGGGTTGTGACCAGTGGCAAGGCAGCCAGCTGGAAGCCAGCCACGACTGGTTTACCTAGGGGTCTACACTGGGGGCAATATTGTTTAACGTCTTCATTAATGACCTGGATGATGGGACAGAGTGCACCCTCAGCTAGTATGCAGATGACACAAAACCAGGAAGAGGGGTTGATAGACCAGACGGTTGTGCTGCCTCAACAAGTTGGAGAAACAAACCAACAGGGATCTTAGGAAGTTCCACAACGGAAAATGCAAGTCCTGCAGCTGTGGAGGAATAATCCCGTGCACCAGTACAGGCTGAGGGCCAGCCAACTGGAAAGTAGCGTGGCAGGAAAGGACCTGGAGGTTGCAATGGACACCAAGCTGACCAGGAGCCAGCAATGCATCCTTGTGGCAAAGGCAGCTGACAGCATTCTGGGCTGCGCTAGGAAGAGCATCACCAGCAGCTCAAAGGAGGTGATTATTCTTCTCTATTCAGCACAAGAATCTCATAGACAGACAGCAGTGAGTCCATCAAAGGGCCACTAAAATGATTACGGGATTACAGCATCTAATTATTTGAGCAGAAGCATAGACAACAGGGATCTTTAGTCTCAAGAAGAAAAGGCTTGAGGTCCTTATTTAATATGTATAAAATCTGATGTGAGGCAGTAGGCTGAGGCAGATTCCTCCCAGTGGTGCCCAGCAACAGGATGAGAAGCAATGGGGACAAATTCAATACACAGGAAATTGCACTTAAACCTTAAAAAAAAAGTTCTTCTGTGTCAGAGTGCACAAACATTGGACTCAGTTGCCCAGACAGGTGGTAGAGTCTCCATCCTTAAGATTCAAAATCCTGAGTTCAGAAGAAGACCTTGAATATATTGTTCTAATTGACACTGCTTTGAGTAGGGAGGTGGACTAGATGATCTCCAGAGGTCCCTTCCCATCACAACTACACTATGATTCTATGATTACATTCAGGGTAGGTGTTTCCAGGCTCACAAACTTTCAGCAAGCTCAAAGCAGACAATAAGATTTCTTATATTTAAAATAACTAACTACTTAAAATGGATGCTTAAAAATTCAATTGGAGTTTAATTTTTAAAGCATTTTTAAAAACTGATTCTGCAAAATAAGAACAAAAAGGTTTAAAAAGTCCCTGGGTACTCAGTTAGGAACATTAGGATCTGGAAAGGGAATGAAGGACTACAGCTCCTTCTACAGCATGAACAAAGAAGATTAGTCACTGAATGTTCCCCAAGAGAGTATTACCACAAAGGAGTTTGAAAAAGAGAAGATAGATTTACATATCTCTCTCCTTTATTTGCACTAGCCTGCAAAACATGATGACAGGAGTAGAATACAGCATTGTAAAGAAGACTGAGGTACAATGTTTACCCAAGCTCTAACTAAAGCACTGTGTTTATGAACTGTCTTTTCTTTAACACTGTGGCTAACTGTATCAGTTCAGCAAAAATGATTTGCTAAATAGTCATTGTTCAATCAATCACTGAAGTCTGTGTTTTGCTTAACTTTGTTTTACAAAGCTAGAAGTTCTGATGGATGGCTGCAGGGGTTTACAGTGTTAACACCCCGTTAAATGGACGCTATTTTCAGTGCAAGATTCCAAACTGCTTTGTGTTGGCCTAAATCTGCATTTCCTGAAAATAGAAGTAAAAATTTACCAACTTCATTGAGTGAGGGATTAGAATAACATGATAAAAAATGAATAAAGTATTCAATAACTAATTAGGTATTAGGAAAAAGAAATTCACGAAGAACATTGTCAAACATTGAAAAAGGATGCCTAGAGGTTGGGGGATCCTTGGAGACATTCAAAACTCATCTGGGCAATGTCTTGAGCAACCTGATCTAACACCAAATTACATTAGACTTGGCAGTTGGCCCTGTTATGAGCAGGGGACTGGACCAAATGAACTCCAGAGGTCCCCAACCACCTAAACTATTCTGTGACTGTGATTCGTAAATCCTAAACTTAATTTCCTATTTATATAAAAGCTCAGTATCTGACAGGATTTAGCCTATTCAGAATGATTCAATATCAATTCTCCTTCCAGGATTTCTGTTCTCCTGTACAATATTCTGGTTGCCAAGGCAAACTAGAAATCCAGATAAATATTTCTGTCAACAACATAAAAGTGCTTGGCCCATAAGACTTCCTTAGAGAATCTTCTTTACTTTTACTGTGAAGATTTTTATATAGCAATCTTTCCTGTGCAGATGGGGAGACACAGACTTAAAATTTATTAAACTGCTTTCTACATACCACTCTTGCTAAGTAAAAACTAACACTTTTACAAGTTTTATTTTTTAATTTTGTCTTTGTATAATTTCAGGTTTCTGGTAACAAAAAGGGGAAAAAATTCTAGAAAGTGGAAAAATGTCTTGAAATCACAGATGTTGATGAGAGCTTTTTTAAGACCAATTTTCATTTTATTTCAAGGTGAATACTCCTTTGATAAAATACAATCTGGTATTTTCTGTAAAAGTACAATCCTTTCTTAACACCAGTGTAAAGCAGTAACTTTCCTTTTATTTCTTGTTGTGTATGCTTACATTTTAAGTATCCTTCTGTAAATATATAACAGGAGTGTCTGAACGTCTATTTGGCATATATTGTAATAAGTATATTATACACAGACCCAGTCTCATGGAAGGATCTGTCATTTCATTAAAATAACTTCCTTTAAGAGCCTCAGTTGAACAAAGACTGAGAAGCATGAGCTGTACAAATATTAACACAGTCTTGAAACTATATATTGCCAGGGAGATTTTATAGACGGTAAGTGCTATACAAAATTTTTGTACATTTTCCTCTTACCATGTTGCAAATGACAAATAAAAGTATCTGGAATCAAAATTATGTTTTATCTGGTAATTTGCCGTAGGATTTGAAACTGCAAAGATACATTAGATATTTGGGATATATTTTTAAAATCAGATATCTGATGCATCAAACTACATACATTTCTGGCATTGTACGGTAACTGCTAAAAAAAGAGGCTTCCTTCTCAAAAAAAGCTAGTACAAGAATTTAAAAAACATTACTTATTTAGACACACACATATACATAATTACAGAGCTATGTATCGTATTAACTATTTCATATATTATAACCCAATCTTATGTATTAAAATACAACATTGGGGCTTCTAAGCTGTATGCTGCAATTTCTTCACTGTCAGAACACCTTTTAAAGACCACAGTTAGCTGGGCGCAATAGGTAACAACCTCAAAACTAATTTAAATTGTCCGAGAAGCCAATGGCCTTTTTCTGTATGTACTAACACACTATAACATTTATGTATGCAAGCCTCCATATATACGAAATTTACGATAATATGCAAGATTCTAGAATAGTGATATAAACCAGACTGTAACTAAGTCCAAGACTGTGATGGGGCCAAAGAAGAATTAAGAAGCTTTGTCCTTCAACCCTTATCAGCCTCCCCCTGTTACCTGTCTAGCCAGAGCAAATAAAGAGAAGAAACTTTATTTTCAAGCTTCTATAATTTTGCTGAAAACATGACAGAATAAAATGAATCTGAACATGTAACACCTGATTAATATGCATTTTCAAGAAGTCAGAAGTCCTGATAATATCACAGTATGGACACCTTGCAATTGGCATTGTAACCCTTTTCTATCAAAATCTCATTTTCAGAACCACTTTCTTATCCTGATCTTCTACTTCAGATATATGTGCCCATGGTCATTTTGCAGCACATCTGAATAAAATCTACATGATCTAGATATTAGAAAAAAGAAGTAATTAATCTGATCTTAGTACATATCTGAACATGCACCACTACACATGAAACTTCTAGTGCAATTAAAGTAAGAATGGAAAACCCAGATTTAGATGCACAGTAGTTTTGTATTCATAGTAACCTTGTTTACCAGGATCAGTTTGGTCAACTGAAGTTTCTTATTGCTGTTTGCTTGCTGAACAACTGTCAAAGAGAGAAAGGATTTCTGATTCACACAAATACTCCTTTCTGTTCCTGAGCCAAAACAAATGTACTATAATGACACAATAACATCATTCTTCCTCATATCATCAGTTTCTGTGAGTTCAGACATTAATTACTATGAGGAAACATCAAGCTTTTCTCCCTTGAATTTTAAGAAAAATTTCAAGAATATAAAAAGTGCCTCAAAGGAACACATTTTTCCTCTCAAATATTACCCTAGCATCAATGTTACTATCTCCTAGAAGGTAAGTGTTTTCCTTTTCCTTAGATGACTTATAACACATATTGCATTTTGTATGGTCTCTAGGTAGAATTCATCTTGGTGTTTTTTATTTTGAGTCTAAATTTGAAAAGTAAAACCAGTCTTTCCACTCCAAGATCAAGATAATGCAATTTCCAATTCCTAGGTAATATAACAAAAACGAGCTAGTAGCTGATATTATTTTTCCCTCTGCCCAGTCCTCATTCACTGACTCAGAATTCATAATTTTCACTTTCAACAAGATTTGTCATTTCACAGCATGCATGATATGATATAAGAAGTCTTCTGAAAAAGTACAAGGCCTGTAATTTTTCTACACAGAAAGTGAGAGAAAAAAAATCACAGATGCTAACCAAATTCTAGAAGGGTAAATTACTTCTGCTGACCTAAATTTATCTTAAAAGTCTAATTTAGACACAGGATCTCTTTTCATTCTCCAGTCTTATTTTTTGTATCAGTGTATTTCATCCACAGAGTTAGCTATTTGTGGCATGAAAGAGATGAACACTTCAAATGACCTAACAAGTACTAAAATCTACTTAGAGTCTTCTTCAACTCATGGGTCTTATAAGTGTGGGGCATTATACACAATAGATCCAAAAGCTGCCACTTTATTACTTATCTGTGTGTCTTTCTATCATGCATTCTCATCCTTTCTGACCATAACATATTCCATCTTGTATCAATTCCATATTTTTTTTCATAGCAACTCTAATCTAATAGTTGTGGAAGTTGATGAGAATCTTCTCAGAAACATTTGAAAGTTCTTGATCCAGAAAGCAGTATCTGTACATTTCAACCTCTCCTTTAGAAAACAGACTTGCAGGTCTAAAAAAAATTGTCTGTTTTTTCAAGATTTATTGACTGCTCTAACAGAAGATATCACTTCCCTTCACCTCAACCCTTGCTGAGTCTCTTCAATCATTTAAAACCAAACTATTCCATTAGGAATTCCCCTGCATACCATTAGGAAAAGCACATCAAAGGTTAGGAAAGCAACTGCTACTGGTCTATTTGTCTGTATCTGCATTGCTTCATAAAAAAGCCTCTTCTGTATAAGCAAGAATTTCTTATATATTGAAAACCATGTAAAAGCCTGAAATAACCATAACCTTCTAAGACTTAAGTACAAGTAGGACTTTTGAGCCATCTTCCAAAAAATTCAAACTTTTTAGAATAGGCTTATAAGATCCAGAACAACAAAATCTAAGTTGCTGCATCAACCACTACAACATAGACAAATGGTACATAAAACATATTTGGTACATGAGTTGACCATCCATTTTCAAAATCACACAGACTGGATCAAAAGAAAATGCAAAGGTAAAAGACCAGTAAAGACATTGTAAAGAACGCTGAGTACAGAATGAAAGTACAGTGTATGAGTACAGTGAATTAATGAAAAGCCACAAGGAAAAGAAAAATAAAAAAGGGTAAAGAGGCTGAACCCAGGGGTTTGAAGCTATTGCTCACAGCATTTTCCCCCATATGCAAGAGAACTATATCTACATATCTATAGAGATATTGTAAGTAGATAGATATCATATATAATATGAGCTGAACTCATGTTTCAATTTGAAAAATATGGGAGTAAAATTGTAAGCACTGAAAAATGTATCTGAAATTTTAGAAACTCTTTTGAAGCTTTAGCTGTAGAAGCAGTTCTTTTTTCCCAGCCAAGGAAATCTGTGACCTCAGAATGAATTCAAACAGTTAACACTAAATTTCTCAAAAACACTAAATTTCACTCAAATTATTGCTGTCATACTCAAAGGGCCTGGTAACTCCAAAGAAAAAAATAACTAGAAAACGAACACAAAACTGTGAACTTACTCCTCATATAAGCTAGCTTTTAGACAGCTCAGAAGTGGAAAGCCTTGCTTTTGTTCACCTTCTGTTCATTATTCAAATATTTTCAAGTAGTATTGGACACCTACTTTAGACTGATGCAGTTACATGCAGTTACATGCATCAGCAATACAATGTCAAACAGCTAACCAGTGTTGTTTTCTCATCCATCAGAAGCAACCACAAACCAAGCCAAAAGGCAGCTTTGTGAGGTAAACATGCAAATAACTAAAAATTACTTCAATTCCAAGCTGTTGCTGATTCACGTTCTGTCAAACAAAAAAGTGTTGTACTTGATTCATGTTCACTTTGGAAAGTAGGATGAAATTCAGATACTTAATTAAAATGAGGAAAGAGTGAGAGTTATGTCTCTCAGAAATATATGAGATTTGTTCCATTGACGGCATACAGTTTGGAGTGGACAGATAATCAAACCAGATAATACAATTAACATAATAAACAAATTGAAGTGATGACACAAGTCTTGCAAAGTTCCAGCTCTCTGGCAGATTAATTTCAAACAGTAGATAAAAATGAGTATTATATATACAGATAATTCATCTGTATTTACATTCCTGTTACAATCATTATGAGCACACCGTCAGAATCCTCCTGCCTACCCAACTAGGTTTAGGTAATTATAATCCACATAACATTCCCTACCTTCAAAATCACTACAATGATCTTAAACAGCCTTTTGTTAGACTATTTTTTCCTCACATATTCATATTTTAACTTATTTCTAATGGTACAAGTATCCCAAAAAGAGTTTGACATTCTGCAATGGAAAGAATAAATAAAGCATTTACCAGTAATTCCACCCACATTTACTAAAATTAGTTCAGAATCATCTCTGGAAGAAAAGAATATCTCTTTCCTTTGAATGCATGTCAAATATGCTCAACTGCATAGAACCTTCACAGCATACCAGTGTTAACCACCAGAATATCTGGCTTATCTATTTACTATGTTAGTATCAATATCCTTCTGTGGAAGCAAAAATAACATGGAAAAAGAAAAATTACAGTAAAAGGCAACCATTGACACAATACCATTTGCACACTGCTTCTCCCACCCGCGTTTGCTTTGTTTGTTACTGAAAATGAACAGAATTAACTGATCACTAAAAGCTGTGGGACAGTAAATTTTTAGCCTAAACTCATTGTGGAATATTAACACAACGTATTATTTTCATGAAAAATACTTTTATTAGGTATTGATATGGCATCCATGCGAATGGATATCTACAGGTAGAATTTACTTTAAAAACAGCACACATTGCTTAGAATATCAATGTTATTTCAGTGCACCCAGAACTCCAAAGTTCTGTAAGAGTACCACAGGGCCAACATAGCCTTTACAGGTGTCACACAAACCATCTCAACTGGTATTCAGTGTGTAGTCTCCTGAAGATGAGCTTAAGGCAAACCCTCAGTCATAGGGATGATGGCAAAGAAAAGGAAAGTAAGATGTATGCACTTGCAAGGGAAGGAATAGCATTTGAGGAAAAATAAAATCAGTCTTCTGTATGTTGGACTCAAAAAGGGGGAGCAACAGAATAAAAAAAAAAAAAACTAGTACCTGCATTCTCCACCAAAAAGCACATAAAGTGAGTCATGAACACCTCAAATGACCTAACAAGTACTAAAATCTACTTAGAATCTTCTTCAACTCACGGGTCTTATAGGTGTGAGGCATTATACACAACAGATTCAAAAGCTGCCACTTTGCAATTGTTCACTTAAAAAAAAAAAATCATCCGCTCCATTTAATCAGGAAGTAAGATGAGGCACTGGAAAAGTAAGTACTTAAAGCCTTCAGAACTGGCAATAAGTAAGTAAGATACAAAGATCTGGATATTAGTTTTATTGATCTATCTACTCTCCAACACATGACTTTCAAATAGGTGGGACAGTTTAAGTGATCAAAGCGCAAGTGTATTTATCTGTCCTTAAGAGTTGACTTTTCCATACCAGTATGCACCTAATCATTTATTACAAACTCATGGTGCAAGTATTATCTTCATGTATAATACAATAGGCATGCAAGGTTCAAAAGAAGTTACAAGTAACCCTTAAAATGCACTTAGAGTTGGCCTTGCATGGTGATAAGAGGAAATAGACATACTCTTGGATTAAAACCTGTACTAAAGAAGCAGGTTAATTTTAAGTAGTTGTCATGCTTTTCTCCATTGATTTAGTGGTTAGCACTTGATGCACTTGTGAAAAGCAACAATAAAAATAAATCTTGCCCTGAAGACTATACCCTAAATTACTTCTAGCTCCCAAAATGGCAGAAAAATAGGTATCCTAATCCTGAGCTTTTAAATGAAATCGCATAAAGGAGATTAACTGTTTATAACAGAAGAATTTTGGTGCAAGCAGTAATGAGACTGTGACTCATGTTTTGCTATTTAATATGGACATAAATCCTCCTCCTCAAAAAGCTCAGTTACAATTTCAGCAGTGCAAATGGCATCTTTTCTGTTTCTCCCTTTAAAGCCAGCATTTTTATCTCTAGGCCTGCACAACAATTAAAGTAATATTACCATGTAAATATGTATATTCAAGCTGATGCCCTTCACATTTCTCTTTTACATATGTTTATTCTGTCAGAGACAATACAATCAATTCATATTCACAACAAAAACATAGTTAGCATTTTTAAAGCATTACTTTACTGTCCCTACTTAGCCTTCTCAATAAACTCTTGGTAACAGAAGTTACCAAGCAATTTCACTAGGAGGAAAAAAAAGAAAAAAAAAAAAAAATAAAAAAGAGAGTATATACTACTTTGGAAAGTCAGACCACAAGCTGGTCAGCTGCACTTCTCATGCAGCACAGGCAAACAGTAAATCATCCCATTTTGCAGACATAACCCCATGCAAGCAAAATGTATTGGTATTACTGAGTGCAACAGCGCTTCTCCTACCGTGCAGCGCTGTTTATATCAATTGAGTTATCAATGCTTTGACCCAGCTTGAATCCAACTTTTTTGCTCTTCTCCAACTGGTAGAGAGAAGCATGTTGGAGTTATACAGGCAACTTTGAATAACTTCTATTTAATCTTAGCATAAACTGACAGCTCCAGTGCTTAAAATCGTTCTTTGTTGTTCAACAATAGTCATCGGGGGAGAAAACTCATTGATACCTACCCCAGTTAATTCACTGTTTTTACTTCAGGAAATGTGGACTCAAAGCTTTTTACTAGGGGCATAACTGACAATTTGTACACAAAACTATTCTCATAAGCAAAAAACCAGGGGCTCCAAGACTTTGTGCTTATACCCTTCCCCGTGGTCCTGGACTGCCACAGAAAACCCTGTGGCAACTTTTGCAATTTTATTCAAAGTTACAGTGCATTGCTGTTTAAAAAAATAAAAACAAATTATATCACTCTGATTTAAGATACACTGGGGGGAAAAAAAAATCCTATTTTTTTTTTCCACAATCAAGTGGAATATTTAACTTTAAAAACCTATGAGAAAAATGCCTTGGGAAAAAATGTCTGTATTGATCTCTTTGCAAAGACAGAAGAATTCTCTTAAAACTGGATGATTACTGAAAAATGGATAAGGACAAGAAGAATGGATAAATGACTTTTTTTTTCTCCTTTAGAAGGAATGTAAGACTATGCTCTTTGAGGCTTCAGTCTTCCTTCATCATTATACGTTATTTGGTGATACGTCACCTTTATTTACATAATCTTACAGAAAATGTAGGTTTAAAAAAATGTTTGAAGACCTACAAATACCTTTCTGGCTACTCTAAGTAGATAAAGTCAATAAAACAAGACCCCTAGTTACTATACTCAGCTTGGATTCATACATCCTTAAAATGATGCAATTCCATTCATATCAGTTCATCTATCCCTCCTTACACACAGCCTGAATCGGAGTTTCTTATGCTATAGTAAATTTAAGAACAGTGGAAGAACAGGAAAGTAGGAATTACAGAGAAACACTGTGACTAAAATCACACTGTAGCATGTTTCTGTAAACAAAGAGTGTGTAATTTTGGAATTATACAATGACTAAGAAGTATTGTCTATCCATAGAGCCTGTTAGGAAAGGGGTAGGTATCTAAAATCCACTAGTATGTAAGGGGAAGATGGGCAAGAAATTTCCAACAATAGTCAACAAGTTCAAGAAAGCATAGCAACTCCCCTCGGTCCTGCTGTGAATTGATACGACTGACAAGAAATGACTCAGCTAATCTGCACGAGAGTTGTACACATTCTCAGAACTCACAGCCACGCAACAACATGGAATAAAGAAAACTGTTCCTGAAACAACTGCTACCAAGATACGGAGGAATATATCCAGAGCCTGATATTTTTATTCCTTAACATTAACCCTTCATAGGGTAAAGAAACATGCAGAAACATTTCTTTGAATGCAAATGAAGCTAAAAGGTAGAATTTAAATAAGAATACCTGCATCATCAAGAGTCCATTCAAAAAGTAACATGGATATGAAATATCTGGTATATTTTCCTGCTTGTATAAAAGTATCAGCCAGAGGCAATAAAGCATACCTCAGACAGATGTATCTAAGAGATCTAGCAGAAGTTTCCAAGTGGTTCTTTGTCTCTTTTCTCATTCTGTTTTATTATGACTCATAAAGCAGAAAGACATTTTTCTTCCGTAGACAGGGGTGTTCATCTGATAGGCTATAGGGAATTAACATTCAATGGGAAAGACTCCATCTTGTCAAAAAGTGTCTCCATGAGACCAGCAAGGTTCTGCATGGAGAGAGGAGAGACTTCAAGAACTGCAGTGAACGTGATACCCATGTAAAACTAGTTTTAACCGACTGAGGCGTAAGAGTTAGAGAACCCTTATTGTCAAAGCCTGCAAAGGATACTGTTATTGTTCAGACTGGAAAGACCCATATACAACCTGACCTAGGAAGGTAATTATACATGGCGGGGGGAGGAGGTGGGAATCAAGATGTAAGAAGGCCAGTGATGTTAATTCTCAAAGTGTGAGTTTTGAGAACAACTCAGTTACGTAGCATTCCCATCACTATCATGTCCAAATGAAAAGATTCTTGCTACTTTTGCATCACTAGCCTATCTTTAAAAAGCTTTCCCTGAGGGCATAACTCTGTCTTTGGCTAGAGATGCCACTTGTGGCATCAGTTTTTGGAATCTGAAGTGACCTTCTTTTTCAGGCACAGAGTCCTATAATTGTGTATAATTTAAACAGTTGGTTCTTTAGCTGTAATACGGGTTTTGCCAGACTATGTCAACAGAAATCCTCACTATAGAAATCACTTCCAGCTTCCTTTTCAGTTTGTCTCAAGACCTAGAGAACTTTTCTTAAACAAAAAGCTGCCCCTGAGAGATTAAATAAGACACCCCTACCAAAGTAGGAGAACTTCTCCATGAATAATGGAGACCTCCTTGAATTGCTTAGTATCAAGAACTGTCTACATTCCCGTTCTGTTTTCCCAGTGTAAAAATTCCTGTTTAAGTGATAAAGTAATCCTGGTTTCTTTCCTGTGACATAAAGCTTTAGGCTCTGAGGCTTGACAAAGATCCAGTGTAACTTTACCACAGTGTCGGCATTTAGACTACCAGCTGGTGGAACAAAGACAAAAACATTAATATTGCTAAAGTTAACCTCAGTAAAACAACTTTCCTTCACACAAAGTTTACAAAGTGAAGCAATGTGAACCAATACATAATGGAGTGTTATCTGCCTCACTTTGTGGAGATTCAGAGGAGTATCTGAAAGAGCTCTGAATGTAAAAATATGTGGTGTATCAGCACTAAGAATCATTATTCTGAAGGGTCCCACAGTACTCAGATTTTTGGGACAGGTAATGGTGCATGCCACTATCCTGATACTCACAAAAGTGAAATGTCTGCTACTGCTTTTTGGGGAAGAGTAGGTGGACCAGTACTAACTGCTGCTTCTTCTCCCTGTCAGCACAAATGAAGTAGAGTCAGAGCACAGGGCCATGGAAGCATCACACCATGACATGTGAAGGGTTCCCTATGCCTACAACAAAGTAGTCCTCAGATCACCAGGAGTTTGCAAGAAAATCCACTAGATACTTGTTTCAGTCACTAGCATATGACACTCATATTACAGGGCACCATCGTGTGAAAGTGTTCCCAGACTTGCCATAAATGGGCAGTTTGACCTACTCTTTGAGGAGTTTGTACCTTTGATATATTCTAACACAGAACAATACATTTTCCCATCTACATCCTCAAGTAGTTTCCATTGGATGCACCTCCAGGTCCTGACATAAACTAGTGCAATACTATTATCTCTTGCCAAATCAGGCAAAGCATACAAACATAAATTAGTAATATTGAGCAAGCATAAGGATAAAAGCTCCTTACAAGTACAAAATGTTGTGAACACTTGGCTCTTCCTAGGGAAGGTGATATAAAGGAGGATTACTATACTTACACATTAATTATGTGTCATCGCAAAAAGAACCGTGCAGCTGTTAAAGTTATTTTTTAAATGCCAGTGCTCATCTAAACAAAAACAAAACAAACTCAGTCTCCTGCTGGGCAACATACTATTCCTGTATGGGATTTGTCATGTAGAAAGGAAGAAACATTGTAAATATTTAGCTGTATATTCCTATGTAGATCTTTTCTAGGAGAGCATGATAAGGTTTTCCCAGGGCAACAGAACAGTTTTTAGAAGTTAAGAAAACCCACAGTTCTTTCAACTGTGTTTACTGTTAAAAAAGGCATCCACACAGCTACCTAGTTTCTCCTTATTACATCATGCACAAAGATGCTCTGAAATATAAATATAATTGACATCTCCAGAGGAGAATTTGCCAATGCATAAGGAAGAGCTACCACTGATCTCACTCATCACAGCTCTCATGTAGACTTCCAGAGTACATTTAATGTCAAAGGGCTCATTAAATACACTACAGCTGATACTTCATACTCTCTCATCATTTCAACCAGTACTTGACTTCACAGATTCAAAGTATAGATTCAAGATTAGCGTAACCTGAACTAAATCTGTTCTGCTACTGATGGGAAAGTGATCTACCAGCTGTGACATTTTCTCTGCTCACGCTCCTGCTCATAGTAGCATGAGCAGTCATGCAGTGGCACATTTTGTTGGAAGCAAATACCTGAAAAATTTGTTAGAATTAGTATCAGTTCCCTAATCTGACCGAGACTGCATGGCTGCAATAGCACTAGTGCTGGTACACAAAACGTATCAGAAACACGCAGTCACGTAAGAAAAGGAGAGAAGAGCTAATCTTTCTGATACAGGAAGAGCTTCATTCAGCTTAATTTGGGGGTGAAACTATACACCAGGAAACCTTAGCTTCATGAATACCGTAAGCCAGCCAAACGTAGTGCCAAGCCTCAAAGCCATTTGACCCGCTCCCAAGCCCTGTTCCCATGCAGCTGCACAATCTCTTGTGCTGGCACAGGGCTTTTTTCAGGTGCACAAAGTCCCGGATCACACAGTTGATCTGTTTTAAAACTAACTGTTATTTTTCATGGTTTGCCTCAGATACATTCCCCAATGTGCTGTGCAGGCACAAGGGCAAACGTAGCACAAACGCTGGGACAGGGAGAGGACAGGCACTGCCACCGTCCTGCACTGACTGTAGCCTGAGAAAGAAAACAGAAATGAACATTTTTCTATTTTTTTTTTTGAGGTTTCTCAGAGCACTATATTAACTCTGCTCTGTATATTTACAGCTGGTTCCTCAGCTGTAGTTTCAACTCAGCAAATACGATCAATAGAAGTATTTGCACAAATCTAAATTTTAATAAAAGTATGTGACAGCATCATTTCAGAAGACTACAGGCACACCTTTTACTTTATTCTTAATTGTAAGAATCAATTTCATATACATTAATTTATTTCCATAACAGAGTCAAGGTCAAGCAACTAATTTATCCATCCAACTAAGTGAATCAGGAATAAAACTTTTATAAAATTTAAGTTGTAATTTACAAAATAGATGACACTATTAAATTATGTCCAGGAAAAAAAAAAAAAAAAAAGACTGAAGAAATAATTTTTATGTTAGTATTTACAGCTTGCCAGTACAGTTGGAAGAATTATTTCCCAATGTGCTTAGCATGACAGCTGGATCTTTCCGTATACTATGTATGGATCAGGATCATAAATTCAGAAGCTGTATAATCTGAATAGTCAGTTCTCATGATTATGTAACAAAAAAAATTTGACACAATGTTTATATTAGAAAATCAGCTCCTAAAGTTACATTTAAATGAAAGCTTTCATTTAAATTCTAAGGTGAGTTGCCTGCACCTACAGAGAAAATAAAATCTTCAAAACTTAACATGATGAAGACTAAAAAACTAGAAGGAAAACAAAAAATTTAAAAAAATCTTTTAAATAGTAGTGGTTTTGACACTCACAATTAACATATACTGTATAAAAAGATGTTTAGAATTTGAGAATACTCTAGATAATAAAAGATGGCTACAATAAAGTACAACTTTTTTTTTTTTTAAGACATGCTAAATTTATAGGCATTGAATTCTTTCCAATCTAGATAAAGTATCTATTGTGTCTTCAAAAACGGTGCTAAATGTTTTGGAGAGGGGTTGTGTTGTTTGCTAAACTGAGAGATAGGATCACTCCAAAGCCAAAGTAGAGTATGTTCCCAAAAGGGTGAATAATTCAGTCTTCCACCTTGATAACTCATTATTACCCTGTTGTTTTGAGTATGACAGAAATGTCAAGGTCTTGAAGCTTTAACACTAAGCAGGCACAAATAAACAAAAAGTAGCTGAATACAAAATAATACAGTATACACAACAATCTAAAAGCCCTAGGGAAATCTATCAGAAAAGTCCTCAGAAAACAAACCACAGTACGGTGTGCATGCCAGTAAGCATCCTGGTATCCAAACCAGATTCACATCAGGCAAAGAATACATATTTTGCTATTGGCTGTATAATACAGTAAGACAAATCAAAGTAAGTAATGACATAAATCAAACATCAGCAAACATGGAAACTAAGACTACAGGCAGAAGTTCATAGCAGGAATAAAAATTACGGTCCCTGAGCTGCTTATTGCTGCTGCTCTGGTAGAGGTCACAATGCCCTGAAGTGGAATGCAAACTATTCAGTCGCTTCGGTGCAAAGTCTGGCAGCTTGTCTCAATCTGGTTTTACGATACGCCATCAATCTTGACACCAACGTGGTTGAGATGTTCACAGATATTTTGCTTTCCTTGTTCTTCTGTTGGACCAGCAACATCCAAAATACAGTCAGAATACCCCCACAGGGTATTCAGCCCCCTGAGCTGGAAGACAGGGACAGAGAGCAGAATACACCCCCCATAATCCAAGAGGAAGCGGTTAACAACCTGCTATGCCACCTGGACACTCACAAGTCTATGGGGCCCATGGGATCCACCCGAGAGTACTAAGGGAGCTGGCGGAGGAGCTTGCCAAGCCACTCTCCATCATTTATCACCAGTCCTGGTCAACAGGGGAGTTCCCGGACGACTGGAGGCTTGCCAACATGATGCCCATCTACAAGAAGGGCCGGAAGGACAATCCGGGGAACTACAGGCCTGTCAGCCTCACCTCGGTACCGGGGAAGATTATGGAGCGGTTTATCTCGAGGGTGCTCACAAGGCAGGTGCAGGACAACCAGGGGATCGGGCCCAGCCAGCACGGGTTCATGAAGGGCAGGTCCTGCTTGACCAACCTGATCTCCTTCTATGACCAGGTGACCTGCCTAGTGGATGAGGGGAAGCCTGTGGATGTGGTCTACCTGGACTTCAGTAAAGCCTTTGACACTGTCTCCCACAGCACTCTCCTAGAGAAGCTGGCGGCTCATGGTTTGGATAGGCATACTCTTCGCTGGGTAAAAAACTGGTTGGACGGCCGGGCCCAGAGAGTTGTGGTGAATGGAGTCAAATCCAGTTGGCGGCCGGTCATGAGCGGTGTTCTCCAGGGCTCAGTTTTGGGACCGGTCTTGTTTAACATCTTTATCAATGATCTGGACGAGGGGATCGAGTGCTACCCCAGTAAGTTTGCAGATGACACCAAGTTGGGCGGCAGTGTTGATCTGCCTGAGGGTAGGAAGGCTCTGCAGAGGGATCTGGACAGGCTGAGGGGCTGAGGCCAATTATATGAAGTTTAACAAAACCAAGTGCCATGTCCTGCACTTAGGTCACAACAACCCCAGGCAACGCTACAGGCTTGGGGAAGAGTGGCTGGAAAGCTGCCCGGCGGAAAAGGACCTGGGGGTGCTGGTTGACAGCCGGATGAACATGAGCCGGCAGTGTGCCCAGGTGGCCAAGAAGGCCAACGGCATCCTGGCCTGTGTCAGGAATAGTGTGGCCAGCAGGAGTAGGGAGGTGATCGTGCCCCCGTACTCGGCACTGGTGAGGCCGCACCTCGAATGCTGTGTTCAGTTTTGGGCCCCTCACTACAAGAAGGACATTGAGGTGCTGGAGCGTGTCCAGAGAAGGGCAACAAAGCTGGTGAAGGGTCTGGAGAACAGGTCTTATGAGGAGCGGCTGAGGGAGCTGGGGTTGTTTAGCCTGGAGAAAAGGAGGCTGAGGGGAGACCTTATCGCTCTCTACAACTACCTGACAGGAGGCTGTAGCAAGGTGGGTGTCAGTCTCTTCTCTCAAGTAACTAGCAACAGGACGAGAGAAAATAGCCTCAAGTTGTGCCAGGGGAGGTTTAGATTGGATATTAGGAAAAATTTCTTCACCGAAAGGGTTGTCAAGCATTGGAACAGGCTGCCCAGGGAAGTGGTGGAGTCACCATCCCTGGAGGTATTTAAAAGACATGTAGATGTGGTGCTTAGGGACATGGTTTAGTGGGCATGGTGGTGTTGGATTGATGGTTGGACTTGATGATCTCAGAGGTCTTTTCCAACCTTAATGATTCCATGATTCTATGTGATTCTATGATTCTTCAGTGATTCCAGTTAGACCCTCCAGAAACCCCCAAGCACTCAGGCTGAAGCCTGAACATAGATCCTAGACACTCAGATTCCTCTCCCTCTTTAGGTACCTAAATCCATTCAATTTCCATGGGAAGTTCATAAACACCCCTGACAACCTGGTCTAAGAAAACACAGTTCCTCAACCAGAATCAAGGTTAATTGAGATTACAACAAATGACAGTCCAATTTACTACCGCATTCTTATTAAATTAGAACTTGCTCAGCCTAATTGCAGAATGTTACCTAATTAAAACTCAGTACTCTTGGAAGCAATGATCTAAAGCTGAAGTTCACCCATGCTTATGTCATATTAAAGTGACTCTGGCCACCAGGAGAGCTACTGAGTCCTTTCCTTTTGCTTGCACAACTGTTTCTATATCCACATGATGAGCCAAATCAAGGAGTTGATTTAGCTGAAAACTAATCTGACTAAAAATGATCAGCTTTAGCTAGATCATCTTGTCAATCTACCTATTACATAGTTATCTCAAGAATAGTACTGGCAGAAAAGGGGAGACCGAAAGCAAAGTCATCCCCTAAAAATAATAATTAAATATATGTATATACCTCTAAAAAAACTTGTTAGGATTATCAAAATTACAATTAGCACTTTGGAATGTAAAACCAAACTATGATAGGTAACAATAGAAAACCAATTAAAATGAAGCCACATTCCTGTGAAAGTGAGGTTTGAAACAGGATTAATGTGTCAATGTACTCACCATGTGCTAACAACATTTGTAGAAAAATATTTGTGTCATACTTACTAGAAGACAATAAACAGAAATTTACAAAATCTGTGACAATATATCATGGCTAGATACAGACAGACAAGACATTGCAGAAATACAAAGTAATCATCAGATGGATACAAATACATAATAGACAAGCAAAACAAGTAACTTTATAATACCAAGAGGTAAAAGAGCATGCCAGAAACTCCATAGTATTACTGGCAAATGAGAAGTAATACAAGAGGTGAAAAAAAGAGAATGAACTGATGAAACTGATGAGAGTTGGGAAATTAATACCTCGTCAGATACACAGTATAGCAAGAATCAGTCCCAGGAAAAAAACAAAAACACAAAAGAAAAAAAAACAAAAACAAACAAACAAAAAACACTATTCAGGGACCAAAAACCTCAGACAGTAAAAGGCTGTACTATTCTCTCTGACTAGGATGTTAATGTACCTGTTTTCAGACTACAATAGTAGAAGACTTCAGAAGCAGTAATCTAGAAAAAGCAAGTATCTACTAAACATACAACAGCTCTGCATATAAGCAGACCAGAGTATCCAAGTTCAAGGGTGGAGAATAGAAGTTGGGGGCAGGTTTTGGAGGGAAAGGAGAATGCAAAAAGAGAAGAAAGTGGTTGGGCTTTTTTGTTCAGAATGAAAGCCATTAAAATGTGAGGACTCTTTTTGGACTTTCACAAAAAACAATTACTAAACGTTAGCTTTGATGTATCATACAAAGGTTTCACTCAGTATTAGTCATCTCCATTGTACTGCACAAGCAACACTAAAGATATCCTCCTCAGTAAATTAAAAATCTCCAACTTGCAGATTAGGGTTACATGAATAAGTGACAATATAAAAGACAATGTGACACAACTTAAGTATTTTGATACTATTTGTAGATATTTAAGGTAAGAGATTTGCTTTCTATCATTGTTCTTGCATATTTTGAATGTATATGGAGATAGCATCATCCTTTCCAAATGGAGCACAACACAGACATTAACAATTTGTTTCAATCTCACCAAAGCAATTTTTATAGTGGGATTTTCAGAAAAGGCATTGTCTTTTTGGATAACATCAAGGAGAGCCCCACATAAGGGAGAACCTGAAGGACAGTAAATAATGCATCTGTGTGAGAGAGAACGAGGCATGAAAAGACCAGACTGACATTATTTTCAAACAGACACAGACAGGGGTATTGTATTATAATAGATTAAAAAACGCCAGACAAGCCAAAAATACATGCCTTTCTACATTATATAAAGGATACTACCTGTGTTACAGGCAGCTTTTCAACTCTGTTTGCTTATACTCCACTCAGTACAGGGAATGCAATATACTACTGAACAGCAAAAGCTTCCACTGGATTATTGTATTAAC
Source organism: Oceanodroma leucorhoa (assembly GCA_030449065.1). Taxonomy (NCBI): domain Eukaryota; kingdom Metazoa; phylum Chordata; class Aves; order Procellariiformes; genus Oceanodroma; species Oceanodroma leucorhoa. The sequence goes on along the minus strand of JASVER010000027.1, from coordinate 5,411,144 downwards.
ATACCTGGACAATCACAGCAAGTGATTGCCTTACAAAAAGCTTATCAAGCAGAGATGAAGCTACCTTTCAGCAATGAGGACAATGCAGAGGCAAAAACGAAAACTTCATCACAAGGAAAAGAATATTATGTCCCCAGAACAGCTGCTGATGTAGAGAGAAAGCAGATGAAGATGTCAGGAGAAGTTCAAGGCCAGGCTGAAAAGCAATTAGTAAGATAAAAGATACGAAGTGAAACCTTTTACTCTTTAACAAGGCAATGATCCAGTGAAGACATGGAAACATGATCTTTAATTGGGAAAAGAGCAAAGAAATTTGCTGCCACACAGAGAAAGGAAAAAAAAAAAGTTTGATTGCTGTGAGGTAAAAACCAAAATTGGTATGCATCCTTTGCAACGATATGCACCACATGCAAACTGTTTCCTCTGAATTTCCCTAGAGTCAACAGACTGCTTTTATTACAGGAACTACTAGCAAAGCAAGTTTTAAAATCCACTATTTAATAAAGTTCATAATTTAAAAAAAACATAAACAAAATTCAGTATCAAAAGTAGTATCAGTGGACAAAAATGCTTACCTAAAAATAATGCCACACGCCCCACAAAGAGAAAATTAAGGCACTGAGAATATGTACTCTAAACATTGCGGACAGGCATAGACTAGAAGTGCACTTAAAATAGCAGAATAAGCAAACTGAGAGGGAGCTGCAGCTGTTCTCCATTTATTAGGTATTGTTTAAAAATGCATATTCAAACCAAAATCCCTCAGAACATTTGTAGTCTCAAAGATGACTTACACAGTAGTTGAAAGATTTGTATTTTAAACCTCCAAAATTTAAGTTATTCAAGTAGCTACAAATAAATACTTTAAAGAACAGGAAGGAGGAGGTAAAATGAAAAACCAGAACACAGGGAAGTATTAATATAGTATCTTCTACAGTATTTCCTAAGGACTATGAAACTAATCTCTCAAGTTTTCTCTTCTGAAAGCCCAGACGTATACAGTATGCTCAAACAACTCTGTTATCAGTCTGTGGTAACTGCTCATGCCTTAGAGTGAATATGAAGTCACTGAATGATTAGTGTTATTAACGTTAACACTCAGGGAATCTTGCAAAATCAACTGCAGGGGAAAAGAAGATGAAGTACAACTCAGTGTTGGTGAGGGCCATATTAGAAACTCAGAAAAGAAATGTTTATACAGGTACACAGGCATCCCATTCTATGCATTTATTTTTTTAAAATTACAGTACCTATTTTCATCTTGTCTATACGTTTAACGTAGCAGAAAGTAAAAACTACTACTGAAAGACAGAAAATAAAAGCAGTGAAGAGTAAAGCACTAAAAAAAGCTGAATGTAAGCACGATGGTCAGCAATGTTTCACAGTAATACTTTAGGAAATACCTGAGTAGATAAACAGCCCTTTCAATATCACTGAGTTCTTCATCAACTGTCAATCTTTCTATTTCTTCTGGTGTCTGTCAAGCATGAAATAGAGATTATGAGTTTATAATGCCTTACTATTTCCTAATTTTAGTCTTTTTAAAACAACCCCTTCCTCCCCACATCCAGGGATAGTTCCATGAGTAACTTGAATTTAATCCTTGAAATCTCTAGCCAACATTTCAAATTCAATCAAATAAATCTTTCACTGGGAAAAGATGGGATGTAATAGAAGTACAGTTCCATGGCAGACACTATCACTATTAATCACTTAAAGTATAAACAAGTTACATATAAATTAAAGACCTAAATTAGTCTATTTTTTCCAGCTTAATACTGTTATACTGAAAATATTAAGTCCCTGCTATATAGAATTCGAGATTGTTTATTCCAAAATGACTGAAAACAGTATTTAGTATCCTGGTGCTGTAAAAAATAAACTGCCTATTCAGTTAGCTGTGCATAAATAAAACAGACACAATTTCAAATGGATTTTAAAGCATCGTTCTATTTTGAAGTATATACCTTCAGGCTCCTGCGTACTGGCCTCTCTATAATAGTTAGTTCCTGCAGGTCTTCTATGTATCCAAATAAATTGCTCTGACTAAAATCCATTTTGGAGAAGAAGATTATTGGACGCATGTAACAACTACAGCCTTTGGCAACCGATGCTCTCCCCGAGTCTCACATCGCACTGAAGGAGGCAGGACCGGCACCGCGCAACACCCCCTCCGAGCGCGCCAGCCGCCCGCCGCCTGCCGCCGGGAGGCCGCCGCCGCCAGCACCTCGCCTCAGCGCACACACTGCGGCAGCGGCCGCCCGCCGCCGCTCGCCCCCGCCGAGCCTCCTGCCGGGAAACTTTCTCCGGCCGCGCCGCTCCGCTTGGCCGGGGCGGGCAAGGAGCGGGGCCGGCGCCTGCAGCCCCCGGCGCCGGGAGCCCGGTGCAGCCGCTGGTACCTCGGCGGGGGGGACTTTCGAGCCAAGTTTCCCCTCTCCGCGGGCCGCCCCTGTCCGCAGCGGGGGCGAGGGGGCCAGGCACCCCTCCTCCGGCGCGGGGAGGGGACGGCGGAGCCTCTCCGCGCAGTGCCCGAGCTGCGGGGCTTGCGCCTCCACCGACGGGGCAGGGCGCGGAGCGGAGCAGCCCCCCGCCGCGGTGCCCGGGTGCCGCCTCTGCCCCCCCCACCCCGGGAGGAGGGACGGTCGCTGCGGTGCAGTGACGCTCCCCGCCCCCGTCCCGCTCCCGCGGCGCAGCCCCCCGGGCGCCCTCCCCGGCAGCGCGGGGGCGAGCGCCACGGCACCTGGGCCGTGCGGGGGCAGCCCCGCGGCCCGCACGGCTCCGGCCCCCTCGGTGGGGCCGCCCCAGCACCGCCGAGCCGGTCGCCGGGGCAACGCGGCGCTACAGCGGCCTCCGCGGGGCAGAACAGCTCCCGAGCGCGGCAATATCCGAACGCGCGGGGGGCGCCGCCGCCCCCTCAGCGGCCGTTACCCTGGCGCGGAGCCTCGCCCCCGGCCGCGCTCCCCGGGGCGCTGCCCGCAGCCTCACGCCGCCTCCCGCAACCCAGCCTGCCCCGCCGGGCTCCCCCTGGCCTGCTGTGGCGCCCGCGGCGTTCCTCTTCCACAGCTGTGGCCTCCATGGGCTTTTCCTCCCACAGCTACAGCCTCCCTAAAGCTCCTCTTCCACTGCTGCGGCCTCCTCCGTGGGGCTCCTCGACCACTGCTACCGTCCCCTCAGCTCGGGTGGCGTCCCTTTCCAGCTGTCCTAGGTCACCTCACCAGTGTCCTGCCCCACTGTCACAACTATTTCATAGCAGAATTACACAGAAGAAACCTATAAACATTCTGATTTTAGTGAAATGTCCAAGCAGGTTCCCCCCTCTTCCCCCCAAAGAATGCTTTTATATTAATCTAAAAAAAAAAAAAAACCAAAAAAAACAACCAAAGAAAAACCCTTGACGTCCTTGGCAGTGAATTGTGAATCTACACCGAAGGCATCACTTCCACTCTTCATAATGTCTTATTCTCCACCTTCACTGTCCTTTTCCTTGACTCAGGTTACTCACTGCTCATACTTACAATAGGGCGGACTTCAATATGGATATTCTTCCCTGATACACCTTGGATGCTGTAGGATTTCTTGTTCTGGCTCACATATAGAGAGTACATAGGGGGTACGACAGAGAGTATTTATTTCAAAATAAAGGTATGCCATTTTTACACCGTTGATGGACAAATAAGCATGAAAAATGCTGTCTTTTTTAAAAATTTAGTAAGACAGCTTCTTTTGGGGTGGGTTACTGATGCAAAATGCATGCAGGACAAGAATCAACACACACAGTTGCGCTCAGCATTTACTGAGCTAAGTAATTCTCCAGGCCTCAAGATAGTGGCCTTTGCAATGATTATATAGAACACAACTAAACAATCACACTCACACCAGGAGTTAAAAAAAAACTGTAAATATTGTACAAGGGCTTATCTGAGTGGGTGCAACGTTCCACTATTACTGTGAAATGCCCGCATGACCCAGTAAGTTTTGTTGATAAAGTATAAAAATAATTCCAGAAATTGTAAGGATTAGATAATACTATGCAGTATATTGCCCAAAATTTGATTGACTTTTATTTTATGATTGGTAATACCGCGGCTTTTATTTAGCAAAAAATAAATGTGGTCCTTTGTGTGTTACTTCTCTATGTACTAGTTAGGCCAAATCCTGTGCTCAGTTAAACCAGTAAAAAATTAAAGCATCTCCATTAATTTCAAATGTACAACAGAATTACTAGCAGAAAAATCTAATCCAAAATACATATAAATAATTAAACTGTTATGTAATAGAAAACCAAAACCATTGGAGTTTTCAAGCCATGATGACTAATTAAAATGAGAAATGCTATTTTGAACATCTCCTTTGCGTTATTCTTTTAACCAGGGAACATCATCAGACAGCGAATCTAATAGTTACAACTGAATCTAAGTCCTCTCAGAGTAGTTAACTAACTAACTAGGAAGAGTTTTATAAAATGTTCTCTTCTGAAATTCAGAATCCTGACATGCAGGCTTCTGGCAATGATAAGTATTATGAAAACATACTGAAATCCCAATCTCAATTAGTTAGGAAAATTCTTTTGCAAGTTCTTTCACAGCCAATTTTTGGTTAATTTCACCTTGCAAACAGTTCTTATGAATCTTAAAGACCTTATCAGACCAAAGACATTTTCTTTTGTGTGCCCTGAATTAGGAATTCATGCAGTTTTCAAACCAGGTATTTCATAACTCAGTTTTAAAGACTGAAGAATGTGGAGTTTAGATATACAATTAGGCTGATTTATCATATTATGTTTTATGTAAATTTTGTAAGCCACTAAAGAAGAGGGTTTTTTATAAACATGTGAACAGCTGCCTTAATGCCTTTAAAAATCTGTCCTTATAACTCAGTCCAGAAAACACTGTGCAGGAATGACTCCTGTTAATTTTAAAATCAGTAGATATGTCAAAGAGCTCTACAAATATCCCGGAAATTTAAAAAGCAGAATAAAAATAAGATTATTGTTTTCTGTAAATTGAATACTGGACCAGAACAAAGATCACAGAAGGAATTAGCTTGCCCAGATTCGATATAAACATATCTCCTTTTGACCCACACAGTTGCCAGATAGAAAAAAAAAAAAAGCTTGCATATTTTATTCCAAAACCATATATACAAAAATTAATCCCCTCTGATAGTAAATCTGCAGGCATATTCTCCCCAAGTGGTCTGTCATTCTCATCTGTGATGAGTCACACATGACTTCCCTTCCACTGCTGCTGCTTTCAACTCCTCCCTTTCCCACTACTCTCCTCTCCCAAATAAAGCTCCGCTTTCAGCTTCATTCTAACCTTGTCATAGCTATTGTAATAGAATGAAGAGCTATTTCATACTGCTTTTGTGAAATCCAGAGTGAATTGGAACCTCCATTTTAACACAGCAGCTTTGTAAGCTTGCGAAGCCAAAACAGGGCTGATTTTAAACAATCCTTCGTTGATGGAGACAACCGCAGAGCACCTGGGAAAATGGCACTCATACCTAGTGGAAGAAGAGAAATAGTGTTATTCATGCCTTCTAAAGCAATAAACTCTAAATGCAATACAGACTAAGATTAAAAAAAGACAAAATAGATGGAGGGACTTCGCACCTGAAGGATTCCTCAGGTACACTGACTCAAGCTAAGGACTCTTGGGTGAAGAGATCTGTCATGTTGCACAGATGCACAGTTCTCCTTTGCTACTCAGCAGGTAGGTGTCTGTCTTCTGGAAATTGCTCTGAAAAGGTTGCAGTTCTTACTGTACCTGTCACACGTTCCCAAAGAATTAACCTGTAAATCAAATTATTCACAGAGAAGTTGAAAATTTAGGAAGTCTCAGCATGTATTGCAATGCCTGAATCAGCTGGAATATGAAGGAACTGATCTGGGTGATATAGAAGGACATGCTAAGAAACTCTTTCAGGCAAAATGTGTGCACTCCAGATTAAAAGCCAGAATTTCTTATGCAACGTCCAACCAAAAAAAGGAGGAAAAATTCAGCAGAATATTTTTGGATTATGTTGGGTTAAAAAAAAAGGGCGATACATTTTGGGTCAACTTGAAAATAATGCTTTCTTTCAGGGGTCTTTTTGGCTTTTTTTTTTTTTTTTTAATTTAGACTACTGAAGAGTTTCCATAAAGGTCAAAATTAAATTAAACATGTCATTCTTGTTTCCCCCTTTTTTCTGTTAATTTAATGTTCCACAAAAAATAAATATGCTTTCATAATGTACACTGTGTAGATTATGCACTGTGTAATCACAGTTCTGCTCAGGACTCAGCACCTAAACTGTACAAAAGTTCAATTCAGTCTTTTCACCACCACTGCGAGACGACCAGAGCTGGATCAACTGTTGCTCACCATTTCCAAATGAGCAATCTCTGACTAGAATGGTTTGCTTTCTTTTTTTTGTAACAGTTCACCAAACCCTTAAAAAATGCAGCTTTAATGTTCCATCTAATGCCTTAGCCTTACAAAACAAGATTTTTGATTCCATTCGTACTCTAAGTAAGAATGTCTCCACGAACATTAGTTCTTCAGAAAAACTCCATGTTGAGGCAAACCTGTAAGAACATTAATCTAGAAGAACCACGCACAAAAATCTGGGTCTACTTCAGAACAATGCTTGGAACGTAGCATACACAAACCTCAGCAGAAAAAATACTATTTAGCATATTTTTCAGTTTGTTGCTAAGAAACAGTTGCTTCATTTTACTATTGTCATTTGCAGAAAATTTCTGATTGTTCTTTTGCCACTTTGGTCATCTTGTTGCAACAGCTATATAATTAAAAGGGATATAAAGGAAAAAAACATTGGAATGTACTCACTGTACATTACAGACTTTCACTATACATTACAGACTTTCATTGTCTGTAAACTGGTCTCCCATGTTCTCTCCTGTAACTTAGTACCCTCCAATAAGATCTAAGAAACCAAAAAGATTATTTTACAACAACACAGAAAAGATCCTTAAATTTATTTTTGGTTTCATGTAATATATAAAATTTGTAAGATTGCAATCATTGCGTTCTTCATGTCCTTCTGTAAGAACTAGTAATGTTCTCCTCCTACAGCGTCTAATCTGCTACCCTCGGTCCAATAATTAATAGCACATGCACCAAGACAGAATAACAAATAGAAAGGGCCATTTTTCCTCATATCTTCCAGCTATTTGTAGGATTTTTGACCTAAGAGTAGGATCTAATAGCAAATTACTTTATGAAGTTTAAGTGAATTATTTTCTATTCTAAAAAAAGAACACATTTTTTTGCCCAGGTTTACTATTTTTTTCACATATCCACATAAAGGAAAATTTATTTATATTTTAGAAATAGGAACAATAATGGCAAAAATCTCAGTGCCATCAGTATTTCAGTAGGGAGGTCTATACCATATCTACCAGGAATTTTCTCAACCCTTTACAATGAGCAGGGAAGGGAAAACATCTCTGGAACCAGTAACAGATTAAATGATACTGGGCATGGTACAGGGACTGGAGCTCAATCTTTCACACAGTGAAATTGCCAGTGCGGTCCCCAAGGCCACCCTGCACTCTCCCACACGGTTCCCTGGGTTAGCGCCAGCCCAGACACTTCCCCATAGGCAGTGAGGATGCAAACACCTTAACGTGGGAGGTTAAGAGAGTTTACCAGCACGGAGGTGGCCAAGCCACAAGTCTGCCTCAGAGCCAAAGACTAGCACCACTATATTCGTAACATAGAGGTAGCCGAGGAGTCCAGTTCCTTGCTATGACAACCATGAACACTGCCTGTCATATGCATGTCAAACTTTATATTAAAACTAACAACTTTTTGCCTTCAAGTATTCTTTACTCATTGGTTGCCATAGAAACTTCAGATTTCCTACCTAAAATTACTGTTGGCCAGTTTACCGATTTTCTTGTTGTGCCAGTGTTGTCCTTTACTTTTAAATTATTCTTCCCTTCCTGGTATTTAAAGACTACAGTTGTATCTGCTCTAATCCTGGGTTAAACAAGCTAAGCTCAGCATTTAGTCTTCACTCCTAAAACATGCTCTTCATTCCCCTGATCAGAATACAGTATCGCAAAGAAAAATTTCAGGGAAGTAATGCCTCCTGTGAAGAATGAATGTCTGTACAGGAATTAGTTTACCAAATATACTACATTGGCACAAATATACTACACAGTTATCTTGTGATCAATTAATACATGAGGTCATTCTCATCCACAGTGATCTAAAACTAATTAACTCCCATCTTAATAGTATAAATTCTCACTATTAGCATTAGCTGAATGATGCTGCACTTTGTATGAGTAAATTCATCCAATTATTCCGGTCCTCAAGGTCCTTTCAATCTGCCTGATCTAATAATTCCCCTCTGCATTAATAACTGTGTCATCAGCAAATTTAATATTGTATCACAGTTATTAATGAAATAAGATTAGTCCACAAGACTTTAAGAAACTCCTTGAGTAAACTCCATATACCTGATAGGTTAATCTATCGATATACACACCAATGTGCTCCCCCAAATGAAACATGCATTTCCCTTCCTCTTTCACCTCAAAGTTCTCTCCTATTCCTTGTTATTAATAATTTCTCATATAAAAAATATTTTGAGCATGTCCAGATAGATTAGATGAACTTTATTTTTCTGCCCAGAAAACCAGTTACCCTGTCAAGTGACGTGGCCTGATTTCCCATTTCCCTTTGGTTAACCAATACAGCCTTTTATTTCATTTCCTGTTATCTTAATAACTTCCTTTATCATTCTTCCCTTCAAAATACATTAGGACACAAATGTGCACTTCTTGCTGACAAAGCCTTGTCACAACATATGAAAGCTGTGTCACTTTCAGGTTACAAAGGCTCAGGAAGATTAACATTACTCTAAAACTAAGTAAATGTTTAGTTCCCTTGGTTATCCCTTTTCAAAGCAACTCAGAAGATTAATGCCTCTTGCACAACCAGTTCACACCATGGCAGTAAGAAGAGTTGCCACCTCTATGTAGGTAAGACCATCCTGAACCTCCACGCTCATGACAAATAGGCATGTGCCTTCTTTCAAATTAAGATTTAGGGCCTCTAATTCAGTTCCTTAGTCTATAAATAGTATATAGAGCTCAATACTGATCAAGAAGAAAAGTCAGCTGCATCCACAATTGGATTCTTGAGGAAAAAATCAGAATACTCCTATGCCTGGTAAAAATATGTCCATAATTACATTAAAAAGCATAACTCAGCGCAATTTGGCAAGCTATTTCCATGTTAAATCTTTCAGGACAGAGCTGCAAACTCTGAAACTATGTAAAGACAGATTAATGACAAAGAACTCTCCTGTCCACATTTTTTTTCATCTTTATTCAGGATCAGCATTAAGTCAGCCACCCCAGAATTTGAGAATAATCAGTTTCTTTTGCTTCTGCAAATTTGCTTTTGCTAATATTCACTAAAATAAAGAGAAAGTGGAAAACTTGTAAACTAGCAAAATTGTCACTTATAAATTTGAATCTACACAACCTGGAAGGAAAGATACTTTTAATGAAGAAATGCATAGACTGCTGAGACCCCCTCATTAAACTTGACCGTGAAGATGCAGTCACAGCTCCTATCAGCGAGCTAGCACTATCAGTCATCGCTATCTCCAGTTCAGTACTACATAAATAAGGTTTACTGGTTGAAGTGTTAAAGCTACCGTATCAAATCCTGCTCCCTGAACTTACTGCGGGACTCTCACTGATTTCAACTCATTTCTTACAAAACATGAGGACAAAGCATCAAATGCGCTTTAGCCTTGCTCACATGAGGATACAAATTGGAAGCAACTCCTCATGTTGTGCATTGGCAGATCATTAACGATGACTGCCGGGAACTGCAACTGTCCTTGAAAACATTTAATATGCTTATTTCTGCCCTTGGCCTTAACACATTAAAAAAAAAAAAGAAGAAAAAACAAACAACCCTCCATTTCCCCATCTTCTCACAGAACCAAGAAGCACCTGCAGATACCACAGGAAACAAATAATTGTAATTGTTGCTGTAATTGCACCTTAATCTACTGTCCTGGTCTTTATCACCTAGAAACCTGTTTTTTCCTCTGTTTCCCATGTCTCATAGCAAAAGAAGCTGTTCGGAGCATCTGCCAATCTTTTAGCAGAAATAAATAACTGCCATTATCATAGTATATAATTTATGACGTCCTCTTCCTACACCAAGATCAAGCTGCAAAGAGCACTTGATCACACAGGMGGAGAAAAAATCATGGTGTGACCTCAGTGGTATGCTTGCTTCTATAGCTATGAGCAACTTTTCTCCAAGTTGTATTACTTTACCCACAATACTCTTCTAAACAGGGAATAATAAAGAACACATTAAAAGCAAGCATGAATAACAAGTTTTTTATTGAATGAGCAATGCTGATGACGTTCAATCTTAGCTGCTAATTTTAGAGATGAAATTTAAGAGTCCCTTTACGCATTCTTTCTTGAATTAGATGTATTATGCACACAATACACAAATGATCTATAAGATGTTGCTTGTATTCTAAAAGAAAATTTTCAGTTGCAGGAAGGTAAACAAATTTTCCTATGCCTTCTTTGTCACGGCTGCAGCAGTGTATCTCATATACACTTTAGTATTATTTATGCAAACAGCACCATAGCTACTAATGTACTTGTGAAAGATAAAGGCAGTGCCTGGTTAGAAAAAAGGTATGTCCTCTTCGACGCTGGTGAAGTAGCTGTCACCATCAGCATTGTCAGTCCAAGGGGATTGCAAGCCACAGCTTACTTTGTTTAAAATGTAGGTTGCAGTAACAAGTTAAGTTGATATTAACACTAGCAAGCAGATGTTACTCTCCAGAAACCAGAAAACTGGGAAGAAGAGGGAGTATTCTCATTCCTTCACGTTAGTTGCTGACGTTAGAAAGCTTGCTTCCTTAAGCTCATCATATAGTCAAATGTAGAGGGAGTCTAGAGCACTCTTAGGAGCCATGTTAGAGCACCTAAATTCAGGCCTTGCTGAGAACCCTCACCCTTGACCAGCACGCATGCTTTACCTCTGGGAGGAACAGCAGAGGCCGGCGGCTACACACCACCCCTCCGCACGGCCCAGCCAGCAGCACGGCCCCCCGCCCCGCCCGCCCCCAGCCAGCCATGTCGGTGAGGGACGAGACAAGCCGAGCCCTCAGGCTGCCAGGGCGCCGCGTCCCCCCCGGCGGCACCGCCCTCCCCTCACAGCCGAGGCGCACCTGACGGGCGGCGCGGAAACCCGGCCGTTACCGCAGGCGCTTGCCCCCGAGCCCTTCGCCCCGCAGGGTCGGCTGCCCGCCCCACACGGCCCGCGAAGAAAGGGCACGCCGGGACCCTGCCGCGGAGCCCGCCGCCGGGCCCCGCACGGGCGGGGAGGCGGGACCGGGGAAGCGGGACCGGGGCAGCCCTTCCGCCCGGCACAGCCCCCGCCCACCTCCCGCGGGCAGCGCTCCACCCCGCCCCCCGGGGGCGCATGCGCACGACACCTCCGCCCACTGCCTCGGCACCGCCCCCCTGGAAACGCTCTCGCGGGCGCCGCGGGCGCCGCGCAGTGACGTCACGCGGTAATGGCGGCGCCCGCAAGCGCATGAGGCGGGCGGCGGCGTTAGCAGGGGCGGGCGGTCGCTGTCGGTTCCGCCGTCCTGGGGCTGCAGAGCGCGGTAAGCGCCGGGAGGGGAGCCCCTCGGCCCGGGGCTGCAGGCCGGTGGGGCTCCTCGGGGCTCCCGCGGGTCCCGGCAGGTGCCCGGAGCTCCCGTGTGCGGCAGCGGAGGCCGTGCCGGGCTGTGCCCGGCCTTTGGCGGGTGGTGCCCGGGGTAGGCAGGGGTGGGGGCGGGGGCGCTTCGCGGCCTGCGGGGATTTATTCCGGCGATTTTAGTTTTATCCCGGGAGCTGTTCCTGGAGCGGGGTTGTAGGCCTGGCCTGCTGTAGTTATATATAAAGCCATTTATATTATTTCCCCCAAAGGAAAAGAATTCTGCCTTGCGTTCCCGCGTGTTTGAATATTATCAACGTAATCCTCATTCTTTTGATTCGATGCCCTGCTTTTTTACCCCCCCAGTTTCTTTTTAGGTAAAAATGAAGACCAAAAAAGGAGGAAGATTTAGATCTTCCTTTAAATTGAAAAAAAAAGGTATTGAAGTAATAGGAGAATGGAAAACTGTACAAATCGACCCCAATCTATTTGCTGATGAGGAGTTTCAAGATATAGTATGCTTAGAGGAACTTACAGAGTACAAGCTAGTAAGTTCTTCCAAAGTGGGGAAGGTAAAAGAGAAGAAGAGAAAGGCTGAGAGTGTTTCAGAAGAAGGCAATGAGAAGGAGGAAGAACCTGTTGTCCCTCCCAAAAAGAAAAAGAAGAACAAAGATTTGAGAAACAAAACAGATAAGAGCAGTGATCCTAATGCAACAGAAATTGATGTGCCAGTTGATGAAGAGGCAAAGTGTAATGAAATAATCAAAGTGGCAAGTTTTGAGGACCATGGGCATATGGCTGAGAGCACTTCAAGCACAAAAGATGCTCCAAAGAAAAAGAAGGTAGCTAAAAATAAGGCTTTTCAAGCTCAAGAAGCTCTTCCATCAGTAACTACTTATAAAAAAGTTAAAAACTGGACAACAGAAGTTTTATCTGCCTCAACTGATCACAAAGCTGATGTGTCTGCATGGAAAGACCTGTTTGTACCTGGACCAGTGTTGCGGGCCTTGAGCTACCTGGGGTTTAGTGCTCCAACTCCTATTCAAGCCTTAGCCTTGCCTTCTGCCATCCGGGATAATATGGATGTTCTTGGTGCTGCAGAAACAGGTACAAATCTGCTAAACTGGTTGTATATGCTGGGAGCTTCCCATCTCCCCTGTTTAAATGCAACTTGTTGTTACGAGTTTTTATGTGTAGCAGAAAAAGCATTTATATGTAGGAGAAGAGCTTGTATCTTCTGCATATCCAATATATTAGTAGAGATTTATTGTGAAGTATTAAAAGTTTGTAACTTACAAGATGTTCCATGTTTACAAAGTACGGTGTGCAAAGCTTTGAAGTCTCACTGAGTTTTTATGCTTTTGATAGGAGTCTCTTTCTGTTGTTTCTCAAATTGTTTCCTATTTTGGGATATGCTGCAAAGGGCAGAATTATTGAAACAAACAGTCATGTTCCAACAGCCTAACTTCTGTGGATGTCCCCATGCCAAGGCAAAGCAGAGAAAACTAGGTTCCTCTGAAGATGATTCAGTACTAGCTTGGAGTGGTAAATAAATACTAGGCACAGTGTTAGGCATTGTGAATATGGCCTAGGCCTTTATCGTAACAAAACAGGCCCACTCTGTGCCCTGGCTCTGGGCTTGGCCTGTACATTGTCACCAGCCCTTCTCACTGCTTGTGCTTGAATATTATGTTGATCCATTAACTGGAGAGGTACTGTCTCTTGTCCAGCTTGCGATCAGGTCATTCCTTTGTCTTTGAGCATCACTAGCCTTTGTGAAATTTGTTATAGCTTCTTTTTTACTTAAACAATACTGTGAAGTCTCTGAGCATTATTTTCCCTCTAACCTTTTTTGCTACTCATACCTTTTAAGTTTTGTCTTCTTAAGCAGTGCAACATTTTTTCCCCATGAAAACTAAAAAAAGGAAGCACAATTGGAAGCTGCGTTGGTTTAAAGGCTTCCTTTGCATTCTTTTCATCTGTTCCAGTTGCCTTATCTTACTGCTTGTCTTGTAAAGCCATTTACTGCTCTCGAGCATGAAGGTATAGTAAGTAATAAGATATGCAGTCATTTGCATTTTTATTTTAATTAGAAGCTAGGCTGGTGTTATTAGCTTTGATAAGATTAGAAAACCCTGCAGGGAGTGTTTTTGAAAATGGAACTGAAAATTTAAATGGTGTTTTTGTGCTGCAAAAAAGTGCCATTTTGGCAATGCTGGAAAGCAAATCCCTCTCTAGCTGCAAAATGGAAAGCACGGTTGGTGGCAGGTTATGTTGTTGCTGTCTAATTTTTGCATAACCCTGAGGTAGTAGGACTGTCATTTGCTCGTTTATTTTCTTCTTTCATGAAAGAAAGCCAGGTTCTCTCCAGAGAGCCCAGTGGGTCATCGGTGTTCTTGTAGAAACTTGAGAGAAGATGTGGACAATTGTCTGTTAGGAAGTGCTGCAGCTGGGAGAGGCTGAAACTCTCCATTTCTTTTTTCTACATCCTACAGCTTCCCTTAGCGTTGAGCCTGAGGGAGGAAGGTGACAGGTGAAACAACTGTTCATCTTCCCTTTTTGGTAGCAACATAGGGGAGAATGGCAAGATTTTGATATCGCAGTAGATCCCTGTGGAGATCAGATGCAGGGAATGTCAAGGCTTGTTGTTTTTGCAGTGGATCTAACCAGTTCTGTTCATTACCATGTAGAATTAGTGAAGTTGTTGGTTAAGGAACCAAATTTTATCTCTGTAAAATCTTATAATCTAAAACTGTTTAAAAGAGCATGAATTAGTTTGAGCTGTAGTAACTGGGGGTACCAAATATACTTTTCTCCTGGTTTTGCAGGCCTGGCTATAGTATGTGATCTGCGTGTTGTGAAGATAACACGCCCTGTGAAGTGATTATTTGTTTAATTTGTGAGTGAACCTAAGTGCCTGCAGAATAATCCTGATTATCACAGCCATAATCTAGCTGTGTGCAGTATTGACATTTGCACCTGCGAAATTGCAGTACATTTAATTCAAGATCAGCAGTGTTCTTCACCTTAAGAACAGCTGTTCTGGTAATACAGAGTCTTATTCTGCTTCAAGTGCAGAAGTCAGAAGAGACCTCCCAGACATGCAGTAAGGTGGGGAAGTGGATACGAGGAGACTTTGCAGCAGTATTGGTCAGGATACTGGGCTTAGCTGTTTATTAACTAATATTAAGGTACTCCCCTAAATAGGCAAAGTTCTGTGTTGCTGAATTTGGCAAACCATTATGGGTTGGTGATATGGACAAAAGTTGCTCAAGGAATTAAAATGAGATTTCCAGAAGCCTGCTTCCTGGCAGTGGCCTRTTACAGGAATGGTGTAATAGGTCTTGTGCTCTGGATGCTGCTTTTGTGATCAATGAACTGATATTTATGAGAACCTTAACTGGGGTGGATGTGCTACCAGGCTTCTCCTAACATCTTTATTAGTGACAGATAGTTCAGAAGGGAATATGTGGCTGGGATGTGACTTGCAGTTTGGTACAGTGAACCCCTGAAATTAAAGTTAGGGGAGCATTTTTGTATTTGACAACCCCCTTCTCTCTAAAGTGGCTTATCTGTTTTAAATCAGATTTATGTGTTTTGATTAGAAAAATGTGAGCTGGTGATGGATCAGGAAATTAGGCGGTGGAGTATTTAAAAATACAATTTCTTAGTGGTAAACACAGTACTGTAAATTGAAGATTGAAGCGAATCCTTCAAGTACATTCCAGTTTGTCCTTGGCCTCATTTGCTATTCCTTTATTTGGAGAACATTGATMAGAACTGTCAATTAGGGCATGGTATTCTCCTTACGGGCATACAGTTCTTTAAAAATATCTTGGCTGCAACTGCAGCTTTTAAAAACCACTTTCAGAACAAATGAATCTTCCTGACCTGCTAGAGATTGGAAGAATACCTGTTCCTCAGGAAGTATGCTATTGGTGACCTCAAGGAGATATATAAAAGGAACACGAGAAAAGATGCTATTGCTGCAAGTTTCTGGTCTTCTAAAGATCAAGAGTTTGTGCCTGTTATAACTGTATGTTTTATGAACAGTGTGTGATTGTCTGTTGCTTTTCTCATCTTTCAAATAAATTACTTGTCGGTCTGTATTAGGCTTCTTGTTTGTTTTTTTAGGAAGCGGCAAAACGCTTGCATTTGCAATTCCAATGATTCACTCTGTGCTGCAGTGGCAAAAATCAAATAGCTCAACCACCAGAAATGACAGTGTTTCTAAAGAGTCCCATCAGCATCATGATGAAACAAGATGGGAAAATGAGGATGAAGCTGAAAAACTAACCCATCAGCAGGTTGAAGATAGTGGAGATGAAGATGATGCATCTTTCACAACAGGCTGTGTGAAGGTGCTGGAAAATTTTGAGTTTGATTCTGATGACGAGGCACATACTGTTGGATCCCATAAAAAGAGACCTCTTTTAGGACTGGTCCTTACTCCCACAAGAGAATTAGCTGTACAAGTAAAACACCACATTGATGCAGTTGCAAAGTTTACAGGTATGTAGACCCCATGGGCTGTGTCCCAGATTACACTGGGTTTGGATCTTGACATTGGTTTTGAGCCAGAATGTGTGCCACAGTTTCTTCTGTATTATAAAATTGGGGTGGCTTTTGAAAGGTTAGGGTTTGTAGTCACTAATATTTGAGAAATGCATTAAGATTCTTCAATTTCTTCCACTTGCATGTGGAAGTAAACAGTTAACGTGGGATATTTTGCTTTAAAATGTTTCTTCGTTCAAATAGCTACTGATTCGTGCTTTAGCAACACAGAATCCATACTAGATACCCAGCCACAGCAAACTTTGTCCTG
This sequence comes from Oceanodroma leucorhoa, assembly GCA_030449065.1. Lineage (NCBI taxonomy): Eukaryota > Metazoa > Chordata > Aves > Procellariiformes > Oceanodroma > Oceanodroma leucorhoa. The sequence goes on along the minus strand of JASVER010000027.1, from coordinate 5,394,611 downwards.
GTTTTGGATGGTGTAGGTTATATATAAAAAATAATTTCATTATAGATATATATTTTATATATCTATTTTTAATGATTTCCTTTTTTGACAGATATATCAATCTATATAGATTATAGATAAATATAGATATATCTATATATATCATTTTGCTCTATCTATCAAAAAAAGAAATTATGGCCATAAATTGTAAGGGTAGAAGGCATTGCTGGGTTGTCTGACCTACCACCTACAGCAGTCAGGCCACAGCATATTGCTGGGTAGCATGTCTGATGAAAGCAATTCCAACCTTTTCCTTTCTCTTCCAAACCAGAGGTCAGCACATCTGTTAAGTGAATGACTGGGGATGTGAAACTGTTCAAGATGGGGAGAACTGGGAAACAACTCCCCACTTCTCCAATAGTAGTAATTGTTTATTTATTGAAGAGGATATGTAGCACGGTGAACTGCTTTTAAGCACATCTTCCTTTGGTGTCTATATGTCCTGCTGTGATCATCAGTCTACAGCTGATTACAAGGCTAATTTTAACTCCTAGGCTGAAATAATCAATTTATGTCAGTACAGTTCTGATAGGAGCAGTGTAAAATCTGCTGCCCAAGTSATGTATAGTTGCTGCAACAGGAGAGAAAATATGTTTTGATGTGGGCTTTTTTTAATTGTCTCAAACTCACTTTGAAAAAAATCCCCACCTGGAAGCATGGGATTCCACAAGTGGAAGGGAGATTTGTGGTAGCTTGGATACTGGAGGAATCTTGCACAGGAGCATTGAGTTTGTCATGGGCCAGTGTATTCTTTGAAGAAATAGGGTGAAATAAGCCATGTGTAGGGTCTGTGCTTCCAAAGCTAAACTCATTTTAGTACCTGAGCAAATTGCTTAAAGCTAACTTAGGGTCTCTGCGCTATTGTGCAGTCCAGAGAATCATTAATTGGGAGGAAGCAGAGAATCATTAATTGAGAGGGAGCATTCTTGTTAGGATTATTCCATAGCAAATGAGCAGTTATTAGCAAGACAAGCATTTCTCAGTCCTATTCTTGGAGGGGCCTGCTGGTTATTCGTAACAGGAACATGCTTGTTCATGCAGATATAATTGACAAAACATGAGATTCTGAAGTACAGGTAAACAAAGCTAACGACTGTGGAGGACATAAGTGATTCTTACTGCTATTGGAAGACAGGTGCACTAAAAGAAAGACTACTTTATTTTTGGCATCTAACTGTAATGAGGATTTTTCTGTAAAATTGAGGGCATTGCTGCATGTTCAGTGTTATATAAAACCCCTGAAATTTCCTGGCCAAAATGCTTGTTGAAAGTTGCGGTATAGACTTTTTAAAATACTTCGAGTGGACGTATGTCAAGACATTCACTGATAAATTAGTGGGGTAAAAACTACTATTTATATGTTCTAGGCATTAAGACTGCAATTCTAGTTGGAGGCATGGCTGCGCAGAAGCAAGAACGTGTACTGAATCGAAAGCCAGAAATTGTAATTGCAACCCCAGGCCGTCTGTGGGAGTTAGTTAAAGAGAGACACCCACATCTTTCAAATCTTCGGCAGCTCAGGTAAAGGTGCCTTTTAGACTAACTGCTGGATACTGAACTGGGCATCACTGCATACTGATTGTGTTTACTAACTGATTAAATAATTTAGACTGTGTAAGATCACTTATTTCTTTGCCAGAGTGTTTTATTGAAATGCACAGTGGTTATAGTGATGGAAGGAAATGTCAAGTGAAGCCAGTAGCAGAAACCTCATTTTTCCTTTAGAAACCTGATTTTTCAAAAAGAAATGTGGAAGGCTGCTGTATCTACCCTGGCATACCTGGTGTTCCTTTGGGTTTTACATGGAGAATTTCCCTTATGTGTTTAGCAGGAAAAGTTCTTTTGAAGTGTATCAGATTTGTATTTATCTGCACAAGTGTGTTTTTACTGTGTTTTCTATTTGACAGGTGCCTTGTGATTGATGAAGCAGACCGAATGGTTGAGAAAGGTCACTTCTTAGAGCTGTCTCAGTTGCTGGAAATCTTAAATGATTCACAGTATAACCCTCAACGACAGACTTTTGTTTTTTCTGCCACTTTGACTCTAGTCCATCAGACTCCCACAAGAGTTTTACAGAAAAAGAATGCTAAAAAGATGGACAAGAAGACCAAACTAGAACTGTTAATGGAAAAAGTAGGAATAAAGGGCAAACCCAAAGTGATAGACTTAACAAGAAAAGAGGCTACTGTTGAGACTCTGACAGAAACCAGAATCCACTGTAATACAAACGAGAAGGACTATTATCTCTATTACTTTCTTCTGCAGTATCCGGGAAGAACCATGGTCTTTGCAAACAGCATAGACTGTGTAAAACGTCTCAGTTCTCTCCTCACAATCTTAAATTGTGATCCTCTTCCTTTGCATGCCAACATGCACCAAAAGCAAAGGCTGAAAAACCTGGAAAGGTTTGCTGAGCGAGAGAGGTGAGTTGATTTTCTAGTTCCTAGTAAGTTGTGTAAAGGGTAGTGGGAAAAGGAAACAGCTCTGTTAGAGTAGGAGCAGGCTGAGGGAGTTAGCTGGGGATGCAAGTCCCCAGTTCATGAGCCCAAGTTATTAACGATTAAGGATGAGGTTTCACAGGATGTTTGAGGTGATGAACTGTAGCGAGTTCAGTGGAAGGCCACCAAGATGGTCAGAAGCACTTGTTCTGCAAGGGGAGAGGCTAAGGGCACTGGGTTTATATCACCTGGGAAGAATACTTTGTGGAGACCTAATGGCAGCCCTCTGATACCTTAAAAGAAGGTTATCAAGAAGATGGAGCCAGACTCTTCACGGTGGTGTGTGGTAGGTGGATGAGGGATAACAGGTGCAAGTTGAAACGAGAGATTCAGGCTGGATATAAGAAAGAGCTTTTTCGTTGTGAAGACAGTCAGGCATTGGAACAGGCTGCTTGTTCTTGGAGGTTTTCAAGGCTCAGTTGGATAAAGCCCTTAGCAACCTGGTCCAACCTTATAGCTAATCCTGCTTTGAGGAGGAGGTTCGACTAGAGACCTCCTGAGGTCCCTTGGAGCCTGAATTATCCTGTGGTCTGGCAGCTCATTGCTGCTGAAGGACTGTCACTTGCCTTGTTTTCAGCCATATGCTTTTATAATCATCCTGCATACTTCTCTGCCCCTGTGCCCTGACTCTGCAGCTCATTTGATCCTTATGTAAGTTGGTTCATCTCGCCAAGCCATCAGAAAACTAACCACTTTTTGCTGGATTAGGGTTTTGCAGGTTTAGTTAGATGAATTAGCTTCCTGAGGGTCAAGGTATCCTAGAACAATGCAAGAGAAGGGACAGTTGTGCCTTTCAGCAGCAGTGGGCAGTCAGGTTTACCCAGACAGGCCTGTCCTGCCATTTTAAGAACTACTGTTTCCTGCTGGCTTTGGGATGGCCTTTGGGAGGACGTTGGTGGTCTCAGTACTTCCATAATCCAGAAGCCTCACAGTTTAGTCCTGCTGTGAGGTGCTGTGTGCTGTCTGACTGCGTGGGAATTTGTACCTTGGTAATAGACTCAGGCAGGGAGAACAGAGGTTGAATTGCCGTGATACATCTGCAGCATCCCTTGGCAAAATGTAATATCGATAGCATTGGCCTAGGCCAGACAGAGCATTTTCAGAGACTGCAAATTTTCAAGGCAAGAAGAAATCTATGACACCATCTATCACGGCCTCTTGCAGATTGCCAACCGTGGAATCTTCTCTGTTTATTTCTGCTTTGAACCTTGTAGCAACAGAGTTTGCAGTCAGATGCCATAAAATCTTAACAAATTCCTGTTACCTACAAGTAAGTCGTTTCAGTTGCTGGGAGATTTTTTTAAAGGGAATTGTTCCATACCCAAGGGAGACTTTTGTCTCTGTAGTAGACTATTTATATAAAAGAATGACTTTTTTGAGTATTTCTTCATTTCTAGTGGTAAGGAGAAATACTAATTGTCAGAACAGAATCCCTCGCCTTTATATTTCTAGCTTTTAATTTACTGAGAGAACTTATTTGAGTGCAACTTGGTAGAAGATATTTCAGCCTCAAAAAGCTGTTAATTAAATCTATAATGTTAATAATGTGATTTTTCTCAACTGGTGAAACTTGTAATAACCTCTCTGTCCTGCCAAAAGATCAACTGTGTTGTTAATGGTATGGTCATATCAAACTAAAGATATTTTTAAACCTAGCCTGGGCAGAGCACTGAGAAATGTAATGAAGGGGAGCATACCCCCCTGCCAAGTGGTTGGATTAGGTCGTTGAATAGCAATTTGCATTAGCATTCCTGTGAATTGGGAGAGAATAAAAGCATAAGAAAACAGGATCCAACAAGGTAATGAATTATTTATTGGAAACAGAAAGGACCTGCTGAAGGTAACATTTGCATTTTTTTCTTTTATTTTAAGAATTGCTGTTTCAAGACTGCCTCTGATATAATATTGGGTATCGTTTTCTGTAAGGGCAAACAAATAGCATATTTCTAGCAGATGATATAGTATAAATCTGTTCCTTAAATTGCTGTGGGAGAATTCTAGGTTGCTGTATTTTATGTTCCTTGGCAGATGGTTTACTCTTCAATTTTATGTTCATTAAATGTTATCACTTTCTCAGCTGTGTCCTCCTGACAACAGATGTTGCAGCTCGTGGTCTTGATATTCCCAACGTGCAGCATGTCATTCACTACCAGGTTAAATATTTTTAATGTTTTTGCTTTTACTGTTTTGGTTTTGAAATAAGCTTTTGCTGATCCAAACCCTGAACACTATAAAGCTGTGATTCTCGGTCCGGTGTATCGTCTAGTCCTGAGTATAGAGATGTAATCATTATTAATTTAACTGTCCTGTAATGCTTTGTACTTAAGGATCTCCTTGCTACAGTGACTGACTGTGGTAGGTAGCACTTCATGAATGTGGGATTATATATGAGAAATGACATAACAGATATTATTCACCTTATTTTTGCTTAACGTTGATATCCAAAGTTGTCACATGACTCAGCCCTATAACTCTTCTCTGAGGACACATGCAATTTTTTCCTGCTTTGCAAATGAAATGGCAGAGGGTCAGAAGTTAGGAGAGACTCACGAAAAATTATGCAAGAATACTGGACCAGAGAACAAAAAGTGTCTCCAGACATCACTCACTTTACCTTCAGCTGTGTTACATGCAATGTACCATGTGTATATAAAAAACAATATTCTCTGGCAACCTCTTGGCCAAAGCATGACAGGCTGCTGCTAGCTTTCCATGGCTAGCTTCATGGTTTTTCTGAATATTTGCAGGTCCCTCGTACGTCTGAGTTGTATGTACACAGAAGCGGCAGAACAGCCCGAGCTGCCAATGAAGGCCTTAGCCTATTGCTGATTGGCCCTGATGACTTAATCAATTTTAGGAAAATTTATAAAACGTTGGAGAAGAGTGAAGAGCTGCCATTTTTCCCAGTTGAAACCAAGTGCATGACGTCTATCAAGGTAAAGAAACAACAATCTCTTTGCAGCCTGAGTAGTTGCTTGCTTACTTACATTACTGCATTACCCATCACGTTCTTTCCACATTTCAAATGAAATTTACTCTTCAGGACGTGGATTTGAAAATGAAGTTAATCACACTTTATCTTTTTTTTAAGCAATATTTGTGATTTCTCCCCAATAACTGGCCAAAGACAGGTGTTCAAATATAAACATCACTTACATTTTTCTTGCACATTGTTATGTAGAGCTTCTCATTACTAGATTCCCAAAAACAGTACAGGGAAGTGAGTATGTTTTGTGGCTGGGGAGCTGGGATGGTTCTGTTAAGTATGTTGTTTAAAGCCTCCTGTGTTAGGAACTAGAGAACTAGACTAGAGAACAGTAGCAGGTCCAGGGATCTTCAGCGGTCTTCATCTGCCTCTTCTCAGTTGAAGTAATGAGTCCGTCTGCTTTTCTAAAAGTTCCCATACTGTGAGGCCACAGCTGCCACTGAACCTGTCAAACCACGTATGTTTCCTTTTTCTAGGTTATTGCCCGTTTTGAGGAGAATTCAGTCCTTCACCAACTCACAAGATAGCCAATGGTTAGGATTTACAAAACAATATGTTTTAGAAAGCATCTAGTCGCCACAAGTTTTCTGCTTCTTGAATAAGAGGCCATTTCATGTCTTAGTGTTCTCTTAATAGTTTGGGTGACATCAGCCATGTACCAATGGATCATATTTAAATACTGCATTTGAAAGGGATCCAGCTGGGGTTGGAGTGCCTGAATATTGCACAGTCATTGAGAACAGGAGAAAAATGCAAGCAGTCAGATAATGCAACAGATGCCTTCCTTAAGGTATTCTGGTTCATGCTTATCCAGTTGGCTTGGACTGAGCCCAGGGTCCACCCCAGTGGCAACAGCGGTATCCTCACCTTGCAGATAATGTCAGCAAGTTTCAAAGCCCAGGCTTGCTGCAAATCCAGTATTTAGCGTGAATCTTTCAGGAGATGCAGCTTTCTGAAAGAGGAAGAAAATCAAAGAAATGCTTCCACAGACTCATTTTTCTCCTCTTGGTAGTAACAAAGAGAATTTGAATTCCACTCTCCCCATCTTTCACCACCCCCCCTCCACCTGCCAAATTTTCTGGTTACTGAAGGAAATCTGTTGTTTTTAGAGTGTTTCTTCAGAGGTCCCTTCTGTGTTTCTTGATGAGTAGTTCTTGGCTCTTATCATGCTCTGTCAATTAATGGGCAAATAAATATTGTTTCAACACATAAATTTTCCTGCCACCATCTCCCAGTCTTCTCTCCTACCCATAATAGTGCTTTGTAATTGTAATTACAGGACTCCAACCTCCTAGGCCCTTCACATGGTCAGGTCTCATTTACACTTTGCCCTGGGCTTAATCACAAAGCCATTGTAGTTGGGACTAACAGTGCTGCTGGTTCTTTGTGTCTGTCACTTTGGCACGCTCTTTCCCTGGTTCTGTATGCCTTCAAGTTCAGGAAGAGTCTGAAGGTATTTCACAGTTGAGAGGAATAGAATTGGTGAACCAGGGTAGAGGAGAGACCAAAAGAGGACTCAAGTTTCACAAAGATGGAAAAACTATTTAAAATTTCTTGTAATGATCTAAGGAGAAGTGACTGACTTGTTTTATTAGTCAACTGCAATTTTAATTAAACCGCAGAGAGGGAGGAAATTATCTGGACAGTTCTGGCTGGTGCTGTTACTGTGTAGCACCAGACTATTCCATGGGGGTGGTCAGGGTGTCCTGCACAGGGCTTGTTTTGGGCAACCGCAGGCGCATTCCAAACAGCAGAACTTGCTGCTGGGTTGATTATTATTTACTGACAGTGCAGATTTTCTTTCCATAATGAATTAGGTATTTAAGACAGCTTGGCCCAGCTGGAAGGCTGCAGGTCAGGTGAACGTCTTTATTCCACCTGTGTGCAGCTGGGAAGAAGGACAGGACATTTTGTCCTGTGCCTAAACAAGATCAGGTGCATTTCTGAAAACATGAGTGGCTGCTTCCATACGGCCTGCAGGACCGTACTTCTTCAGAGTGGGATGAAGCTAGCGGCTGTCCCTTATTGCTGAGACTAGTAACTTTAAGATCCAGCTGTATTATGTAAATATGGAAATGTACTATGTAAGTTGGAAATGATTGGTATCTGAATCATGATTTGACCTTGATGTCTCTAAAGTGTTTGTAATGATTGGTTTAAAGAATGAGGAGTTAACATTCAGCCATGTTTAGTAGTTGTGATGTTTTAGAAGTTAGATTCTACCATGGATCTGAAAAAGGAAAACACTTTAGCAAACGATGGCATGTCTTTATTACATGGGGCATCTGCTGGGACAGCAGTAGGGAACAAAAGTGTCTCTGCACTTCAGTTGCATGGTAATGCATGCTCTCAAACACTGATTCTGCTAAAGTGCCCCACATTTAAACCTTGTGATTGTGTCTAAAATGTACTTCTGTTACAGGAGAGGATGAATTTGGCACGGCAGATTGAGAAGGCAGAATTTTTCAACAGTCGGGCAAAGCAACACAACTCCTGGCTCCAGCAAGCTGCAGAGGCTCTTGAGATTGATCTTGATGATGACATGTTTATGGGCAAGTAGAAATGCTTGTTTATGGGTATGCTCAGTTGGTCTCATAGCACTGGTGTCCAGAAGAAGCCCCACCATGGCAGAGAAACTCTTAAAACTTGCAGAGCAGAAGGGGAAGGAAAAGAGTGTCATTACTTAGTATGTGGTTTTGCTGGTGTTTTCAGGATGATTGTGCAGTAGATAGTGCTAGAGCTGAGGGACTGAATTGTGGCAAGTCACAGACAAGTCCACATGTCGTAGGACAAGAACTCTTTAGCTTCTGGCAAACATTTTAGGGTAATCTAACATCCCAGTATGTCCTGCTTGAGTCTTGTCCCCTCTGTGTCAAAGAAAAAGCTGTTTCTCCACTTCTGCTTATCTCTCCCATCCCGCTGTAGTCAAGCAGCAGGACAGGAGCCTGACAGCTCTATGGGGGAACACTCAGGAAACACTAGCAAACACCAAAAATTATGTGAGCCTTATGTAGCTTGAGTTGTGTGGGCTAAATGGCCAATACTTATATTCAAGATGCTGAGGTTTTTGGTGGTGTGTTAGAAATAAATAATTTCTTATATTTTTAAAATTAAATGTTCTGCAGGCTGTGCCTGAGAGAATGTGTAGGGCTGTGCAACTACAAGTACCTATTTGTTCAATGCCATGAAGCTTTGCACTGCTTAGATGCACTGTAAAATGCCACATTGTGTTCAAATTTTAGGAGCTGAAGGTATGATTTCCTACCAGTTCTTTGAAGGCGTGCTGAATTTGGGTGCTGTCTGGGTCACTGCAGCTTAAGCTGCCTCTAACCTGTTAGCTGCTAAATATGCAGATGCCTTAATTTTAAAGCATGTGCAGATTAATTTTTTTATTTCCTTTATTCATGGCTGGACTAGCTTGTTTTCAACCACTTTGCAAGCAAGCACTAATCGTCTCTGTTCAAATTGTTCAGGAGTGCTTTCAGATAATTAGCACTCTGTTGTCTTGTTTTGACATAATCTGAGTATGCTGTGCTTTGAAATGAGTTTCAAAACAGCGCATCCAGTCCAAGTAAGTTGTGGCTCTCAAGTGAAGCACTTTGTAATTGCCACCCAGAATCTTGCCTGATTCATGCTTTAAAACGTATTCAGCCTCCAATTCTTCCGTAGCTTGTTGGAGACCAATTAAAATCTCAGTCATTCCTCCCATAAATTAAATGCCTTTTATGCTGTTAAAAAGGGTTTAGTAATGTCCTTTCAGTTTACATTACAGCAACTTTGATTTCATTTATTCTCTCCGGTTCAGGCCTCTGACCATACTAACTATCTCCATTTTTTTCTGTGCCCTTCTTTCTCCTATGTTATTAAATCTGAGCACCTCATTGGTTTTTATGTATAAGGAGGAAGGGGCTTCCTGTTTTACAGGTGCTGAAATGAGGCATATGTTGAGTAACAGAACACACAGAAGAACCTTCTGCCTGAGCTAGAAGCCCTGGGTTAATACCTTATCTTCTGGGCCCCCTTTCCTTTTGTTCCCAAGGCTGTTCTGGGTTGAGAGCCAGAATGATTTAGCAGAATGATATCTGGGGTATAGTTACTCGGGGTTCTTCTTGATCTTGTTATCTTGTGGATAGCCTGGGTGATCTGAAAGCGTCACAGATGACCAGAAGACTGTATGGGAGTTGAGTGACCTTGTTAGAGAGAGAAAGATGAGATTAGCATCTGTCCCTAGCACTACAAAAGCCTGGCGGAAGAGGCCAATGCAAGTTCTTCTCTTGTTGTAACATTCTGTATCTTTGATTTCTGCCCCAAGGAAGAAAAGCTAGTGAGCAAGAAGAAAGCCAGAAGCAAAAGATGCTGAAGGGGATGAAAAAACAACTAAAACATATGTTGTCCCAGCCACTGTTTAAAGTCCTTATGAAAACCAAGTACCCAACACAGTCTGGAAGACTACTCCTGCCTCAGACATCAGTGGGTGTTTCAGAATCTGCTCTGGGTACCGTGTCCAAACAACGAGCCAAGAAGAAGAAATCAATAAAATTAAATTAGATAACTGAGCAAGATCACTCAGTGCGACAGAAGCAAGGACAATCCTTATCAAGGCTGTCAGTGCTTATGGAGGAACTCAGCTAGAAGACACGTAGTATCAGAGGATGTTGCCTGTGTCTTGGTTGTGCAGGCACAAAGCAAAATGTTGATTTAAAGGGCTCTGTTAACATGTGGTTAGTTACTGTTGAATCTTGCCTTGGATCTCGTTTCCTTACGTTCTTACTTATTTTTTCTTACTCTGTATTAATAGAAGTCAATTAGTTTTGAAATAGTTCTGTTTATTGCTCCTTTTTGTGAGATGGGTAAAAGTTACTGGGTAAAATTCACTGTGGGCATACTTTAATGATAAAACTTGATTTGAATTTTAATGTCCTTAAAGGAAAGGGGAAGGTAGGCTGTATACAGTCTGAGTACAATCTGAGCTGGTGGTATGGGAGGTTTGGCTTTTACTGCAGCCAGTTTAGCGAGAAAGGTAGCAAATATAGGTAGTGTTACCAGAAGGTCTACAATTCTGGTTATGGAAATCTCTCCCAATTTTCTTTCTCCTCTGATAATATTTCTCTGTTCTGTTCTCCACTGGGTCTAATTCCCTTAGTCCTGTGTTAATATGTTTTAGAATGTACAAAAAAAGTCAAGGTGGCAGTGGGCCAGGACTGACCTTCGGAGATGTGTAGATTTTTGAGGAATGTGTTGCTACTCAATGTTTTCTTAATTAATATTTGGAGTTAAGTTTGTATTTGAAAACATGAGAACCGTGACCTTTGCTTTAATGAAAAAGATGATGATGTTGTGAAATGTCACTTTTGAAGAGTGCTTCCTGATAATTATGCTTTTAAATCATTTTAACCTGACCTGGGCAAATAATTTTTAAAACTATATTTTAAAAATATGTCAGAAAAATATATTTTGAATTTTTGTTAAATTGTATCTGCTATAAAACCCAAAGCCTGTGTCTGTTTTCAATCACTTGAGATTTCTAAATTCCTCATAGCTGATGTCCTTTGCACTTAGCGTGCAAGGAGAGGGGAAAAGCACCCAAAAGGTAAGACATAGCAGTGGGATCTGTATTGGTGGGAGCACAGGGAACCTTTACCTGCCAGCTCTAGATTGGGCTGAGGTTTTGTGTCTCATACAGTATAGAACCAGTGTCACTGCCGTGATAGGAGGCATCGGTTTACTCAGCTACTTAAAGAGAAATTTGTCTATAGAGTGGAGTGCCCCCTCCAACCACTTGCTGGTTTTGTGAGAATAGCAAACTCTTTACTCTTTCATCTATGTAAATAATTGAAGGCTCCCCTCTACTCCCCCATCTCTGGAGGGCTTTTCTCTTGCTTCCTTGCATTACTGAAGAAGAACTGTGACAATTTAATCATAAGCATACAGAGCTTATCAATTATGTACGATGCTTTCCTTGCAACGCACTGTTTGTCTCATGCCCTTCGGAGTAGAGGGGGGAAGTTTTGGGGAGCAAGAGATGGTAAGGTTCTGTTTCCTCACCCATGTGAGAAGACAACACATCTTTGGAGTTAATGTGACATCTGAAAAATAAAACCAAGAATTTAAAGAAAGTTCCTTGTAAGGAAAGCTGAAAAAAGGAACTAAGAAAAGGGAAGCGTGCCCTCATTCCTTTTCTGTGCCATTTTAATCACATTCTTACATTATGGAAAGGAAAATTGCATTGGTTTTGTATCCCTGAAGGGATTAAAGACCAGGTGGGCCTTTTCTGCATCTTGTGATATATTTCTGCTTACAATTCCTAAGCAAAATCAAGGCTGGATCCTGACGCTAGAGCTCTGCATCTCCTCCCTTGTCTGAAAATCTGCATGAGGTAGGACAGTTTTGGCAATTTCTAATTCCACGTGATCATGAGGAGAACTGAATTGAGGGACTGAGAATATTGTTCTTTCCTCTCCATCATTGCTGTGAAGTTTTACAGCTGCTTCTGTTTCCCTGTGTTTAGCAACCTAGTTCTCACATTCCCACTCCACTGCCTTGCTGTTTCCCCAAGTTGGAGCATGACACTTTTGCCTTCCTCCTCGCCTTCCACAGCATGCTCGCCTGTGGCATGCTCTGTTGCTGGTTTTCTCCTGCAGCCTCTCGTGTGCTCAGGATGAGCTCTCAGTGCTTAATCTACTGATGCTGCACCCCCACGGGAGCTCAAGCTGAGGCTGGACCCTAAAAATATCTCAGTGTCTTAAAAAGAATACTTGTCTAGCGCTCTGAAAGCTCTGTTGTGGCTGCCTGCTTTGCCTTGTCCTTATCTTACCAGGATACCCTGAGTCTTCTACCTGGAGGAAAAACTTTATACTTGCTTTAGCTAATTTAAACGAATTATTAAACAGTAACTGGAAAATACTACCATTTAGCTGCCCTCCTCCAATGTGAACTAGGTTACTGCAGGAAGAGAGGAAGGCAAAGTATAATGTTTTCTCCAACTCTTAACTATTTGCATGTGTATCACTGGTACAAATTAGACATGAAGAGTTTTACATGAAGTGCATATGGGCAATTAATGAAATATGGAGTATCAAATGGTTTCTGTAATGCTCTACCGGCAAAGCAGTTACACTAAGGCCTCAAACAAGTAATCTTGTATTTTGTGGCAGCTTATGTCTGCTAAAATACCCATTAATTAAAGGACTAATTAAGTCTATTTTGGCTGTAACAGCAACTTCCAAGTAGATTAATAAAAGCGTGAGTTCAGCAGAGTGTTGGTAGGCGCCAAGCTGGTACAGAGCAACCAGTACTACATAACAGAAAACTGAAACCCTAATACCTTCTGAGCCTTCATTTTTATTTTGTGAATACATGGGGCCAGTTGACCTCATCCTTGCCGCAGAGTTCCTGAACTGTCATACGCCCATCAAGAGAAGGAAGAGTCCCTGTAGTTTAAGACATCTGCTGAGGAGGTAGTTTGGACAGGATCTCACATATTGGACAGCGAAGTTTCCTGACATTCCCCTAGCCTTTTCTTTCTCTCCTCCCCTGTATATTAATAAAACAGCAAGTTAGCAAAGCAGAAGCTGGAGTGCTGCCTTGCCATATGCCAGCAGCCCCGGCACACGGCTGGCCATGTGGCATAGGGGAGGAAATTTGCACCTAGCTGAGAAAGGGCCGGGTACCGCACGCTTAGCGCAGTCAGTCTGTGTATCTGGGTCCGTAAAGGGGAAAGAAGGAAGGAGGAGGACACCTTCTGATGATCTCACCTCATTCTGCCTGATCCCGGAGGAAAATCCAGTAAGAAACACTGTTCTTTCTTGGGTGTTAAAGCACCCACTGCTTTGTCCTGTGCTAGCAAGGTGTGTTTTGGGTGCCTGAGCGATTCCACATTGATGAATGGCTTGGTGAAGGAGGGAGCTCAGAGGACCATGAGTTGAGTGACTAGTAACAGACTGACAATGTAGCAAGCAACGATATGTAAGTAATATCCAACAGTCCTTGCAGAAAAGTAGAATGTTGTCAGAGGTCATAGGACTGCGGAGAAGGGAGGCACAAGACAGAAGGGCTGTCTTTTAGGAAATGGTCCTGATTCTGTAACCCTCTAGAGATCCCTTCGGCCCCCCCCTTCTGTTACTCCGGCAGATGTCTAATATTCTTCTGGCCCATGTGAGATTTCCTATTCCAGCTTCCTTTCGTGAAAAGGGCTTCAGTGTTTTCTCAAGTCAATCAAAAGCTCCTCATGGGCTTGGCCTCACAGAGTGGATAAGAAAGAGGAAAATACTCTGTGACTCCTGCGGCAAGTTCATTGGCCTGGGGAAGCAAGTGAACAGAGCTGCTACGCTTGTTTGTCTTGGAGTTCAGCAGCTCTTGCTGTGAAGCTGGAAGAAATTGTAGCCTGTTTCCAGAGCAACCAACTTTAGAAGGTACAAATTGCCAGATTTCTGTAGGTGAGGGCTGCAGTTACAGAACACAGACCCAAATCCTGGGTTGGAAGAGGAGAAAGGGCACTGCAAACTACACATGGGCTTTGGTATACCACTGGGCTAATTAGAGGTCTGATGTTCTTTTATTATTGATGTAATTATAGCAGTCTAATCAGTAGTGTGGATGCTTTTATAGGAGTAGAGTTTATTTTCTTTTCCTCATGGGAATACCTTCACCAGTATAAGCAATTTTGGTACTGACAGGTGCTACGGATTTATGCACGCCGGCCACCATAACAGAGTCTGACCCTAGGATCCAGCTGATTAATGTAAGGTCTGAGTAAAGGTTTCCAATTCTTCTTTTGTTAGTTCTCAGGTTATAGCTCGAGCTGGGTGCCTCCAGAGAAGGACCCCTACCCCGGATCATGCCCTTCCATTATACCTGTACCACCCATCACCCCCAAGTCCAATCACTTAATTCTGGTCTGTGGTCTCTTGATTTCTTATTGTTTTTCACTGTTGCTGGGCTGGCCGCCTTCTGACGTTACCTCATTCTCTTGGAGTTGTTTCCTTGGTCCTTACCTTCTTCATTCCGCTCGCATCTGCCGGATTCAGCTAGTTCTGTGTTAGCATCATTAGTTTTATCAAAAAGTTTACTCTCGGTCAGCTCTTGTGGCCTAAGGCTTCAAGTACTTCAGCTACTAGTGCTAAGCTACTAATGCTAAATGAAGCTATTCAGAGAGAAGAATAGTTAATCAAATTTCTTCTATAACAGTCCTCCCTTTGGTTTTTTTCAGGCACCCCTGCCCATCTATAGTTGGTCTTGTATGAGGACTCTGATACCCTTGTACAGATTTCATAAGCATATTCTGTAAACAATACCGAATACAAGTAAAAACACAGCAGGCTGTCAGAAGCATAATAACTACAGGTGAAAGACTTTTTAGCAATGAACTAAATAAACTACTAAACCATGGTGATAATCCCCATGCAGAGAACAAGTTTTGTAACCAGTCACTTTCAGGGAGGTTTGTAGGCACTTTGGGCTCCTTTGCAGGCATGTGTTTCTGCATCAATCACCTTTTGATACATCTTATGGGAACTGTCATTTATATAGATACAACACTGAGATCAAATTAATGCAACATGCCTCCTTGAAATGCCAGGAGATAATCTAAGGCTAATCTATTTTGGAAGGAAAAGATTCTTACTTGCTGCATCTCCTCGCTAAGGGATTCAATGGCTGTTTCTAGATCATTGCTTCAGAACTTGGAAAACTCTACCAACCTTTTCTGAGACCATTTGTAGTCTGATGGTATATCAGCCTACACAAGCAATGGCGGGGCCGGTCATTAATGGAATTATTCCTGAAATGGAACAATCTATTAGTTTTCCCTCTGTTAGTGGATTTCTCCATGTGCTACCTAGTGCCTTTTCTAGTCTTTGAAGAGTTTGTTCTCGAGTTTCAATGAAGGAAGTTTCTCTGACATTCCTAATTGTTCCCTGAGGTAATTCGAAAGTAATGTGTAAATATGGCACCCCATGGGCTATGTAACAACTGCCTGTCCAATTGGCCACAGACAAAATAATGGCCTTGTAGGGCCCAAAATGGGGAGTAATGTCTACATGTTAGTACACTGGTATGTAAGATTAAAATCCCACATCTTCCCAACAGAAGGTCAAAACCATCTTCCTCCTCAGATACCCGAGTTCCATTTAGACTACATTGTCCTTTACCTTTCCACCACTTGTAGATTGTTCTGTTGTCATATGTTGAGATGTTACTGCAATTATTCCTCTGTGGCCTGAAGCTTATAGTTTCAAAAAATGGGGTTTGACCTTTACAGAAAGTGCGGTGTTCTTGAACCAGTAAGCACCTCTCCAGTGGATTATGAGGCATGAGCTGTTTCCTGCTGGGTGGGCATTCTGGTCAGATTGGTTACAAGTAAAACGGAAAGTTTCTTCTGTTAGCACTGCAGATGTATATTCCCAATCCTGATATTTGGTCTGAGTTAAGAGTGTCTTATTCCAGAAAGGCAAATTGGAGGGGTTATTATAAGTATAGTTCTTTGTTGCTTCCAATTCAACTAAGGTCAAAGGAATAATGATAAGGGGTATACCTGTTCTGGGAGTTAATGGGGTATGGGTGCATACCCAAAAATCTGGTTAGTTAGGCTGGCCACATGATGGGCCAATGACACAAAGGAATTGTGTTCCTTATAACTAAGAGTGGGGGGTATTAGTAAAAGCAGTAAAGAACGGTATTGTACTAACACAGTTTTGTGAATAACTCTCACAAAATGGGGTTGTTGATGCATGATTGAGCCCATTTTGGCAATGGTTTGCCCGTTGTTTTCAGTCAAGTTTCAAAAGAAAAAGAACCAAAACATCTATACAAAGAAAGGTTAATACCAGAACTAGGGTAACTACTTTACTCCTATCTTAAAAAGATAATCTTAATCTAATAATAAAACATTGAGTCTTGTGGCTAACTCTTCTTCACTGGATGGTTGTTGCCACCTGCATACACAGCACCAGTTTATGTATCTGGTTGCGCCTCTTCTGGTTATATTTCCCCAGCTCGAACCTCGATGATGGTTTTCCCAATGACCTTTATAACAGTTATTAATACACCACCCAGGACGACATGAGCCACAGTTATTGCAGGGTAACCAAAGTCAGCCGTGCTGATGCCATCTCAGACCTTTCCCTCTTGGAACTGAGCCTGGAGTGATTGCCACTCTATAAGGATGGTGGATACACCAAACAGGACACTGTCCTTGATTTACAGTCTCTGATGGTCTGCTTGGTCAAGCAGCACGTGACTCCCTGCTCCAGGTTGCTCTAGAAGGAAAACTAGAAGGAAAACAAAAACGACATGGTTCTGGGAGTTCCTTCAGCCTTTGCAAGCTCGAATGGTCCCGGTTTCAATCTCCAAGATAGGATTGATGGAGTCCTGTGGGGTCGATGGTGGTCCATCTAACTGATATTCTCTGGGCAGTCGTTTAACGAGAGTGGTGAATCCAGTTACCCTTTTCTGCAACCTTTACAGCAAAGTAAGAAGTTAATAACACAGTATACGGAGCCTCTGTCAATTAGGGTCCAACTTTGTTTTGCAAGAGTGGACTTTTATCATCACTGCATCTCCAGACTGGATATCAGGTACTTGCATTCCAGCTGGTACTGGTTGAAACCATCTGGCTTGTGCGCTATTTTCTTGTAGATGTTTTCATATCCCAAATACAAGTTGGGTAACTAGTTCATCTCCATCTAAGAGGCTGGTCCTAGCGAGGACAGAGGTCCCAGCTAAGTGCCTGCCATACACTATTTCTGCTGGTGACAACCCTAGAGGTTGGCAAGGGGTATTTCTAATATCCCATAGCACTATTCCTAAAACTTTAGGCCATTTCAAACCTACCTGACTACAAGTTCAAGCAATTTTACTTTTGGGAGTCATGTTCATTCTTTCCACCTGAGTACTGTGGATGATATGGAACGTGTAGTTGTCGCTGTCTTCCTAAACTTTCATAGATATTGTTTAGTATTGCTGCTGAAAAATGAGAACCCCTATCGGACTCTATGGTTTCAGGTATTTCGTATCTGGGAATGATTTCCCACAAGAGTGCTTTGACCACTCCCACAGTATCAGCTTTCCTGGTGGGAAAAGCTTCTACCCATCCTGAGAGTTGATCCACGATTACTAGCAGGTGCTTAAATCCACTCACAGAAGGCATGTCAGCATAATCAATTTGCAGTCTTTGGAATGGGAACTATGCTCATGGTCATCCTCCAATCTCCTGTTTGAGTTTTGTATTGGAAAACTTCCAACATGTGGGACAAGATCTCACAATCTTTTTTACTGCCATATGTATTCCAACGGCTGCCCACATTTTCTCAATCTGGTTAACAATTGCTGTCATCCGTCCATGTGTTTTATCATGAAAACACCTAGACAAAATCATTAAATATTTTCTTGGTAAAATTGGTTTTCCCCCAATAGTCCAAATTCCAGTTTCATCTTTCACAGCCTCCCAGCTTTCCCATCGAGCCTGTTCTTCCTGAGTGACCTCTGTATATATTTGGGATGGATTATTGATCTCTGGCCAATCATCAGCAGAAGGAGTTGTTATGGTGGTACACTCATGTATAGGTTGGCGGGCAGCAGCTTTAGCTGCTTTATCTGTCAATTCATTATTTCTTTCAGTTTTGCTGGATCCTTTGGTATGAGCTCGATAGTGTACTACAGTAATTTCCCTTGGAAACTTAATAGCTTCCAACAGCATTCGGATTTCAGTTCCATTAGAAATACTTTTTCCTGCCGAGGTAAGGAACCCTCATTTTTTCCATAGTGTACCCGTTGCATGACACACTCCAAAAGTGTATTTAGAATCAGTACAAATAGTTACCCACTGATTACATCCCCACCAAGCTGCTCTTACTAATGCAGTTAATTCAGCCCCTTGGGCACCCACCGAGAGTTGTAGAGGTTCTGCTTCAAGTACCTCTAAGTTTCTCGCCACTGCATAGCCTGTGTGTGTCATTTTCCGTTCACATAGTATGAAGATCCACTGGTGAAAAGGGTTAGACCCGAGTTCTTTAGAGGTTGATCCTGCAGATCTTCCCATAGGCAGCTGGAGTGAAACACTGCCTTAGCACAATGGTGATGCGGCTCACCATCAGAGGGAACAGGCAGTAAAGTTGCTGGATTCAAAACATTACATCTTTTTAAAGTAATATGATCCACATATAAAATTGTTAAGTCATAGCGATGTGCTCTTTGTGGGGACAACGCTTGTGTAGCATGTTGCTTAAGAATCAGTTCTACTTCATGCGGAACATACGCGGTTGTCGGGGAACCCAGGAGGCATGGTCTGCTTTTTTCTACGGTAGTTGCTGTTGCTGCTCTGGCTTTAACACAGGAATTATTCCCGGCCGCTGCAGGATCAGGCTGAGTTGAGCAGTAAGCCACAGGGCGGCGGTGTGGACCTAGCTTTTGAGTGAGGACTCTGCTGGCTGCTCCTTCGTTCTCATGCACAAATAGTTCAAAGGGCTTGGAGTAATCCGGCATCCCAGTGCCGGAGCAGAAGCTAAAGCTAAAGCTCCTTTTATAGGTTGGAAAGCCTTTTCTCTCTCTGGACCCCAACATATAGGCTCCACTTCCTCTGCCTTGGTAGCATCTGTCAACAGCTTACTTAACTCCCTTAGTCCTGATATCCAGGGTCTGCAGTATCCTACTGCGCCTAAAAATCCTCACAATTGTTTCTTTGTTACTGGTCAAGGTATTTTTACAATAGACTGGACCTGTTCTGGTCTTTGTCCTTCTTTTAATATAAATCCTAAATATTTTACTTCCTGGTGACACAGCTGAAGCTTAGAAAGAGATGCACGGTGACCTTTTTCTGCTAAAGCAGTACATTGACAAATAGTATCTCTCAAGCAATCTTCATATGTCTTACTGGCAAGTTACAAATCATCTACATATTGTACAAGTATAGAACCTCCAGGTAATATAATATCTTTCAAGTCATCTTTAAGCAAACGGGAGAATATTGTAGGAGACACAGTGAACCCTTGGGGCAAGCAGATCCATGTTAGTCATTGGCCTTTCCACATAAATGCAAACAGATGCTGGCTGTCTTCTGCTATAGGAATACTAAAAAAAATCCACCTGTTAAATCGATAACAGTAAAGTATTTTGCCCAAGGTGGAATTTGTAGTAATATTGTTGATGGGTCCGGAACCACCGGATGAGGTACAATCACATTGCTCTGATTTATTGCTCTGAGATCCTGTACAAACTGATATTCTAGATCTCCTCCTTTTCTTGCTTACATGTGAAATAGGGGTATTATATGGGGAATTGTATGATCATAAATCCCCTTTTTTCAGATATTGGTCGATTTGTTTCTGAATACTTTTTTTCTGCTTCCCTGGGAAATTGATACTGTTGGATTACTACGGGCTTTCCTCCCTTTGTTTTTATGGAGACCAGTTGTGCTGATTTCAATAAACTCACATCCATTCCAGAAGAGCTCCACAATTTTGAAGGTACTGTAATAAGTTCAGGTGGAACCCCAGGAATTTTGGGCGGGTTTTCGGCAGTGAGACAGACCTCCTGCTACTGTAAGTTGTACCTCTTCTGGGGACAGACAGCTCTGGGCGTTTAGGGATTGTAATAGGTCTCATCCCAAGAAATACACAGGTGATTCTTCTGCGATCACAAATCTTCCCCACACCCCCTGACCACCTATCCATAGCAACATTGGTTGGCTAAGCAATTGTTCCTTTTTTCCCCATGACTCCCTGAACCAATACACTATCRGTTGAGAGATGCCCCTGAGGCTTAAAATTCAAAAGTGATGTAATGGCCTCTGTGTCCACTAGGAATGGTATTTCCTTGTCTTCTATTTTGCCCACAGTTTGACCCTTATGATTCAGTTTAGTACTCCAAAACCCATATATACCCCGAGATTTGTCTGAGTCTCCCTCCTCCCGTCATTGCTGTTCAGCGATATTCATCTGATTTCTCCCAAATCCGGGGCCCCAGGGCCCTCTCGGCCTCACAGGACATTCCCATTTCCAATGCCCCTGTTCCCCACAATAAGTGCAACCGTCATTAGCTCCCAGATGGAAATCACGTTCACATTGATTCCGTCCACCTCCTCTGGCTCTTCCCCGGCCTCTCCCTCTACTTTCTCCAAACCATTCCCTCAGCACAGCCACAAACACACTTACTTTCTCTTTCCTCTGATGTCTCTCTGCTTTAACACTGTCCTCATCTCGACCATTTTATACAAACATAGCCAAACGCACTACCTCGTCCATTGACTTCCCTGGCCAGTCGGGGACATGTTTAGAAAAATATTTTTTAATATCCGGAGCTGTTTGATCCACAAAAATAGAGACCATTAGAGGTCTATTAGCTTCTGCTTCTGGGTCTATTCCTCCTCCAAACATTCTGACTTGTTTAAATAATCTAGAGAGAAAAGCTGAGGGGTGTTCCTGAGGCTGCTGTTGACGCTCCCTTATTTTAGACCAATTTGCAGTTTTTCATCCTGCCAAACAAATAGCTTCTTCAAAGCCTTGTCTGGCTAATTGTAATTGTCTATAGTCTGCATCTACATTATGATTCCACCCGGGATCCATAGTCAGCCAGGCCATCTGGGCAGCTGCATCTCCCCCTTGTTCTGCCCAGCGACAGTTCAGATCAAGAATTGCCTGCTTCTCCTCTGGGGTGAATAGGACTTCAAGGAGCATCTGCACATCTCCCCAGGTAGGGTCATATGCCAATAGTATTCCCTTCAGGACTTGTAACACTTTCTCTGGGTCCTCTCTAAGTCTGGGAGTCTGTTGACTCCAAGCAATCAAATCCTGGGGACACCAAGGTCGGTAGACCCTTGTATTGCCTACCTGGAGCACCCCACCTGGACCAGGCGCAGCTGTCCCTGGCACTGGCACCACCAGTAAGGGGGTCTGGAAAATAGAAGTAGATGAGAACCAGGGGGGACAGAGAATTCAAAGTAGAGAGCAGAGCATAGGGTGGAGCAGATTCCACAAGTGTTTTAGCAGATGATATACTCACGGTATTTCTAAAGGAGCTTTTTCCACTTTTTCTAGGCTTTTCTTTTTGCCTAACGAATGCCCAATTATCCCATACACACCAATAATTCATTTGGAGGGAACCTGTCCTCCAAATGTTGATGCAGAAAGGTTAATTCCTGTTGGTCAAAGGTTCCCTGCGGTGGCCGCCTTTCTGCCGGATTGCCCTCTTGTGTAAGGAGTGGCCGATCCTCTTGGCATAATGTTACTAATCTCTTTTTGCCTATTCCTTTGGTACTATCAATTTTACCCCAGTTTTCCAGTACTTTGGCTAAGGGTGTCCCCTTTCCTATGTTGAAAGTATTTCCCATCCTGAATTCTGCATTTTATGCTGATTAGCCCATGCAATTCTCCTTCAGTGCACTATTTTACCAGAATTTAAAATTTTGAAGCAGGAATTTAAGACTCACCAGGTTCGGTGCCTCCCGCCGCCAAAGATCCCAGTTGAATTCACCTGTTGGTGCCGATGAGATGTTTGAGATGAGAGGTTCCAACGGTGGTCACCTAGTGTCCCACCTGGGCCACTAAACTGTTATGGATTTACACACGCCAGCCACCATAAGAGTCTGACCCTAGGATCCAGCTGATTAATGTAAGGTCTGAGTAAAGGTTTCCAATTCTTCTTTTGTTAGTTCTCAGGTTATAGCTTGAGCTGGGTGCCTCCAGAGAAGGACCCCTACCCCGGATCACACCCTTCCATTATACCTGTACCACCCATCACCCGATCCCCAAGTCCAATCACTTAATTCTGGTCTGTGGTCTCTTGATTTCTTATTGTTTTTCACTGTTGCTGGGCTGGCCGCCTTCTGACGTTACCTCATTCTCTTGGAGTTGTTTCCTTGGTCCTTACCTTCTTCATTCCGCTCGCATCTGCCGGATTCAGCTAGTTCTGTGTTAGCATCATTAGTTTTATCAAAAGGTTTACTCTCGGTCAGCTCTTGTGGCCTAAGGCTTCAAGTACTTCAGCTACTAGTGCTAAGCTACTAATGCTAAATGAAGCTATTCAGAGAAAGAATAGTTAATCAAATTTCTTCTGTAACACAGGAATATAACCCTATTAGATTTCTGTACCAGTACTGGTAATAACAGCACTGTAAGGTGCAAGGTATAAGGTGCAGTCATTTCAGACTGTTTCTTATAGCGTTACTTCTAAGCTGGCTCAAGTGAGGTCATTTCCATCTTCTCAGTTCTGAGATGACCTCACAGTATGGTTTTCTTGGCAAGTTAAAAGATTTGTGAGTATTAAATTTGCTGAAATATTTCTCACTGTTCTTCTTCTTAGTTTTCCTAGGTTCTCAAAATCTCCTAAGTTCCAGCTGGGAAGAATGTTTATTCTTGCACATATATACATGTATAAAAATGATTGGAAAGTATGTATGTCCCTTTCATCATAGAAGTTTTCAAAAGTCTACTTTCTAGTACATCATTCAATTATATATGTGTATACACATACACACAATGTGACCTAACTTTTAGCTAATACAACTACATATATTTACATAACAACAAAGTACTGTCACTTGCTCCCGCCCCCAGGAGTTGTTTGTCTCATTCACTGAAGAAATGAAGTATACATTTACCAAATAATAAATAAATGTGGGCTGGAAAAAAATGTTCTCATCACACATTTCAAAAGAAGCAAGAAAGTCTCAATGTTCAATCTCAACTAAACCTCAGCCAAAAAAATGCACCTTCCTTTAAGCCTTGAAACAGGATACCTGATACTGACTTACCTTTCTTCTTCCTATCTCCCACCCAAGGACAACAAAAATGACATTGGTTCATTGGCAAAAAAGGAAAAGAAGGGAATCAAGACCTGATATTTGGAGCGTAAAAACGAGGACAGCTTTATCAAGTTGAAATTCCATGTTGTTTCTCCTATTTAAAATATGATCAATGACAGCACAAAAATAGACATTGAGAAACATTTATCAGGAACTGTTTTATTAGAAAAGGTACCATCATTTATCCCAGCATTCTTCTGTGCACAAAAGTCTGGGTGTTACCAATAGCCAGGGGCAGCTTTCTGCTTGGAATGAAGAAAATGTTTGCATTTTCCATTATATTTCATTATACTGCAATGCCTCATTATTTAAAAAAAACCCCAAACAACAAACCAAAAACCTAGACTGGGAAAACAGCCTCTTGTAAGGCATCAGTCTGACTGAGAAAGGTTTATCTACTGTATGTCAATGGAAGCTGTCTTTGTTAGTCCTGCATTTTAATGAAACTGTTCCTCATATACAGAGGGTGAAGCCAGAACTCAGTTCACGATGAATTACAGCCTGCCAGAGCTGGGTTACGGTGTAAGAACAAACAGCCGTGAGACACTGGTTCCACTGCTGGGCAAACAATGCCATAAACAAACATTCCTGCTCTTCAGCTTACTTGTATTTATGACCATTTTATATGCTCTGAAAAGCAAGTCAGACTCTTGAATATATGGCATCATTTCCCCAACAGAGGACTAATGCACAGGTACACGCAGGGCTGGTAAATGTGCTTTGCTCCACCAAACGGCCAAAGTGGAGAAATTAGGGAGGAGGGAGTTTAAGAAAAAAATTTTCTGTGGCCTTGCAATTGCTAGAACTACATGTTCTCCCTCTCTGCTTTGTTTTTAAGCTATCAGCATAACTTTCAGGTGAGTTAGTTAATGTGAAAAGTAAACACTTATTTAGAAAAATTGATTAAATACCTTAGAGTGTTGGGGGGGAGAACTGGATTCGAGTGACAGCTTTACAAGTGGTGCTCGCCAATTCCTGACAGCTCTCATTAGTTAGTGATCCAATACTATTAACATAGCCAGAACTGCCAGGTGCAGACCAGGCTCCTGTGTGCTGGTTGCTTAACAAGCATCAAGCAAAAGATTGTCCAAGTCCCATAAGCCTGAGCCTGTTTGGGTGTCAAATCATCTGTCATTTTAAAACCCTGGGAGTTCAGCAGGCTGCATTGTGTCCAGGGGATAGACAGGCATCTTTCCCAATTAAAACATTAAAAGATTCTGGCTTTGTCTGGTGAATGGTGAATATCAGGCATTGTGTTTGTGTGCCCCTTGCACAAAAATGTCATGATCGTTCAAAAACTTTTCTCAGGTTCTGGAAGGAAACCTAAAATTCAAAAGGCTGCTGCTGTTGTGAGAAGTAAACAGGTCTTCTCTCTGCTTTACCCATTGGCTTTATCCATCCTGGCAAACCTGATAGTACATTTTTCCCTAGCCAGCACTGAATTTTAAGTAAACAAATTCACTTTGCTGTTGGATTATGAAGTGCACAGCACATTGCAGCAGTGGATACATTGAGGGATAAGCTGGTACAGTGATTAACACCAGTACTAGTTCCATGCAGAGGTCTCTTGTGGAGATACTCTTTTGTCCCATGTACAAAACTTAACCAGAGTGATGCTGCTGCACGAGGAGTGGTTATTCTCCTTGTGGAATCCTACCTGCTCCTTGGAAAAAGGAAACGAAATTCGGTAAGATGAAACGAAGAGCCTTGCTCTCCTCTCAGTTCTGCTTCAGCATCTTACACCCCGAAGTCACTCACCACTGGCTGTAGTTACCACCTCACTTTTCTGCCCCGCTTCTCCAGGCATTAGTACAATAATAGAGCATGAGTTGTTACTCTTGTTGGTTCTTACCATGGCTGAATATAAATCCCTATCGATCCCTCTCTTCTTTTTACATTTGCAGCTTTCCCCATATTTATTTGTTCAGCTATTGCATCAAAACCAACTCTTGCCAGCTTTAGTTGCATTGCAGTGATTGAGAAGACAAGGAAAGCTTCTCATAGTAACTACATTCCTGATAATCCACATTGTGAATAATGGAGCACATATCTAAGCTGTTAAAATGTCTCTTGTTGATATGATTTTTTAAAAAAGATGCACAATAGGACAGTGCTGTTTGAATTTAAGCCACTAAAGCTAGGGGATTCCTAGTCCAGGTGATGCATTTCCCTTCAGGGCCTTCCTCTTCCAAGCAAAATCCTCTGTACCTGCCTGTCAGCTCATCTCTGGAAAGAGCCTCTTCAGGGCCGTTTTCGCAAGCACATGGGAGCACGTTAAGGGGAGCTAAGAGAGGCCCTAAGCTTGGCCTTTCTTCCTGTTAATCCAGCGTTAATGTAATAGCTGTTTATATTGCTGAAACCTGCCACGTTTCCTCCCCTGTACCGCTAGCATACCTTGCTGCTGAGCGGAGCCGGATGCCGACGGCTGCTCCCGTCACCCTCCCGCTGCCGCTCGCCGTGTGTCTGAGCTGGCCTCAGCGCTGGCGGCTGCTGGCCTCTGCCGGCACCCACCTCCAGCTCASCTGTGGGGAAGAGGATCTGAACTGGGGGAAGACTTGGAACAGACCAAAGCACTGAGGAGGGAGGAGGGGCTTTGCTGGGACAGTCGGGTTTGTTTCAGCTCTACGTCGTGCTCCACTGGCCACAGTTGTACTACGAGTAGGAAAGTTTCCTGGGGTCTTGCTGATTTCTGCACCTGGAGGTGCATCAGGCAGGAGTGCTCATCTTCAGCACCTCCGCTGCACGTTCCTCACCCCCTCAAAGACGCATTCAGCTGCTCTGTCCCTAGGCACAGCAGCCTGGCTGTGCTGCCTGGTGGCTTTTTCAGCCTTACTAAAAGCGTCACGTGCCATTAAAGATGTTTCAGGCTGTTGCATGTAGCGGCTTTGATATGCTTTTTAGGTTCCCATCAAAATGTCAGTGCTGTTTCCAGGTGTTTTACTTAGCAAGTGACTCTCTTGTTCTGCATACCTTAGGCAGAGCTCAAGGACAGCTTGTCTGGCCAGATCAAAGCCCTGCCCAGTATCCCGTCTCCTCCAGCAGACAGCGGGCCACGTATTTGAGAGTGTACTGATCTTCTGCAAACATTGGAGAAGGACTTATCTCCTAAAGATATGTAATCCTTAAGCCTTTTTGTGTCTTCTGAAGCCGTACAGATGCAATGTCAGATAAAATACTCTATTCCATTGGCTTGGAAAAAAAAGTCAAGAATCTGATGTCTTTCTTAAACACAGTAAAATTCAGGCTAACGGGAATTGGTGGGTTTGGAGGGTTATTTGGCCTTTCAGTGTGGTTGGTTTTTTTGCCTTTCTCTGTGTTGTGGAGTATGGTGACTTTCTAGATTAAAACATCTAGATGACCCTTACGAAATTCTCTGCTACAGCAGGAACCACCAACACTGAAGATGCCTTTTTTTCCTTCACTCTCTTCTGGTCACATGTAGTTTTGGCATCCTGTACTGAAGATCTTATGTTTGCTGCAAACATGAGAGTAAGGGTTTTGTGGTCTCTGATAAGCAGAGACCATCTTGCTCTTGCAGACCTGCCTGAATAGAGGCTTACAAAAGCTGTGATTAAGTAGGGTCTTATTAACTAGAGAGAGGGCAAACACAATATTAAGGCACTTCATGCTTGATTTACCTCTGGAGTAATAACTCTGATTTAACGCATCTTTGTGTTTTCTCTCCAGAGGGAAACATCCAAGTGCTTTGGAGCATTTAAAAAGACATCGTGGGAGTTTTGAACGCCTTCTGAGTTGAATTTCATTGCGTAGTTCCCAGAGGGCAAAACTGCAGCACTTT
This sequence comes from Oceanodroma leucorhoa, assembly GCA_030449065.1. Lineage (NCBI taxonomy): Eukaryota > Metazoa > Chordata > Aves > Procellariiformes > Oceanodroma > Oceanodroma leucorhoa. The sequence goes on along the minus strand of JASVER010000027.1, from coordinate 5,367,495 downwards.
CTTTTTCACAGGTAACAGGAAAAGAGATGGGCAGAAAGAATAACTTACCTGTGTTCATCTCTCCCTGGTGTTTAATGACTCGATGATTGTGTGCCTATGGATGCAATAAAGTTTGTGAGTCTTCCACCTCAGGTGTATCTTTACCCAGCTAAAGTTATTAGCAATTAGCGAACTAATTACTTTCCAGAATGTCCTTATCACAACAGTGGGCTGCTCCAGGTGGGACATTTTGGTAGTGAGGCAGAACAGACGCTAGATGGCACGGACGCCCTTGCAGAGCCGGGGAGGCTGGGCTGGGCTGCGCGGAGCCTCGGGCGCCCCCCCCTCTCCCGGGGCCACAGCTGGGCCCCGCAGCGAACGCACCTGGGTGGGAGACATAGGGACTGTGACCAGAGTAATTATGAACCGTCAGTGTACTGCACTCTGCTTCGTTAGCCTCGGCAAGAAGTGTCACAGGCCAAGTTTTCTGTATCTTCCTCTTTGTGGCTCATGGGTGAAGTTATGAGCATTGGATATTTGCGTTGCCCCTTTTACTTGCCCAAACTTACTTTTTTTTGGTAAGTTATTTATCTCAGCAACAAAGAACATGAAGCAGACTAGACTTTAGCCTCACTTAAATCCTCAGCATTTTGGATCCATTTTGTTCTTGTGCACTCATGTTGATCTGTGTATGTTCAATCCTGGAGATGAAGATGATCACAGTTGTCCTTTAAGCCTACCCTAGCAAGGCAGGGCAAAGGAAGTAGAAAACTTCTAGACAAAACGGTGGTGTGAAGCAAGTGGACAGATACGGGTCTTGACAGCGAGGACTGGCGTTTCGTAATCAGATGAACAAACGCCTGTTACTGTTCCAAAGCTGTCCAGACACAGCAGCAGTTCTGGATTGTTTTCCCCATGTACCCCCTGCTTGAAACAAGGAGATTTTAACTCTCCACACTTCTATTGGTAAATGGCCTCGGCAGATACCTCTTGTAGGTTTCTTTTTTGTGGAAATCTCACTCAGATGTTTCACTCACTGGTACTTACACTCTATAGATTCCTAATTGCGATGGTCACACAGGCTGAGACCAGGTCTCCATTTATGCTGGTTACCTGCATTCAGATCTTGCATGGGGCAGCAGCAGGGCCATGGGATTTTGGGTGCATGCAATGGGGCTGTTTGCCAAGCACATCTTGGGGTTGGATATCCACATGCACGACCCAGAGGTGACATTACTACCCTCTGTTGGGCTTCCCCCAAGAAGCTGGAGCAGCTGGATCCCAGTTTGCTGAAGGTCTCTTGGTGCCTACAAAAGTACAAACCCAGGGAAAAGCCATAGGGATGGGCTCTCCAGCCAAGCCCCCATGTCCCTCCAGGGCATTGGGCACAGCGATGAAAGACAGCAGAGAATGCTGCCCACAGCACCTGCCCTCTCCTGGCTTTAGTTTCTTGCTCTAAACACTGATGGTAAAAGAAACCCAATCCAGAAGTCAGGCTATAAAAAGTGTGAAACAAATAGAGCAAGTACAGCGTCTGCTTACACCTGATAAATCCTCCCATTTTTCAGCAAACAATGATTTAGGGATTCCCCCTTCTTCACTTAGTCTCACACTACAATCCTGGAAAGCCTGTTCAAGAGTTGCAAGAAGCCTTTCGTGGATGACTGAGCCACGGCAAGGTTGCAGAAATATGGGAATCTACTAGATTCAAGCCATGACTGTTTCAAATATGGGGGAAATTTAAGAGGAGTCTACCAGATACTTGGTCTTAATTTTTACTCTTGAGCTTCATAAGCTTTTATACAGTCACTGCTCATACTCAGTTTTATGTACTTCTGTTGCCTGAAAGTAAGTCAGACAATACTTTTTTGCTGTCAGTATTCAATGTTTTCAGTAATTTTCCCAGTTCGTAGGGCAGAAGCCCTACTTAAAGTTTACAATTCCTCCTCAGTTTCCTATGGAGGAGTGAGAGTATGAATCAAAAGTATGCTGGATTTAATTCCATCCATAACATCAAACACTGTCCAGATTTAATTCTCTCTTAACACTGAGAGCAAGACATTCACCCAGTGACAGTCAAGTAACACAAAGATGCTCCTTCAACTAGGAAACTGAACTGAACTACGATTGCGCATGTTTAATCCTATAATGTTGATGTGGTAAGTATCTTGTTCTAATGAGATACGCATGTACCAATTCTGTAGCTGCTAAGGGCATGCAGCCTTTTGGCAATAAGCTGACTTGTGAAATGTAGGAATTGCCGTTGTGCATTGCAGCAGTAGACCAGCTTCCATCTCTGACAGCAGTCAGAAGCAGCTGTTGAGAAGGAATGTTGCAAAAAGATCAACAACTGGCGACAGATGTTGGTTAATCAGTTCTCCATAGAGATCTCGTACTGATCCCAGAAATCAGAGACTGGAGTAATCTTTGAAACGCAACATTCTTAGCATCTGGGGTACTTCATGAGAGATGGATTTTTATCCTATTCTCCTCCCATTCCTTTCCTTCTCTTTCCCTTGTCCCTGGAGAATATGTTTCAGGTGGAAGGGATATGGCTGTTCTACACAGAACACGGTGTGTGATGGGAAAAATCTCTCTTGAGCGTGATGATCTTGCTTCATGAATACAAACTTTTTTTTTTTAAGCAGATAGTTTTGGAAATAGATACAACTTCATCAGATTGCTATCCCACCAGTTGATGCCTTTTTATTAGTGTAAAAATAAAATACAGTCATCTTGCTGCCTTCTCCATTAAGTAATTAAATTGATAGACGCTATTCAAAATCTTGTTTAGGATTTTAATATTCTTGATGGCTTTTTACATTCATTTAACAAAATCAGTCTTGCTTAAAAAATATAAAACTTCAAGTGTTTGACCCCATTGCTGTAATACTGAGTGAGCTTCAGCTTAAGTTTGAACAGTATAAAACAAGATTTGGAGTGCTTAGTTTGAGGCAAATCTGTATTTGTCTCTGTCTTGGATCTTGGGCTTGGTATTCTGTATATTACTGTATGCCTTTGACCTCTCTCCAGGGTAGGGTCCCTGCATGAAGCACTATGCATGCAGGTAGTAAGCAGAGCCAACCAAAAAGTGAGAGGTCGTGGGAAATTTTGGGATTTTTTTTTTTTAAACTGGTTTTGATCCAAATTGGGTGGAAATCAACATTTTTCTGAATTTCCAGCAAACCGAAACCTCCACAGTCCGTGGCGTGGCTGGCTGGAACTGATACACTTGTAGTTCCACTGCTAACAGCATCTGTCTGTGCCCCAAGCAGCTGCAGGAGGCTCCCAAAATCCCCGCACTGGGGCAGACCCGCTGGCGCGTCGGGGTCCATCAGCCGCAGAGCGGGTGTCAGGAGCACCTGTGCTGCAGCCGTGACCTGTCGAACTGCCTCAGCTTTGTAAAAATTTATTGATTAGAACATCGCCTCTATTGCCAGTAAATGCATTAATTTGTTCTACCTTAATTTGGCTGATCTGAAGTTAACTGATGTTATTATCCAGGCTTTCTAGTCCTTTAGGAATACAGTCCTTAGAACCATGGTATTTGCTGTTCTCATCGTCTCTGCTATTCTCCGGGATATCCAAAAGGCACATCTCCACCTAGCTATTCTGGGCACGATGGAAGCTGGCAGTGCCATCACCTGTGTGGAGGAGTCCTCTTCCTGTGACCAGTTTTACTAAGGAAGGCAGGCTTCCGAGGCGGTGGTGTGAACTTACCATTACCAGCAGTCTGGTTACTGCAAGTGTCCTAACTGTGAAGCTTCTGCAGTTTTTCAGAAGGGAGGATTAGCCTTAGTACCATTAATATTCTTTTACACTTTTTTCTTTTGTGCTATTGCTTAATTGCTACCAAAGACTGTGACCACTTAATATTTTTGAACATAACATTTTTTTAACTTGTAGTTGTTATTCAGTTTGTGCAATAGAGTTTAAATATGATCAGAGTGAATTAGCTCTCTAAATCAGCAGCTTTAAGTCAGCACAATTACTTCCACTGTATAAGGTGGTAAGCACATTCTGTGGATACCTATGGATTTAAGAAGCACTTTATAAGTAACATGCCTGCTTTGTGTTTCTGCATTATGCATTTTTATCTCAATGTATTCCAAGCCACCAATATATCCTCAACTGAACCGTGCAAGCTATTGTTCTTAGGGAAGGGAAGACCACATCCTCAATGATGACAGTCCTCTTGACTTTTGGGGGAAAGACAGTTCAAAGCAGCCATCCAGACGTAACCCAGCTGGAATGGTATTGATGCCCCATTATATCCCCATTTCACTGAACTGGGAAAGCCAGCATTCAAACAGTGGTTTCTTAATAGCATCATTAAACACTTCTTTGATTCAGAAGTGTATTGATTCCTGTGTATCAACTTCGAACGTAGATACTGCTTATTGTAAAACGTGGTTGATGCTGGAAATAGGCTCGGTAGCAGTGGCATGGAAAGGAACCTACACAACATTAACACAAGCTTTCTACAAATAACCTTGCCATCCTCCTGAGGCCCATACTGAAAACAAACAGCTTTGCCAGAGTCCAGAAAAGTCTGATTCTTCTTTCAGTTTGTGTCTTTTCACATCATAAAGCAGTCCAGGGATTTCAGGCCTACCAGCTTCTGCCAATAATCCATTAAAGGAGAAACAGCCCCTTCGTATAGAAAGCAGAAAATGAGTGGTTGCTTGCACAATGCTGTTTTGGGGAAAGAAGATCAAAACGTGGCACAATCAGTCAGATAAACTGAGCTGCCCAAGCTTTGGCTACTGCTTTCTTCCATTGCCTGAGATGTGAAATTTTGATGCTGAGCAAGGTCTTTTCTGAGTTCCCAGCAAAGCTGCTTGTTCCCTGTAGAGGGGCCAGTCGTAAGTTCAGGATCCGAATGGTCCTGCTCTCACCATCCCTCTCTCCTCTTTCATCCCTTCCTCTTGCCAAGTAAACAACCAAAAGCCTCAGTAGGGTCACATTTACTTTCTCTCTACAGATTCTGGCTGGCTGCTGGAGAAAAACTATGGCTCTAAACTGACTGTGAGCAATGATAAATCAAGTAGTGGGTATTCTTTTCAGTTGTGCTGAATCTTGTTTGAATTGCTCCAGTGGCAAATGCACCTGCTGTATGTCCTTTCTGGGAGGGGTTTTCCATGGTGGGTATAGCTGCAGAACCACCTCTCCTGCTGGAGGATGCCTGGTGGGGAAAGGGAGCAGAGCCTGGGAGTCTGGTCATCCCTCTTCAGTACAGATGAGCTGGGCTAGGATCAATGGCATGTCCGTGCAGCGGGCAACGATGAGCAGCTGAAGGCAGAAATCTCCATGGGAGCTGGAAGAAGATGGTGGGGAGCTGCAGGTGAGGAACAGCAGTACTTGGTTGCCGCTGCCCTGCACCCAGAGCTGCTTGGGACCTGTGCAATTGAGTTTCATTTTACAGTCTGCACAGGCAAAGAGGCGGAATGAGACGTTTCAGAGTTTTGTCCATGTAATTGTCGAGGCTTTTGATTTATGCCAGAGGTACCAAGTCCAGCATGGGCACCATTCTGCCCTCGTAACCCTGTCACGGAAACAAAGACCAAAGCAACTCCAAAAATTTGATTTTCTTATAGAAAAGGGACTTAGGGTGGCCTAAAGAAAAGGATAAGGAAACAAAAATTATACGCAGCAGTTTACAGTTTTAACTGAAATCCTTTGAAGCATTTTGGTAGGAAAGGGGAAGCGAGAGAAATTGTTGCTGAAATGGAAATGTTTCACTCAGTGGAAAATTCTGACTTAATTTCCAAAAACATGAAAGACTGCAGTCAAAACAGGAGCTGTAATGCCTCTTAAAAGTCGCATTTTACATTTGCAGCTGTCATTCTCGTCTTAATGTTGGGATCCCAAGATGACCCCTCAGCCTCCTCACTGTGGGAGGTCCTGGCCTCGCTCCCTGGGGGGAGAGGGAGCGATCCTGGCCTCTAGGAAAGCTGAAGGATACAGAGAGCAAAGTGCAACTCTAGTCTAAAGACCCCGTGACTTTCATTTTTCAGGTATTTACGTATCTGTTGTAGTATCTCAAAGGGCAGTTACATTTTCTATCAAAAAACATGTTTTTGGAAAGTCTTGTTTTCACTCAGAGGCAGTTTCAGCGTTAGCAGTGCCTACTAGCAGTGGTTCTGTTAACAAGATTCACTCCAGGACTGATGCACAACAGCCTTCCCTGTGTGACTGATGCTTTGTCCTTTCATCTGCACCAAGCTGGCTTTATCCACAGTGATAAACATGGGAGGTGAGACCCATGCAGCAGTCTTGGGCAAGGACGCTTGGAGAAAATAGAGGGCGCGAGGAGGTAGGCAGAGGCAGCCAGAATGAGTAGGATGTACCCAATCACCTCTAAATGCTGCTTTTTAAGTCCCAGTGAAGCTGATCACCTAAGATACCCATGATACTACCCATGGTAAATGAAACCTTGCAGAGGTCTGCAGTGCTGGCTGTCCCTTCCGTCGGCAGAGCACGCTGCCCCTCAGCTGACTGACCTGGACAGAGTTACTTGGGATCATGTTTTCACAAGCATAAACTGTTCTTCATTCATTTTTCTTAATACATCAGCAACAAAACCACTTGCCTTCCTCAGGCCTTTAAACACATTCTTACCTTCTTCTTTATCTTACTGCACAACTCAGTCAGCTGTCGGTTGTTGTTCTGACTTTGTCCTGCGTTGGTTGTACAGAAGTTTGTCATAAAGGGGATGTCTTTTAAAGGTTTCTAAGCTGTGAACTGAGCTTTGATAATTCCTATTTATCAAACAATATCAGTTTCCAAATACTATTGAATTGAGCCTTCAACACCAAAGGAAAATCCATGTCCTTCTCCAAATGAGCACAGGTGGGTTGGTTTTGGTGGTTTTGTTTGGGGTTTTTTTGTGTCTGTACAGCCCACAGGAGTACTGGTTCATTCTGGGTCTTTAACTACACAGCAGCACTATAAGCAGTAACTATAGTATCAGAAAATCATTAAAAAATCTGAAATGTGGAACTTAGCAGAATCTAGGGTGACTGAGTCAGTGACCTGCTACATCACACTTTCCTGAAAGAGGAAGCAATTGCTATTTGTTTTCCAGTGGACTGGCTGGATATGGGGCTGTGGTACCAGCTGGAGAAAAGGTATTTCTCTCATCTTCTGTGTGATCAGAAGGCAATTTTTGTACAAAATGTCATCCAGGGCAGTCCAGTGAGCAGCCCAGTCCTATCCAGCCCACCGTCCCGTGCTTTGGATGAAGAGCCATCACTACCGCACCCTCACTGGAGAGTGTGAGGGGACCAGAGACAAGCCTCTCACCAGCAAGTGCCTACCCAGGTGCTTGGCACTATGGGTCCCCATAGCCATGTGACTTTCAGGGACAGTCACATTGATATGAAGGTGGGGTTATGCTCTTTTGGGCAATGGTATTACATTGCTCCCTGCTAGTGGCTTTTCAGGTTGAGAGGTGCTTTCAAATGCATGTGACAATATGGTGCCTCCTGTGAGAGGAATGCACCACTGGGAACTGAGAAATGCAGGTTCAAGTCCCCAGTGTCCCAGGTCAGCTATTTAGCACTATCTAGCCAAAAAAAAGGCCTGTGAAGTGGGACCCAATCCCAGAGCTGGATACCCTTTGCTCAAAAACCCCACACTCACTGCAAGGCATTACCTAAAGACTGCTGCTAGGGACATTATGGAAAGGGTTCATGTGACCTCCCTTACCTTCCCATAGCTTGGGCAGCTGATTTGGGATTGAAGGGAGGTGGTGTTTCCACTGAAGAGCCAGGGCCACCGGCGCCCAGCCCTACCTGTAGCCTGCCCCAGAACAGAGCAGCAGTCACTGATTTTTTTAAAGCGCTGCAGCACAGGGACGCAGTGTTCATCTCTTGTCAATGGCATGGTGATTAGAAATGAATTTGAGGCTTTTTCCCTGTCCTCAGGTTGAAAGGTGCAAATTACATCTCATGGCAGTGCCTGGGCAAGAGCGGGGTGGAGGCAGTACCAAGCCGTGCTTTGGCAGCTTCCCCGGGGTGGAGCTTGGGATTCATAAGGCGAGAAGGGAGCAGGATCTGCAGCACAATGGTGGGACATTTTGGAGAGCATGTGGGAATCTGCACTCCTGGGCTCTGGGCCCAGCTCCACACCTGCCAGCCGAGGCACCAGTGCTGGCTCTTACCACCGCTTGCCTACCTGTCCTAAAGGTTAGCATCCTTGGCACCAGTACCACTCCTTGTTGAGTTTGGCAGTAAGCACAGGGCATGAACAGTACTCAGCTACTGTCCCACAGGGCTTTTTACTAGCTGGATAATTCTTGGTGATTCAAGGAGGGCTGGTCTTGAGGAGTGGTTTGATGCCAAAGGTATTAAAACTGATGCTACCTTTGGCCTGAGACAAACGACAAGGAGTTTGAGGCTAGATCTGAAAGAACTTGATGCTGCCTGCAACGAGTGCCTCTAGCTTCATCAGCTGGTGAGTCACCTAGGAGTGTCTAATTCAGTGACTCTTAGGAAACAAAACTTTAGCAACCAGCTCTTCTGTTTAGACTGGTGTGAGGGAGAAGTCAAGGGCTTGGTTCACTGCAGCCTGGTGCAAAGCAGTGTCAGATGCTTCCTTTTTCCCAGCAAGCTTGCTCTAATATAGAGATTTGGCAGCCTGCAGGAGAGCTGTGAATGGAACATGCTGTTACGACACTGGAAATCTTGGGCAAGACGTTCACCAGGCATAAGTCAGTAGAGCCCCTGTGTTTTACAAGTAATGAATCACCTCTCATCATACAGAGTGACGGACGCTGTGATAACACAATGCAGCATGTGTGTTACTGACCAGTACCAAAGTACTGCCATGGTATCATGGGATCTGCAATGCTGGCTTCGCATCCTGGCCTCTCTTGCTCCTCCATTCCTGCTCACATCATCTGGCCCTGGAGAGCCCCTGCTCCTGCTGCCCTTCTTTACCTCTTCCACCCCAGAGCTGAGGAGCCCCCAGGGCTGGATTACCCTCTCGGAGCCGCTGGGTGGTCTCAGCCCTTGAATAATGGACTGGGGAGGGGGCTGTGTGCACTGAGGGGAGGGAGGTGAGGGCTGGACTTAGTGCAGCCTTGTTCGAATCCAGGTTCAGGAGGAATTTCAAGGGAGTAGTGTAAACCCCATGGGCAAAGTGAGCTGGAGAGAGCGAGGCGCTAGGGTGGGGACAGCAAGAGGCCAAACACCTCTGAACCCCACTGGCCTCACACAGAAAAGGCTCTGAAGTGTCATGGTATGGTTTTGGCACTGTGAGTGATTCCAGTAGCATCACTCATCACCATTCCCATGGTGATCCGGTAGGTAATACTCTGTCCATTTTGCAACTCCTTCTTTCTCCCAGAGAAGAAGGAACTAAAATTTCAAAGTGGATGTCCTGAATCGGAGTGCATCAAAATATACATTGATCCCACTCATTTCCAGCATGACCAGTGTAATGTCAATGTTTTTTATTACCAGTGTGTTTCCATTATGCAGCAGTGTTACATCTATTTTTACCAAGCTTGGATATGCAGGGAAAACAAATGAAAAAGAGCATTAGAAGAAGGATTAGTTAAGGAAAACCAACTAGTGCTGAGGTTTGCAATTTTAATCTGTTGAAGCAGCAGTACATTAATCTAAAATAGTGCTATGTGGATGCTTTCCACTTTTTCTCACTGCATTGTATTATTCCACCACTGCCCACTGGTAGCTTGTTTTCTACCTTCTTCATAGCATCTTGCACTGAGTCTGGTCTCCAAAACCAGACTGCAACTTTCCAGATTCATCAGGCTGTGTCCCTAAGTGTATGATATGAATTTTTTTAGAATTGAATCCTGGTGATGAAAAGGAGAGGATTCCTCTGCAGGAAACCATTAATTGCCTCAAGTCCCCTCCTAACCTACAGGATTTGAGTCTACAGCTCTGCTCTCCTCAGCTTATGTCCTCACCGTAGTCTTGTCGTGGGGCTGTGCTGCCCCTTGCAGGCACACGATGTAGCCGGGAATGCAGGCAGAGTGGATCAGAAAAAGTGAAGAAAGGAGTCTGTTTCTGTACCCCATTAACTAGTCTTGGACAGTACTGGGCTTATTGTTATTAACATATCCTACCTTCAGAATTTCCTGCCCTCTCTATAAAACGCATATAGATGCAGACTAGGTCCATGATCTGGATTTTGAGACCATAAGCTGAACCAATTTCCTCCTTCCCTGTTATTTTTGCAAGGTAAAATAATTTGTCTTGTCTCAGTAGGGCCAGGATTTCAACTGAAGATTGAGAGAGCTGAGGCAAGGTTCAGAGTTAGACCCAAAGCTGTAACAGGTTGGGAACTGTCTTTGGACGCTATTCTTGGCCCTTTCCCTGGCTCCTCCTCTGACCAAGCACTTCTCTGTGTCACTGTTATCTCTCTGTTAAGACAGGACTATTTTGCTAAACCACTTTAATCCAATCACCTTTTTTGGGAGAGGCTGGAGAAAGCCCTTGAAATATTGATGGAAAAACCATTGCAGTTCTCTTTCTAGAAATGTCCATATATAGCTAAACTTAGGCAGTCTCCAAGTGGATTTATTTATCCTAGCAGACTGTGTGCTCTGTGGCTTTCTCCAACGATACTCTGCTCCTCAGGTTTACATTCCCAGGGGCTGAATCCTGAAAAGATCAGCCTTGAAGAACATGTTGTGACATATCTTGGCCAAGAAGTACAAGTCTCCCTGTCCTGGCTTTATATCCTGTCTGTTGTCAGATCATCTAAAAAGAGCCTAATACACTGCCATTAGTGTTACGGACTGGCAGCAAGATGAGACTAGCAATGCTTTGTGCAATGTGCATACCACACATACTGTGCTGGTGCATGTGCTGCTGCTGCTATGTAGCCCTTTTTAGCACCTTTCTCCCCAGTAATTCAGTTGTTTAATGTATCACCTGTTAACTCTCAGAAAATGTGAGAGGTGGAGAAATATTGTTCTTTGTGGGGAAACTGAAGCATGGCGCTACGTGACCTTTTCCCAGTCTCTTTGTAACTTGCTGTTAGAGCTGAGGGACAGTTTGGGTCTCCTTGTTCCCGTCTGTTTGTGCAAGACACTGCCCGCTGCTGCGATCCTCCTGATCTCGTCGGTAATGCTGCTAGTCTGAGTGGTGCCACGTCTGCCAGAGAGCTTTGGTGAGCAGGGTGGGTGGCTCGGAGCGTAGCTGACCGTGGGGCTGTGCGTGCTTCTTGTGAAGGAGTGCCACACACGTGCCATGCTCAAAGCCTGTTACTTACCTGCTTCATGTCCAGCAATCCCACCTCCTGCCAGGGTCGCACACGATGGGGCGGCTGACAGCAGCCTGCCTTGCTCCCGGCTCTGCCCCGGCACAAAAGCCCTGCATGAATTTCTTCCCCCCACAGCGGGTCTAGGATTGCCCAGTTCCCAGAAAAGGCCATTCCTCCCGCGGTGACAGAGCAGGGCTCCAGCCCAGTACAAATCCCTTTGGGAGATCCTCTTTTCCTTTTGGGAGCTTCCCAACAACACTGCTGCCTTTGTCCCTGTCCCCGTTTGCCCTCTGTGACTCCGGCCGGCCTCTGTGCAACCTGCTCACCTGCTGCGCAGCTCCGCCTTTGCTGGCAGGGCCACCTTCTTCTCTTACCACCAACGCCGAGGCAAACCTCGAGCAGCTCCGGCGCCAGCAGTTGGCCATTGCCGAGCGGACATGTCGGCGCCGGGAGGAGTGCCGCCCGGGCGCGGCCCAGGCCCCGTGGGCGCCACTTGAGCCTCCTTGGGACCTGGCCTGGATCAGGGCAGGTCGGACCCAGGGCAATGATCTGAGGAGTCAGGCTTTTGCAGGACTGCTTTCTCTTCCCAGTAAGGGCACGGTTTCTCAATTTATCCCAATTAAAATAATGAGTAAGAGTGATTGATTTAACCAAAACTATCAGGAGTAATCTTTAACCATAGAAATCGGCTTCAGTAGCAACATTTTGTAAACATGGCTCAAAACTAGGCTTCAGTCACCACGTTTGTGTATCGCCGTGGCCTGGATTGCACTTGGCCCCCCTCCAGGAACCCACTTGATATCCATGAGAGACTTCCAACAGGGAGGGAATCCAGGCTGTGCAGTGGCCACTGACACCACCCATTTGACAACAGGGTTTTTTTTCTAGCCTGTTCAAATGAGGGGCGTATGTTTTATATTTGTGGTCAGCAATGATTGGAAAAACATTCCGCACTTCAGCTGTGATATGTGAGTCTGGGCCCTAAGGATTTCTTGCAAGAAGATGGCATTCAGCACCACAAAGAATTTGATTTTTAGGTAGTGTGACTCTGTTGACCTAAATACCGCCCTATAAACCATAAATAACATGCTTAATAACATTATGATTTTTGTGGTATCATGTTCCCATAGCAAGGCTTCAAGGTCATGCTGGTTTTTTTTGTAGTCATCTGACAGGATGACTAAATTCTTTATGAAGTTCTGGTTTGTAGCTGAGAGAATCTTGTGCCTCCTGATGATAGCTCTCATCACAGGGTCCCCACCATGTTCCAAATAATCGATAGAAGGGCACAAGGGAAGTGGACCACAAAGTGGATATAGGTGCCACTTACCATCTATCACATATACATTATTACCCTTTCTTTGCATGGTAGGGGCCAAACCCTGCTGATGTACAGATTTCTTCCTGCAGGATATGTTACTCTGACTGCTCATGGACCTCTGAGGAAGTGCCTGCACCTTCCAAAATCTATGAAGAACCAGGACCTCTGCATAACAGCCTAATCTCACTGCTGGGGAGTGTGTCTAGCAGTGGGAATCAATTCAGGATGACTAGTCAAGAGCACTCATATCTCAACACTCAACTTGCTCCCCTCTGCTGCATGTGGAGGTCATCTCAACAATCATGAATCCCAAAAATAGAAACTGGGAGTTCTTTGTGCTTGCCAGTTTTTAAGTTTCTTTCCCTGCAATTTTGAAGAGGCTTGAAACAGACTTCTTTTAGGAAAAAAACACACCGTGCCTCCTTCCCCACCCCTGCCTGGACAGTGGAGACCGCTGCTTAATCTGCTGAGTCCAAAGCATCAGCTAGTCTGAGGTGTGAGAAAATTATGTAAAGTGCTGCTGCTGGTGGATGTCTGACAAAAGGAAACAACCCTGTTTTACTCAGAGAATGTGGAAAGGTAAGAAAACAAGGTGGCTGAAGTGATTTCATTTCAAGGTTTTGTCAGGGAAATGTATTGGACTTCATACCTCTACTACTGAGGGCTTTAAGCTTCTAATCCCAGGGAATCTAATTTCTGGAAAACATGGTGATAAGGATGGAAAGGAGGAAGACTCTTTACCAAGTAAGGTGTTGCTCCATGAATAGAGAATGAATACAGCCAGAGTCTGTAGTGACCCAACAAGGAAATTAATCCAGTGTGAGACTTCACACCAATGAGTGAAATGGGTTTTTAACAGAACCTGTTTAGTTTGGGTTTTGGTTTGGGTTTTGTGTTTTCGGGTTTTTTGTTGGGTTTTTTGTTTCTTTATTTTGGGTTGTTGTTGTTGTTGTTGTTGTTGTTTTGGTGGTTTAGTTTTTTTTAAAGTCTGCATGGGGACTTCTGTGTCCTTTAAACAGGCTATTCCTTCAAACAGACTTGACCTCATAGTGAAAGCAAGCCAGTGACTTTTCATGGCTTAAGGTCTAAATGTTGCCAAGAGATACACTATTTATAGGCTTAACACCTGACTAGGTGTTAAATAGCTCTTGCTGATAAACCTTTTGGTGCAGAATTATCACTTCAGACTGAGACTGGACTGAAAACCCAAAGACCTGCAATGCTTGAAAGGATTCAGGTAGGACTTAAGATGCATTTAAGACAGTGCATTTAATGCATCTTCTGTAAGGTATGTGTAACTCAGCAGGATTAGAGACTTTGGTAATGATAGACAGGTCCTTTATGTAAACAACACATCAGTGAATTTACTTAAAAGAAAATCACCTAAGTGTTTAAATACAGCATTAAAACACAAATGGGTTGATCTATACCAAATGAGCCTTCTGCAGGCTGGATCTATGTTTAACAGCCTCCACTGGGTGGTGGCCCCCGCATTCTAACACAAATATTCCCTTGACCCTACTATATTTGTTATAAAAGCAAGAGAAAAAAGTATCAAAGCTTGTTGGACTGACTTGTTTGTTTGGAGAAGCTGACAGAGCATAGCTGACCTTAGACATGTGGAGGGGGGAGTCAGGGAGCAGGACTGTATTCATTTTATAGTGTAATAAATGTTTCAGCATATCACAACCCTCTTGGTTGCCTTGCATGGGGCTACAGGTCGCAACCAATTTGCTGAAAAACATTGAGCTATAAAACAGTCTGGAGCCTCTTCTACTGCAACTCTAATCCTCTAATAAATAAGTGGAGAAAACCAGACTGTGTCACTCACAAAAGGGTGGAAGCAGAAGTTCAGAACTGTCTGCCATCCACACTGCTCCCATGCAGGCATGTGCTCTGGAGCCATTTTAGGGCAAGGTCCACAGTTGCCTGGAGGGAGAGAATACAACCATGGTCAAAACCTAAGTCCTGGTGGCCAAGGCTGTGCCTGTGTAGTCTGAGAAAAGTGCTAAGCAAGGCCAATAGGCTGCAATTTGCCCAGGCAGGTTTCTTCAGGTTGGCTCTACCCGAGTGTTGTATGGTTGCGTAGAGCCAGGAACACACCAGAGCTAACAGCCAATGACGAAAATGGGAAGCAAGGGGAGGCTCAGGGTGTTTATAGCCACTTTCAGTCCAGTCTGTGCTTGCAGTGATAGTGTGGTGGAGCCGTCCAAGCATCACTGCCCTCCTCCTCAGGCACAGCAGCCCTGCTGACTGCGGTACATGGTTGGACTCTGCAGGTCTAAGAGCTCCCTGTGCAAGAGGCACGCTTTACACCCCACCTTCAACAGTAGACAAGCTCATCAAGGCAGAAATGAAACACATACTTTGTGAATCCTTTCAGCAACTTCATGTCATCTTGGCCTAACCCAATTCCCGAGCAGACAAAATCATCAATTAATTGCTGTGATGCTGCTAAGCTGCACTATGCAGTCCTGACTTACTTTCTTCCCAAGCACAGTTGTATTGGTAAATTGAATTCTTCTAATTGAAGAATTTCTGTTCCTTGTGCTAATATCAGCTGTAGAAGTATGTGCTCCTAGTTCCCAGCCGTAAGGCTGTGCAGATCCCACAGTCAAACTGGTCTGCAGCTGTTATAGAAGGGATCTGGCTCTCTTGTCCTCTACCTACAGCTTCACAGCGCTGACCGGGCACACAGGCTCAGCCCCAGGAAAGTGGGTCTGACCCGCTCCCTGCTGTTCCTGCCATCAGCTGCCAGCCACACCGCCAGCACACCTCTCTGGACAGCTGATTGCTGGTGACCGCATTTACCGGACCACAGCCGAGGAGCAAAGGAACGCAACGACAGTTGCTGTTATTACAGTAAAAGAGCCAGCAGGTGCCTTAGAGTAACACTTACTGTCAGGCAATTTGTCACTGGTTTTCAGTAGGAAATCTTCATATACTTCGTGTTTAGCAACTTTCATCTTTCCTTTGCTGCCTGCAAAGAAAATGAAGAAATACACAAGACTATTTTAGAAGAGTTAGTTCAAACAACGAGAATTACATATGTTGTTAAAGGGATCCTTTGGTGTCAAAGAAGCTTTTAATTGTGCTATGCCACACGAAGAGGATTTCCATGATGTTGGAGGAGTACATAAAAACAACTATCCTTTGAGGGGGAAATCTGTCAGTCTGATAGTTCAGCCTCCCAATGGCCTCCTGAAATAATAGGAATGCTAATAATCATAATACTTAATAATAGCAAGTATTAACATCCTGTGGTACTAGACAGTAATGAGATCTACTCCCGAATACTGTGTGCAGTGTTCACGAAAGGCAGACTCGGACCAGACAGGTGCAGGCAGGGAGAGCTGTGCAGAGCAGGGGAACCGAGAGCCTGTCTGGGACAAGGGGAACTTGGCTGGCTTAATGCTAGCGAGAAAGTATCCCAGAGTAGAAACCAGTGCTTTCTATAAATAAAGCAAGGGCATAACACCAGGGAGAACGAAGAGCCAGTTAAGCTAAAGGACAGAGTTGGCAGCAAAAGAAATAAAGGGCCATGAGTCAATTAGAAGAAAGTTTGTAATCAGAGGAAGAGGTCTTGAACAATATATCACTGAGTGTAACGGGAGCTGGGGCTAGTGCCATGCTGGACAACGTCCCTTTGCATGCTGTCATTGCAAGCTACAGCCTCCTGAAAGCCCTCTAATGCTGGAGGTGCCTAAATCACTTAGCACTCTCCCATAGGCATTGAGAGTCTCCTGGGAGCTGCAGGCTCTGTGTCCCCACGCACCCAGCACTGCTCAGGCTGAGCAGCTTCATGCTTTTGCTCACACCTGAGCCCTGTCAGAAGTGGCTGATAACCAGCTGATGTCCTGGGGGTTAAACCTGGAGGGCTCCTCACCGTGGGGTTGCAGCAGGCTGTCAGGTCCAAGCCCCTAGCAATATTCRTCAAGAGCCACTGTATTTTAAACGTGACTAGAAGAGGGGGAGGCACTGCTCCAGTACCCACATTTTTACACAGCTTCTTTATTGACAGCCAGGCTAGATAATGGGTTAATCTCCACTGACTGCAGAAGGAACCTGAGCTCCCAAATCTCGAGTCCTCTTTGGCTGTAAATCAGGATTTGCATTGCCCAGTTCAGCAGTTCTTGCAGCCCCTTTCTGTGTCTAGCCCAGATTTCCTTGCTCATTTTTGATAGGTCTCGTTATATTCTGAATGAGGATTGTACATGTTTACTAACAACAGCAGGGGACAAGACTTCAAGATGCAATGGGTCCCTTTTAGTACCTTACCAGTACTGTACTATCGTGCTAATTTGTTTTATTAAGTGAATAATTGGAACAATAGAGATACATGAAGCTGGATGAGACCATGTGCAATCAGGGGCAGCCCTGTGTTATGCAGTCTGATATTGTGGCAGGGGGAGCTTAGCCCTTACCTGACTCTCATTTTTTCAAGCTCTGCTACAAGTTTGTTTTTCTCTCCCTCTGTCATTTCATTCAACTTCAGTTCTGCTTGGTAGTTTGGATTGCTCATTTCCTCTTCACACCATTAGCCTTAAAAAAACTTACCAAACTTAAGAGCTTGATTCCTGTTCTGGCACAAAAGAAATGAAACGGTGCATTTAACAGGTGGATGAGGCACCCCATTCAGGGACTTGGTAAACTGCTGGATTATCCAGTGTCCTGGATAGATTTGTTAGCTTCTAGCAGATCAAGTCCCAAATGACTGAAGTGTTCACACGGGGAATGGAGCATGGGGGAAGAAGCTCATGTAATAACTGGCCCCAGTGTCATTGCTGAACCTAACCCAAAGGATTTTACAGCACAAGCAAAGACCTAGGCTTCAGTCTATGCAGGCTGCAGCACTGACTCATGGGTCATGGTAAAACACAAAAGTCACTCCTGCCACTGCACGCGGGATGTGCACTTGTGAGGAAGGGAGAGAGACAGTGAGCRCTCTACTCTCCCTTGGAGAAAGACTGTTGTTTGCAGCTCTTCCCTTGCTCCAATGGACTATGCCTGCTGCTTAAATTTCCTACTGATTGCAACATGTGTGAATGTGCAAACACTCCCCATGAACAGCCAGAAGAGGGTCACCGAGGGATGAAGCAGGACTAAACCCTGATGGCAGGGCTCTCCCTCCTAGCACAGAGTGAGAAGGATGCTTACATCTTGTTGCGCTTGGCGGCCAGCTCTGCTCTCCACTGGGATGCACTTCCATCCCCGCTTTCATTTCTTGCTTCTTGGCAACGAGCTCTGCTGTGACACGATTGACTTCGACCTCCCTCTTTAGAAGCGGTGTCTTCTGGAGTGTGTTTGCACTGCTTTCCAGCGTCTTGCTGGGGGCCTACCAACAGAACTGGCTTTGAAAGTCAGTAAAGGCACGCAGCAAATCCCTTTGCACTTGCATCAAGCCAAGTCAGAGTACAATAGCTCTTTGTCCTAAAGCTGGCCAAACTCTCAAGTTCCCCCACTTCACCCTTGCAGTACAGGCATACACTTTACATGGTGACCCCAAACCAGAACAAGAGTGTGACAGTTTTAAGAAGTTCCCGTTTTGTCAAAATAAACTTTGAGACTTCCTCAGGCCATGCTAGGAGCCATCATGACCTAGGGTCCCATCCTGCCACAGCCCCCAAGAAGCATAAATTAAGAAGAGACCCTTCGATCAGGGATGCAGCTAAGCAGCAGCAAAGGGGACGGTGGTGGGCTGGGCTGTACTTGTACCATTATGATTGGTGAGGCTGGTAGGACACTACCATGTGGGTCTGAGCAGCCCTCGGAGTCTCTGACACCCATGGAGCTGGCTGGGTCAAGCTGGGAAATTCCCAGACTGTAGCCAAGCCTCACTCAGTGCTGTCTTTATGCTGGTTTTGGTGCACGTTGGTTTAAATGAACAGTTAAGTTGTCGCACACTGGCTGGTGTGGGAGAAATTTGCTAGATATGGGTCTAACCTCCAGAAAGATGTAATCTTGTGTGGGGTTTTTAATTGAGTAGAGGGCATCCTGGTTATCTCTAGGCATTTCAAAAAGGTGCCAAAGTTAGAAGATTAACCAACTCTGAAGCTGATGAACAAAAATAAACATCCTGAGAGGTCAGTGCAGTCCACCCAAGCTCTGCAGAGCCCAAGGAGGTACCACCAATCTTTCTCATGATTCAGGGGGGTGTAAGGTGATGAGACTGTGGAGCATTGCTCAGTGCCTACAGTTACGTGGGACGAATCTGGGCAAAGGAGCTGGGCAGGTGCCGAGGCACGTCCCGCTTTCTGCACAGAGGAGGGGGTACCTGAGGTAGGACTTGAAACGTCATGAATGAAACAGGAGTTGTCCGTAACTACAGATGTTATTGTTGAAGACTTGGAACTAAGATTTATTTCCTTAACATAGTATGTATTTCTTCTTTAGTTGCATTCCTGATTTGTTACCTTTTTCTCATAATGAGTAAATGCTTTCGGGTTGCTGTATGTATAAAAAAATGCATAATTTTTTGGTGTATGATTTTCTTTGAGGGAAGTCCCCATATAAAAATGTGGCTCAGCTCAAATTCGAACAGACACTTTGAATCTACTGTATGCTAGGCTTCCTGCACTTATGACACCTCCTCACTGCAGATGTCGATACACCTTAGAAAGGTAATTTTCCTGAAGAACAAGGTGCCACACACTCACTTCTCTAGGGGCCCAAACTTGGATCCAAATGACAACAGACAAATAGCTGGAAACATCTGGGGCGAGCCTGGCTGACACACGCACTGTGCACTAGGGCAGTGGTTTATTTAAGAGTTAAGAGTTTGCACCGATTTAGGGAGAGAATGCCGTTCTCTGACATACACATGAATAGGCAAAGAGATTTGTCTGACCTCACGGATGATGGGGATGTGAGTGACACCTTTGTCCTCCTCTTCCCTGGGAAAATACACAACAGTCAGTCAAATCAACCAAAGCATCACCCAGATCATGAATTTCTTACTTGGTGTTCACTTGTCTGTACATGGTGAAATGGCCTTTGGCTTCAGCAGGCATTCTGCCCTGAGAAAAGAGTTCATAGCTGACCTTCTCTGCGTAAAGCTGTTAAAGAAGAGAGTCACCAAAGGATATGCAGAAAAAGCTGAATGTCATGCAGGACTGCCAATCGTTCTGGCCTCATACCTACACTATGAGAGTAAGGAGAGCAAGACCCGTCCCTCATCTCTCAGAGAGGGTTGGAGGTGACCGTATCTCCGCCACTCCCCTGGGGACCAGGGGAAGGGACTGACCATATGTTGATACTGATGATGCTGTATATCACCTAGGCCATGCAGGGCATAGTTGTAGGTCATCTTGGTTATCTTCATTCCAGACTTGGACTCTCTGCTGGCAGGTAACACCACCAATGTGGGACAATGTGTTTGCATTTGCCAGGAAATTACTCAATTGACACGTTTTTAAAAAATTAGCATTACTTACTTGCCAGCAAAGATTGGTCAGGCAACATCTTTCATCAGGTTTCTTCTGATAATATTTCTAGTTACTGATTTTCTGTTGAGACACAATTATTTAATTCTTTGGCCAAGTCATAAGCTCAATGATGCTGATGTAAATTGAAAGGGAATTGTTGTATTCCTTGGTGTTATAATCAGGTAAGTTAGAAAAGCTGAGGGCAGGATGCATCTCCTTGTCTCTAGTAGATTTGTCATCAGCATACTGAATGCAGTGATGGTTTGAAAAGTTCTTTAAAAATTTATGAATTGATGACAGGGGAAGTTTAATATTCTGATTTTTATAAAGCTTGATTGGTTCCAAAAGCAATTACACTACTTGCAAAATTTTATTTTATGAAGCAAGGTCATTTCAGTCATTTTTGTTATTTCAACACGTCTTTTAGGTTCAGTATTAAGTTAAATGGAAATGTAACAAGAAACCTGATGTATTTTATTAGATTTTGTTTTTTAAAGAAAGACTACACAATGTTTACAAACAGATCAAGAATTTGGTTCTGGAATCAGACCTTGTATGAGAAATACCAGCTTGCAGTGATGAGATTTTTTTCCCTAATACATTTCTTAACCCTGATAATAGTAATGATGTGTGGTGCATTGTGGTGGCATACAATCACACAGCCCTGCTCGGTAGTGCATGACAGCAAAGATGAGAAAGGGTTGTGCTGAGACAAAGAAAAGAGTCTCTTTCTTTGCTCTGGCATCAGTGCTTTCAATGCCAAAGGGGTTTTGGTCTGAGTGTTTACAGAGATGACTGTACTTTGAAATGTTCTGCGTACAAAATGAATGGGTGTTTTTATAAATATATATATCTATATGGGCAGGGCTCCTTATGAGGACAATGTGGACTAAATACAGACTGGGGGAATATAAAACAGACCTGTCCAGCTTCTTGACAAGTTGGTGCAAAGATTACACTTAGTACTGCACTCAGGGGCCAGGCAGCAAATACATTGCATCTTATTGCACAATGGAGAAAGGCATTCAGGAGGCAGGCGGGTTTTCCAACAGGAAGATTCAACCCAGAAATTACCGACACGACAGCCTTTATATTGCACTTCTCTTTTAAGTTTAACATCAATATTTAACTCTGAAGATTTGAAATTTAATAAATCTGCAAGTCCAGATCCTGATAGGCAAGTCTGACATATATTTATCAGTATAATTCAGAGTGCAATGGTTTCTTGAATGGATCCTTCTGTATGGATGGATGCTAAACAGCTCCTGAGGATTTTCTTCAGACAAAATGTTTCTCCTGCCACCTCTACAGAGGTTAATTCAGTGGACATGACTGCTGGAGTCTTGGAGAAAATACCTGGTCTCATAGGTTTTACAAATGGGAGAATGAGATACGGTCCCAGCTACTAATTTTCCACTGGGCACAGAATAAGCCTGCCAGATATGGGATGAAAAATGAGGCTTCTGTTCCAGGATCAATCCCATTCAAAATGTCTTAAGTGATCTTATGCATTTGATTTGTTTACGGTTATAAATTTTGGAAGTCTAGAGTCTTTTATTACTGCGGGTGGAGGTCTTTGAGGGCAAGCTGCAAGAAAATGGTCTTGAAATGTGCACAACTAATGGACATGTCTGGTATGTTGCTGATTCTTTTGAAGACATACTCTATTGGAGATGCTGCCAACACACGTGGGAAGGACTGTGCCTCACGGATCTTTTGCACCATTTTGAGAAGGTTGATGGGCAAGTCAGCTAGATGTAGGCAGCTAGGCAAGTAGGTTTGGGCAGCAATTTAGATAAAGCAGGTCAATGCATGTATGTGTCAGAGCTCTGCGGTATGTAAATAAATACCACACTGGTGGGCACATTACAGTTGAGGGATTGATTAGATGGACTCATGCGTGAGCAGCAGCTACATATACTCAGTTTCCCAGATCTGTCCTAGGCTTTTCTGGGGCTGAGTCAACCATTTATGCACATATGTGTCGTATTATGCATGGTTTTGTTCTGTCTTTTTATTTTTATTGACTCCATATTATCTGCTATAAATTCTGATTTTGCAATGATGAATCATCTCACTGCCTTCTACAATCTCCCTTCCCGATGTTGCAAGACAGATTTAAATTCAGTCAGCGCCTTCTGACATCGCCCCAGTTTGTTTTTGTTTTCTGGGATGCCACCCTTAAATGCACAGCACTAAGTGTACAGATAGAGCCGTTTTACATGTACAGGAAAGTTACTACTCAGTCCTTCTTCCTTTTTGTCTGAAATTCTTTAGAAACACTGCTGTTTCTGAAAACCTCCAACCAGCATGGTCCCTATAAAGGTTTCTTCTTTTAAATTCAAGGGTATGGTGGGGTTTGAAATTAAGTCACCTACCTGTATTCACCCAACTGGGTCAGCAAAACATTTCTTTTGCTGTTCTGCAGCTGCAGCAAATACCTCATGTGAGACTGCTGGGGACCCCCAACCGCTCTTGATGAGTTGGGAGTGCAATAGGTGTCTTTCCCAACTCGCAGTGCTCTGTGCACTAAGCCGCATATATTTTGCTGACTTCTCCTGCAAAGGGAGGGAGCGGAGTTGGGGGAGAAAAGTTTTTAACAGCCTCTGCCGGCATCAACACAATCCAACCTCCTTTCTTTTAATTATACCAAACTATGATTTGGAGCAAAATAAACTTCAAGATGGATGCAAATCTCCTGCCGATCTCTGCTGAGCAGGGGGGAGCTGTGGGGAGCTGCGTTCCCGGCCACAGCCKCAGCCCCTGTTCCCCTAGCAGCCTTGGCCATGCCCAGGCAGAGATGGTGGGGCAGGTGATCATGGGCCTCGAGGCTTGCCCTGGCAAACATTTCTTCTGCATGCCACTATGCAGAGATGTGCCGAGTCATGCTAACACCCTTCTCTGGGCAAATCTCCCTTCCTTGCCACACGTAACACCTCAGGGAAAATTTCAGCTTGAAAGCTTCAAAATCAACTGCAAAAAATTCAGTATAACCAGTTCCCAGGATACCTCCAAAATACAAATGCTGCAAACAGAATTGGAGGGTTAGGGTTAGATTTCTTTGGTTTTTCAGAAGCTGCTCAACTTGCTTGGTGCTGTCCTTTTTTACACACAGTTCCCATCACAGTTGCATCTGTGAGTGCATGTGTGTATATCTTCTGCAGCGTATGCAAAGATACACAAATTCTATCTTTTTTATTATCTTCCTCTAAACTGCAGTTCTCTCAGCAGCATTTTGTTTAATTTGCACAGCAAAGTGTGTTTTTCCTCTACGAAATAAGCAAAAGAAGTGCAGAGTCACATGCTTATATCTGGGTTATGCCATTTTAGTTATATGTAATTGTAGCTTTATTTTTATGTAATTTCTTTTGATTCTCTGCTAATATGCATACTGTGCTTCTAATCTTTATGATGATTTTTTCCTGAGGATGCTTAGCCAGTACAGAACTCTGACCTGTCTACCCATGATGGTAAAGTCATATACTCCCTAAGACAAACTCTTTTTTGTGCTTGCTCTAATTCAGCCTAACCATCTGCATAATGCACACCTATTTTTTAAATTTCACTGATACTGTGCTCAGACAGAGTGGTGGACTCTGTGCACAAGTACATCATCAGGTTCTTCCCAGGTCTATTTATTTTCAGTTGCGGTTGTCAGCAAATTACCCTGAACGATATGGGATCAGCAGAGAGCTTTTCACTCATTTCCAAAGAGCCTTAAGTCTTATTGTTTGTTTCTTACCAGACATAGGATATCACTCTGGAGCTCAAAAAGGAAAAGTGTTAACGTGTCATGAGAACTTCATATGGCAAGTCAGCGTATGCCATTTGCATGTCACATTATTTCACAGACCTGAGACACAATTTTAAAAATCTCTTGATGGAACGTACATGCCTCTCCCTGAAGTGCTTCTTGTGCTCCTCRGCCTGAGCTGCACCTTCTCTGGAAACAAGTAAGTACAGTTCCACTAAAATAAACAGGGATGTACTGATATCTTTGATATCACTATATATGATATTCTTTGCATAAATAAATGCAAAAGACTGCGTTCCCTGGCCTTGTCTGTCAATTTTGCAGCATACAGTGAAGAACTTAAGGACAGATGGGAAGCATCTGGAAGTAGAGTTTTAGCTGTATGAAGGAATTCTTTATCGGAAGAAAGCTGGAGAAAGCCTGCACCTTCTGCAATATTTTCCCCAGCTACTCTTTTGCCACGCTAACTTGTACCTGTAATGGATATCTCAGGTAAAGGACTTCACCCTCTTCACCCAAGTACAGCAGATTTCCAGTAAGACATCTGTACATGTGCACGTATACATGTGAAGAGGGAGAGTGAGTGCTTATTCATGTGTGTGTTTTGCATGACAGGAGTGTCAGTAGAGACAATAATAGTTTGTCATAAATAATAAAGTATAATTACACTAGGGAAAGAAAAGGTTGGTAATGCCTGGTTGATCTATTCTTTCTTTGCATATTTATGTGTGTTATTTCCAGCATGTTATGAGACCTTAGTAGGTTTTGACTGATTGTTTTGTCCTCACTTACTCCAGTGTGACTCCATCAGCTTCTCTGGTACTGAACCAATATACCTGAGCATACCAGTAAATGAATATTGGTTCCCATGCTTTGTTATACAAATGTGATGCAGAGCAGAAACAAACTGATCCTAAGGCCAAACATGTGGTATGGATTGTGGTTACAAAGATCAGTGATGAGGACAGCACCCTCCAATTACTCCAGTGGTTTCTGGTAAACCTTTCCTTTTTTCCCCCCTTTTTAAAAAAAAATATATTTATTAATAAAATGATTATGAAACACTCCAATAGCCAGAGACATTTCATAACACTGGTGAAAATTTACACTATCAATCACTTTTTTGTGTCTTGCCAGACACGACTGTGTCCAAAGCTCTGCTGGTGCCATGTGCTGCACAGGCTGCCCCGGTGAGTCTGCTGGCAAGTTCTTCAAGAGCTGCTGCCTGCAAAAGTGAAGTCTTGATGCATGTATGTGGTTTGAGATTTTTTTTTTTTCTTTGACTATGTTTTAAAGCTAGCCACAGTTTCCTGTGCAAGTTGAACTCAGTGTTCACAGCATGCTCCAATGTCATTTCTGTGTGACTCAACGTGTCAAAAGCTAGGTTGGTGCATGCAGCTTTACTTTTCCCTAGCGCCTGGCTCACAGTGCCAGCATCCACAGGTGGTGGAGGTCCCCGCTCCTGGTGTTCAAAGCCACATGTGGGTCTCTGCTGGCGCACAGCAAGAGGTTGTCAGAAGTTTGACAACAATAGCACAGAAATGTGCTATTTGCGGCTCTGGGACTCGTTGCTTCAAAATGTCACGGAGATAAAGAATTTAGCAAGATTCAAATTTGCGTTTAGCATTACATGAAAACAGGACTGTTGAGAAGTAAATAATCAGAAAAATATTTGCAAAGGTTGCAAAGTGCCAAGTTTTGAAGATTTAAACCAGACTTTATGAGCTGGCAGAACGTCTCTGAGGGGAACAATTTATTCTGCCAGAAGTTTCTTGCAAATGCTCCTAAACCACAACTGTCAGAGTCAGCCTATGGGGTCTACTTAAGATGACCACTGGCCTGACTGATTTTTAGGTACCAAACAACAAAAAATACGATTATATCAGAGATTAATCCATGATACGTGACTGTGACCACAACTAATGTGACAGACATGATGTACAATCGCAGCAGAGAAAGCAAAACCATTGTCATGAAACATAGAACGTGCCAACCAAGAAATGACTCAGTCTTTGCAGCATTTCAATAAAAATATCTTTGACACTCCGCATGCACCCACCTACACTCATACATAGTGTGAGGAACTTAAGACGTCTAAGCTTGTCTCACAGTGTCAGGTCAAAAGGAAATCACTCAACTAAAGAAAAAAATGGTAAACATGATTTATGCACTTTTGAAAGGCATTGTGCTGGCATGGCCTCATAGCAAAATGCTTTGGTATCTGGAGAGCAAGCACAAAGTGGATGGATAGATTTCCCTACATTGACATGGTAACGTGCCTTGCTCTGGTCCCAAAAGACTGTCCCACCCGAGGCTGAGAGTTTTCTGGCTGAGGAGACCAGTACCCGCTGTAGCCCATGATGTGATCGATCATCCTGCCCCCACACCCAGACCGAGCCTGCACATGCTCCCATCAGCTACTGGCCAACTGTGAGGCATCGGTCCCCTCCATTTGGGCTGGACCAGCTTTAGCCTAGTGACCCAGGGAGCTGTTTGTATCCCATTTCTAATGCCTTGATACAAAACCTTCTCCTTGCTCAGCTGGCACAGGAGTGTCAGTTCCCCGCACTCCCCCAGTGCACTGCACGCTGCCTTGGCGCTCTCAGTGCACCCTGATAACGAGTTGATTTGCACATTACATCTGTTGGCCCCTCCGTTTGATGGCCAGCAGCATTCAGCATTTTCTCTCTCATCCCAGTGACCCGCCCTCTGCCAGGCTGTAGCTCCAGGGACATGGGTGGACAGGGACCCTGTGCACCAGCTGGAGACCTACAAGGACATTTCCGCAGCAAGAAGCCACGGAGGCTGCCAGCACRTGAGGAGAGCTCAGCATTGATGGCCATCACCTGCACATGGCCAGAGCGCCAACAGCCCCACCATCCAAGGCCTGATGAAAACACCCTAACCTTGTCTTATCAGCAAGGTGGGCCTAGATAAATGCCAAAGGACAGAAGCACGACAGCAGCTCAAATGGAGAAAATACATCCTGCTTATCATTACAGCTCTCAATAACATCAAGGCAGCTTGGCTGAAGTTCAGCTCTTTACTCCAGCCTTCATCTGTGCTGTCATCCTTGTTCTCATCTTATCCATAAAGGTGTTAAACAGATTTTCCATCTCAGTTTGTGGTTTTGACACTTGTATAACAGGTTTTTTTCCCTGTGCTCAGGTTTTCCCCRGAGCTATGACCTCCAAACACAGCTCAGGAAGCTATGATGCTTAGTTTGGAGATCTGGGTCTCCCTGCCTCAGCCACGCTGACTGGTGTCATCTAGCCCTGTTGTAGCTGAGGAAACCATGTATGTAGCAAGCTACTTCTTAACTGTGAAAGAATCTGTCCTCCTCTAGGCTTAGGGTGGGAGTTTTAATAGCCATTTAAATCTCCTCTTGAGGAATCAGAGATCTCTTACTTTGGTGGGAAAAAAACTCTACAATTCTTTTCACAATTCCACTCTAATTTACCTGTTCACATCCTTTTTTAAGATAATCTAAACTGTCATACATAAATCACTATGGGACAGTAATTACTACTTGATACGAGAAAAAGAGAGAACACAGGAAAAGATTTTTTTCTGTCTTCTTGCTTTTAGTGATGTCTCTTCCCCCAGTATACTTGTGACTCTTATTGCACTGTCCGCTTACCAGCTCAGTAGACAGAGTCCAGAAGCCTGCTGAATTAGGTAAGTGTACGGTTATTTTTARCCAAGTTGAACGTTACATGTTCGTATGGCATGTTGTGCAACAGATATACACTGGTGTCATATGACATTCTGTCCAGACACTTGTCCTAAATTTAGCTCTAAATTTAACGTGAAAGATGTAGGGCAAATAATTAAATGTCAGCCCTGCAAAACAAACCTGTTGCATTGTGATTTGAACTTAAAGGAGGCATAAACCTCTGGTCCTCTCTCATGCGTGCTCAAAGCAGTCAGTGCAGGACAACGAAGCTTTCTCAGTGACAGTATAAATGACAGTTCATTTGATCAGGGCTTCAGATACTGTATTTATTACACATGAATTTGACCACACAGCAATAACAGCACTGGGTAAATGGAGATGATGATGCAGTGTCCTTTAGCACAGTCTACTCTGGTTCTTTCTGCTGCTCTTTTCTGTACAGCAACCAATGATGTCCCAGGCTTGGCCATCTCATTGGGGGAGCAGGCCAGAGTAGCATGGCAGGAGTCAATGTGGATGACAGCTTGTCCCCCTGCTTTGAGTTTCTGAGCCCCGTGGCAGCAAACCCACTTCCAGGTGGGGTGGCCAGAAGCCACCTTCAGCATTCATCCCAAGCCAGGCTGCAGCCCATCTCTCAGGAACCAAAACCACCCACTTCTCCCTGGGGCTGTGCACAGGAGGGTCCTGCTCTGCCTTGCTACTCTGGTAGCACTTGCTAGCCTTAGTTTAACTCCAAGCATATAGAAAGTCATAATTCCTTGAACTTCATTGTGCTCAAAGTTACGGACATTTCTGCAAGCTGCTGAATTTAGGCAGTGGCATCTTTTGTTTTTCGAGGGCTGTTTGTCTGTGGCAACAGTAGAGCGAAGACAGATCCGTATCCAGAAAGCCTGTTGTTCTCATGTCACTGAGGGAAGGGAAGGAGATTAATGCAAAAGGTTTTATTGCATACAGCAGGCACAACAGTTGTTAGAAACAAATCAGTCTTAAAGGAATTAGAGGGTGTCAGAGAAATGTATCAAAAGAAACTTTGTTCACAAACTRGCCTAAGGGATCAAATGGAGAGGTAAACACCCATAGTATATTTCCAAAGACTGCTTTAAAAAAAACTGTGAAAAGGTTGTTTCCCATCAAAATCAATTTCACTTTTCCATCATTGCTGTTTTGGAGTCATTGTTTTTCCCAGGACCCTTGCTATTCACAGCAGCTTGTGTCTCTTGTTGCCATTCTCATCCTCCTGCTCCTCTGCAAGAGCCTCAGAGCAATGGGGTTGCAGCAACATCTCTGAATTTTGTGGGTTTTGTAAAGGTCAAGAAAAAGATAAGTCTTTCATTAGAATTCTTACTAACATACATTATAACGTAAGATAAATGATATTTGCACAGCAAAGAGTAACTAAAAGATAATGTTTATGCTTTCCCTCTTCCTCCAAGGAACATATATTTGTTTATATAGTCTTCGGGTTGTGTTCACTCCGTATTAGCATTTCATGTTCCCTCTGACTGATTCCTCTTTCAGTTTGAGTCAGTGGATGTGACCTTATGATGACATTTGCAGAGAGGCAGTGACTGCAGTAGCTGCAGGCTCTTCCAAAGCTCACTGGCAGGGCAGGTCTGGGCTGAGTCATCAGATGATACCTGAAATGGGGTTTAGGACCCTGGGTGCTGGGTGTTCCCCTTTGTGCTCATGTCATATTTCCAGAGGAGCGAGGACTCCATTTTGTTTGTATCTGAAGGGTAAAAGTTTTCTGTGAGGAGCCACTGTGCAGAGGTGGAAGTTGTACACTGAGCCGAAGTTCACCCTGACTTCAGGGTGTGGGTCAGGAGCCTTTAGCGTGGGATAAATTCCTCCAGAAAGGGGAATTATGTTCTGAGTAGAGTGATSTCAAACACCTACTTCTTTGCAGCACTGAAGTATTTAGGCAGCAGAGTCAGCAAGAAGTAATGTATATTGTATTCCCTACCCCTGGGTATGTGTGACATCCTGCACCTTTTCCCATACAAGTGCCTCTGGCTCCTTGCCTCTCTCAGGGTACTGGGGCCAAAGCAATCATTAGTTCTTGCAAAGGAAATTGAAACCATCTTCCCCTGTGGGAGTTTCTATCTTCTTGTTATTTGAACATGGATTGTATAGCAGGAGGCACAGGAGGGCTGCTTTTGGTTCTGGTGTTTGCATGTAATCTTTGGGAGTGTCTGATGGCAGCACAGCATGGCAACACTGAATGCAAAGCTCTGCTCACTGGAATATGATTGCAAAAGGTAGAGAGATGTGTGTCCTAGGTCTATGCTCTTAGTGAAATATGCCACCCAAAACATCTTGCTGTCTTTCTACAGTAAAAAAGTTCAGACAAGATATACGTAGCAAGGGAACAGTTCCAGGTAATTGGTGCACAAAGCGGTATGCTGTTCTGTGGCAAAGTATTGTAAAGATTTTCTGTCCAGGGACTGTTACTGTCACAACTAATCAGCATTTTCTTCCTTTCAGAACAGCCACCCATGAGCCAAGTGTTTGGGTGCAGTAGAGTTACTCATCATTGGTAGTTATAGGCTATGGACAAGAATACAGTTTGTGATAATATGTCCATTCTCACCTGCATTTCACCATGTGATGGCACATCTGTGGTAGATCTGCACACAGAATGAGTCTGTACTAAGCTCATTGGTCTCCCAGGATGCACAAATGAACTTTGTTTTCTCACCAATATCAGTTGCGTGATTCAGTTTTGTCTTAAAACAAAAGAGCACTTAGTAGAGCTGAAGGGCTACTTAATTYAACTAACGGAAGTACAGACTCTGAACAAACCCAAAAATTAAGGAAATGTTGAATGTGCTTTCCTAACCTGACTTCTGCTCACTATTTTGAGGAAACATGAAGAATAAAGCAAATCTTGGTGTTTATTTTGCCATTTGTTATTTTCATATGGTCATCCTTCTTTGTCTTCTCTTAGATTCAAATCTCTTTTATTGCGCCCTGTTTGTGAGACCTTAGCTGACTCCCCCATCAGCATGAGTTGGCTATTTCCATCATTTTCTATTTAAAGAGAAAGCAAACAGATCTAATATGCAGTGTCTGAGTTTGAAATCTGTCTTGGAAAATGGCGTAAATTTATGTATTTATTTTTGCAGGTGACATTTTGTAATCTCTTGGAATGTCTTGGGGTTAAGCTGAAAATGCAGATCCATAACTGTGCATGCCCCAGGGGAAATATTAACAAATCTGATGCAATGCTAGTAAATCATAATGATTGTTATTATCATGCTTTGGATGCATTGTAATAAAGCCACAACATCATTGTTTTATTGGAAAAAAAATCAACCTACAAATGTATGATTTCATTCCTGTATAGTAATGTTTCTGTAATTAATATTTCAAACTTCTGTGAGGTCTTCCTCTGAGGATACCAAAGTATTTCACAGATACTGATTAAATAAGGTCTTATTTGGCAATCTCTATCCATGTAAGTAGTCTTGTTGGCTTCCCATCTTTAAGGAATTTTGGACTCTTCTCCAAGGTTAATGCATTTGATTATTTGCACTTCACTAATGTAGAAAATGAGACACAGAGGAGTCAAATGATTTACTCAAGACAAAAGAAAGAGTTAGTGGTATCTGAAAATAGATCTTCTGAAGCAGAGTCCTGCGCTTTCATTGGAAAATGGTGCAGCAATGTTCACAGGAGCTCCAAATACATCAAAGGTGTACATGGGGCTTTGCAAGGAAACCCAGAAACGTGGGAGGGAAGGGAATTGCAGTGTGCTTGGTGTGAATGGCATGGGGAGCCACCTGCAACGTTCATAGCTGATGGGACCTTGAGCCTCAGTATCTTTTTTATAATCAAACAGTCCATCCTGGAAGACCTAGGCACCTTTGTCTCTGCCAAACGTGAATCTGCATCGCAATATCGGCATTTTTCCTTGAGTTCAGTGGGACATCAAGCTGGCCATAAGAGTGCCAAGGGTGTGGATCCAATGAGAGACTGCCAAAAATCAAGCAGAAGTGTTAAATGTGGGAGATATTCACTCTTGGTTTTAAGCCAAGGCTGGTTACAGTCTTAAAGTAATACCAGGAAAAAAAGTGCTGGGTGTTGTTTAAAAGTCACGGAGGATTGGCTGACATGTTTTCAAGGGCGTAAGAGTTTCATACCCTCTTGGTGACGACATCCAGGGCTCCTTTGCCTGCCACAGTAACTGCTGAATGTCCTTGACTTTGGACAAAACAACAGCCCTAGCACTAGTTATGAGGGGCAGATAGCTTTGCAGGCAGCAGAAAAGGTGGACGTGCCAGATACTGGCCAACCTGTCATGCTGGAGCAAGTCAGATCGAGGAGTAAGCATGGAGATGGAATGGTGCTGGTCCTGAAAGACTCTAAAAGCACAGCAGGTGAGTTGGAAAGGATCACCTATTGGTGGAGGATATGCTCTTGCTAAATTGGTTCCCTTCATGATTGCTCGTTAAGCCTTGGTCAGGAGGTGTTTATGCACTGACAGGGTGAGTACAGCTAGCCTGAGGCTCAACAAGGTACTCGGAAAGGAAACCAGACCCATTGCAATCTAGGCTTTATTCTCTTTATGTGCAATGTGTTGCCAGGGGAATCAGTGCAGCAGGAGCTGAAGGAAAAAGCATAGACATCATTTTGATACTGTATTATACTGTTTCCCTTCATTCATCATATTAGCTGGACAAATACATAGAAACATTCCCAAACTGAGTAGTATCCCCATGTTCCAGCTAATCCAACAGTGACAATTCTTCTGTATGTGCCTGACTGTTTTCTCCTAGGTCATCCCTGGATCAGTGCTATCTCCCCCTTGGCCAGCTTGCCCTCTGCCAGATGTGGGGAAGATGGCTACCCTTTCACATTTATGGCCTCAACGAGTCTGAGAGAGGGTCTGTCGTTCACATTTACATGGTACAAGAGCAGTTCTTTTCCAGTAGTAAGCTCTTACAAATACTACTTGGAACAGATTCACAGCTGCTTTTGTCATCTTTTGGAATCCTGAAGTCTCAAACTTGTAGCCTTAAAGATATACGAACCACTCTCAAACATCAACAGATACCCATATAATGTTTGCCTGTTTTGTTTAACAAGGAGCAGCTAAAAGAAAAGTAAATTGAGCTCCCTTCTCCTCAAGTAAATAAAACTCTCCAGGACAACATATTTTACTTCAAAATTATAAGGCAATTTTTTTTTCTCTTTAGGTTCCAGAAACATGGCCATATATGGTCTACTTGTCAGGGACAATAAATAATGATGTAATAGAAAGGTCAACTTTGTGTCATTTAGCTACAGGATGCTTGATGAAGTGAAGTTCTTCAGATAATGCAACAAAGAAGAACTTTAGGTTGGGTAAAAGTTTCTGTCGTGCATCTTCGAACAGGAAATCTGAGATTCAGAACAACTTATACTTTGGCTTGTATTCGCTGATCATGGGGTGATCCAGAAATAAACTCCAGGCTTCAAAGCGAGAGCGTTTCAAAGCTGTCCTGCAGTTGATCGAAACATCCAGGCAAAGCAGGGAGATGAATACCAGCGAGGATTTTCTGAATTAAGACTTAATCAAGGAGATAACCCATTTCAACAGTATTATTACCCTTTTATTTCAGAACAAAAAGGTAATGCAAATATGCATGTTTTGTCATTTTCAATCTGTCAGTTTGCTACATCTGTGCAAATATTTATTCCTATAGCAGTTTGTAACCTAACACCTTACATAGATAGTCTTGGGAGTTTTTGTGGTTTGCTTTTGGTTTTGGTTTTTTTTTTTTCAAATAAGCCATAAAACACTCACTGGTGTTAAGCAGAACTGTAGCTCTGCCATTTCCTTATTTTTCTTTTACTTGCAGGTGATGCTTATATCTTTGTCCCTAGAATARCTTGCTCAGAAATAATTGTCGTTGTTGTGACAACATGCTAAGGTACAACGTAGTGTGCAAGGCACAGTGTCAGGGGAAAAAAATTACATCAGCAAATGTAATAAATTTATAAATTTCCAGCTGGTATGACACAAAGCTAACATTGCACTGATTGCTTTGTGAATTAATGCTTTCTGAGAAGAAATAAAAGCAGGTGTATGGATTTCCAGCAAAGAATTTGCAGAGAGTCACAATTTGCTGACATCATAACATATGCCAGACTGACAGGTGACCTGTTTTGACAGCTGGGGCTGGACAAGGGGATTTGTTTGCTTGGAGGATTCTTTTGGGAAGCCTGGCTTTGCTCCTTCAGCACTGGGCTAGAACTTGAGCGGTTTGCATAAGCTGTCATTACAAAATATATTTGCCTGTTGCCGCAGATGGACAACATGAGGTGCCATTCTTCTAACGTCCCAGCTCTGGCAAATCTGACGGGCACTGAAGTCCTTCTGGTTTTAAAAAATCATTTGCTTCCCAGCAGTAGTTATCCAATATAATATCCTTTGAGAACTGCAAAGATTTAGCTGGAAACTGACCTAAAATACAGCAAAAACGTGAGTACTTTAAGTACTGCAAATTGGCCTAGTTTCCATTGCCAGCAGAGGATTTGGCCTGAAAGGTGCCGCAGTAAGAGCTAAAGTGGAGGCTTGGTTTACTGTGAAGACTTCCAGCCGTGTTTACCTTCCCCTTGTGTGTGCTCCTGRTGCTTTCAGAAGTAAAAAAGCAAACACATGGAAAGGCAAACACGTATCTGCAGAAGCTGGGGCTCCATCATTCCTTGCAAAAAGCAAAATGAGCAAGCCGCTCCTCTTCTCTCTCTTTTGCATCCTCCAAAGACCTGTTTTTGTTTTTAGAAATGTGGTTTATCGCACCCTGAGCCATAAATACTGAGGTCCTGCATTGAGTTACAAGCTGACTGGGGTAAACTCAGTGCAAAGGCAGGCAAAGTCCCTGGCTCTGCTCTCTTAATGACCTTGTCACTCACCTGCCACCCTCCTCTGACAGCAATAAGTAATTCTGCTAATTCTGCTGCCTGGGAGCTATTGAAGGAGGACAGGCAGCCTTGCTAAGCTTTTCTTTAAGGAAGTGCTATCAATGGGGACCAGTTGTTTCAGATGCTAATGGTATTGAATCGCTCAGTTCTGCATGTTCAAAGCCAGCTGTAATCCTTGTTGTTTATTTGTGTTGCATCAGGGATCAGAGGCCCATTCTCCCAAACACTGCATGTTGACAGAGCTTGTAGTCCAAATATAATAGCAACCTAATTGTGTTTGTCTGTGGCTTTTGCCATAATGTGAGTGGTTTCTAATAGTCACCCTGGTGAGTAGTACCTTTGGTTTCGAAGATCTGCCAGGTACAGCTGCTCATTACGCAGGACAGAGCGTCACAGCCTGGTCCTGGCACAAGCAGTTCATTTCCAACCTTACCTTCTGGTCATTGGGTGCAGCTAAGTTACCTCTGTGTGGCACAGCCCTGATTTCTACATCTAAATAAACAAACTCTCACTGAAATAGGTATGCCAAAATTAAGAATCAGGATCAGGCCCTGTGTGGAAATGATGATAAATTTAGATCCAGAAGATCTTGTCAGACTGAGCTATTAAATGGCAGCACAGGCAGCAGTATTCTAAGACATGTCTCTGCCAAGAGAGCTCACTAACGAAGCCATTTAAACCTGAAGGCAAAGCAACCTCTAAGGAATAGTAAGGGCACTATACCCACAGCTTTAAAAATCAGGTTCTGCTCTTACAGCACATGCAATGCTGTGTGCTACCTGCGTGTGAGGATGGGCTCTTGGGCTGCCAGAGAAATGCAGGGAACAGCCAAACATTAATCCCCCCCAAAAAACCTGAAGTTAGGGTGAAGAGTAAACCCAGTATTGAAATTATAGATCTGATTCCAATACTTTAAACCTACAGTGAGCAGGCTTACAGCAAGCAAATAGATTCAAGCTGCATTTAGAAAGACCACTTTGGCTGGATCTTACTTATCCGRACTGGTTCAACCACTCCTAGCAACAAAGATAGTGATTTTTTTTCACACCTTCATTACAGAACCTTATAGCACATTAGTATAGTGGGCTTTCATAAGGCTGTGGTAGTTCACCACTGGCCACAGATGGGGTTACTCTAGCCCTGCTGTGTCAGCTGGGCCAGGGTAGGTGCGGGCGGGTGCAGCAGCGCCAGGCAATGCCACCCAGCTCAGCTGCAGCGAAAGAAGGCTGCGTTGCATTAGCCTCCAGCTGAGGGCATGCGCTCGGCCTGTTACCGCAGCTCRGCTGGCTCACTGTGGCTTGTTACAGAAATAACTTGAACCAGTGCCTGAGCCTCATGGCTCTGCAGCTTCAAACAAAAGTATCTCCAGGTGGAAGGGGAGGGCGGTGGCTCTGCTCTGCTTKGGGCTGAGGCATGGGGAGCTGTATGGAGGAGGCACGTGTCATACCTCCTGCCAAACTCAGACACACCACGCAGGTCAGTCTGAGGTAGAGGAGACAGGYGGAAGGAAGCAAGAACAGCTTGAAGCCCAACTGGAACCATCTCTAATAGGGGTCAGGACAGCCAAGGCTGTCTTTGGCTGTCAGGACCAACCCAAAAGCTCCTGCAGCCCCAGGATGTGACCCTCACACCTTCATTGGTGTTGTGCCAGTTAGATGAGCAGAACTGAAAGCTTTTTCTATTTTGAGCCCCACAATGTTTCTTCCTTCAGGATGAGTCAGTGGCGGGAGCTGCAGCCAGCACT
This sequence comes from Oceanodroma leucorhoa, assembly GCA_030449065.1. Taxonomy (NCBI): domain Eukaryota; kingdom Metazoa; phylum Chordata; class Aves; order Procellariiformes; genus Oceanodroma; species Oceanodroma leucorhoa. The sequence continues at coordinate 5,331,453 of JASVER010000027.1, read as the reverse complement.
GTTGTTTCTGCACTCCGTGGGACTCCTGTCAAAATATTTAGATTAGTGAGGATCACCAAATGCAGGGGAGGTTCTCCCTTTTCTCTGAGAATGGGTGGGACCCAGTTAACCCGTACAAAGAATAAGAGGGTAAAATAGGAGTGATCCCCAAACTCAAAATCTTCCTTTTCCCTCCCTGTGCCTCAACAAGGTGTGAAACAAAAGAAGGAGGGAGGGAAAGATGTCCAGAAATGGCCTTTATACCTAGATCCATTGGGGATTTAGTGAGGCGCCTAAATCAGTTAGTTCCTCTGTGCCAGAGTGCGGAGTCACGTTGGCAGTGGTCTTCTGTATGCTCTTCAAAGCCTTGACTGCCCACAAAGGGACTCCAACACCCAGCTCAGAAGCACGGTGAGGCTGGACCCACCGCGTGCTCTGCCTCCTGTGCTGTCAGGATGCTGGCGGTGGGGCTGGGGAGGATAAAGAGAAGGGATCTGTGCCCCATGCTCCACTGGCGCAGGTTGCCCTTGAAGAGGAGCACTTTCATCTCCATTCTTGCCTCCTCCAAAGAGTCATTGTGCATCACCTCCATTAGGCACTTACGATCAGATCCTGCCCTCTCCATTAACTGCTTAGTTTAGGTCTCTGAGTCACCACTGGGGCCAGGTCCCTACATTTAGGCATTGCAGTGCTGGATGCTACAGACAAGCCCTCTGACTCCAGCCTGTGGGTTTCACACATCAACAGCGCACCAGTTACTGAGTACGTAGGCTGATGGACTACGTAAGTGCTGCCCAGCGTGCCAGGAGTTGAGCAAACCAAGCAGCAGCAGAAGCTGCTAGGAAAACAAAGCTGTGTCATGGTTTTTGGCCAGGTGCGGGCTGGAGCGCAGCCAAGGACAGGTACTGGAGCGGCTGGGGCACGGGGTGGGCAGCAGCTCTGTGTGGGAGCTATCAGYGGTTTGATGCCTGGGCTTGGTTCCTTGGGACAGCGAGGGTCATCACAGAGCTGAGACACACCAGCTCTCACTGGAGAAGGTAACCAACAACAGCCRTGAGAAATCTGGCTGAAAATAAAAAAAGAAAACCCAACAATATTGGGTTCCATTATTTACAGCAACAGAAGGTTTTATCGTCACAGTTTTCATGGCTGTAAAATACATCCTACATTGTTAAAAGTTATAATGTCAATCTGAAATCTGCTGGGCTTCCCTTTACCCTGAACTCTTCCCACTTCTTCTGGGGTGTGCTTGGCGTCTGAGGTGGCTGTTGATGTGGGAGATATCACCATTTCTGAAATGAAAAGTTTAAATCCAAGATTTTATGTTACTTATGGCTTGATTCAAGCACTTGCAATTTCTTCAAATYGTATTAGTTTGTTTTTTTGKTTTTTTTTAATTATAGTTAAAGAAATAAATATGAGTGTCTTGACATGCATAGATATGGCTCTGTTGCCACTTGGGGAGCTACCATTTCCTCCAGGTCAGGACCATCTCTTGGCCGTGCACACAGCAATGAGGACTGCTAGAGCAGAGCAATCTCCCGGCACAAGGCTYGCAGCGTGCTGGACCCCACTGCCATCGACGTGGGTGCGAGTCCCTGGGAAGCCAGGCTGCCCCGGGCACTCGGTGAGCCGGGGCAGAGCCCCAGCCTGCTGGGGAGAGCCGCCGTGCGGGGAAGGGGAGCTGAAGGCTTTGCTGTCAGTGGTGCCCGGTGTGGCAGGAGGCAGGTCCTGAGCAGCAGGAGGCTGGGTGGCTCTGCCAGCCTCACGCGTGCGGCTCTGCCGGGGGGCCCAGCTCGGCAAAGCCCACGGCCGGGTAGGGCAGGGCTGTGGGGAGCTGGAGACCAGCCCTGCTGTGGCATCGCTGGGGCAGGGACTGACAGCCCCAGGGTGGGGGGCAGGCAGATTTGTCGGCAGCCACGCTGGTGCACTCAGCCAGCCCCTCGCCTCTCTGCGCCTGGGCGACRTGCCTCCACAGCACCTTTCTGCTGGCTCACTCTCCTCCCTGCCCTGTCCACAGGCAGCTTGTAGCCATTGCTCCACATCCCAGCATTCTCCATTATTTTACACAGTTCTTGCTCACTGGTGTGCTTATAAAAAGCAAACCTATTACCCCTTGGTTGTCAACKTAAAAGAGGCAAGCTTTTCCATCTCCTCCCATGAAATAAGCCCTTGGCTCTTGAATGCTGCTAGCCAGAGTGCTCTCTGGCATCCAGGTGGGATCTTGCTAGAGCATCGAACCATTCATGGCATTAGTACTTCCCTATCACTGCTGGAAATACCACAGTATTTTGGGTTGTCTCTGCCTTTTTTGAGTCCACGCTCCCGTGATGGTTCACAGTCATTCTGTGATTGCTGAGCGTGTCCTGATGTTTCCCCCTTCTCTCATTTCTAGCTCTCAGTTTTTACATGAGAGTCTGACCATAAGTCTTAAAGCTCATGACCGTGAACTTTGTTATGTGAAAAGCAAAAAATCAGAAGTGAAACTGAGCAGTGTTGTGTTGCTCTCCTAGCTGAGTGAAACAAAGAAAGTCACTTCAAAGAATAGCTTTGCATGTTGCTTGAGAGATCTCCAGATAAGGTGGAAAAAATTACTTCACGAAGTCTCTTTACACTTCATGGTGGACAACCTGCCCTTGCAGAAAACCAGCAGGCAGACAGACAAACCTCTTCCCTCAATTTTCTGCAGTTAGAACAAGAAATAAAACCAAAAAAAAACTAACAAAAAGAGATGTCCATTGGCGTTCTCCTAAATAAATTAATTTCAAAACTGTATCTCTTTAATCTCATGGGGATTTCCTTCACCTATTTTTCTCTTGAGCTGTGGTAACCAGAATAAGTAGACAAAAACCTGCCTTGCTTGCAGCAGCTCCCTTCCCTTTTTTAAACACCAGCTAACTCAGTTACTTCTGTGTGATAGCAGGGAGTTAGTTCATTAAGTTTACATGCAGATTTTAGCTGATAATGTTCTCTCCCTGGTGCAGGATTTCTGAAGGGTTTTCCGGTGAGTCTAACCAAGAGGCAGAGCTGAACAAAAGCACAAGATAGTTGATTTTCTTTCTTTCATTTTCCAGATTTTGATGATCACAATTTCCTTTTACAGGAAAGCAAAAAAAAAAAAAAAAATGGCTACAACGGCAGCAAATACTCAGAGACAAATGATAGGCTRTGAGGAATACAGTCTGTACAGTAGCTTGAGTGAAGACGAGCTTATAAAGATGGCCATCCAGCAGAGCTTGGAAGAGGACCCCGTGGGTCAGCCAGCTGCCCAGAGCCACCAGAAGTCGATGGTGGCGGGTCCCGGTGAGGCGGCCACCCCCAGCCGCGCCGGCAGCCACAACCCGCCCTACCACATCTACCCGTGGCAAAGGTGAGTGAGCGCCTGCCCCAGCTGCGCCGTCCCGACAAACACCCTGCCCGAAGAGCCAAACAGCTTCCCCTGTCTAAACACATGCTTTCTAATTAGCTTTGCCGAGCGGCTGCTCTGCGAGTCTGTCACTAGTTTGAAAGCCGGAGTCTGCTATACATCCGATGAGGTCAACGATTTACGCCCTCACAACGAAATGAGAATTTGCTTGCTGTTGTCTCTTTTAAGCAACAAATAAAATCAGAAAAGGGGCACTGCTACAAGCTCTCCTGAACGAAAGAAAGCCCGCTGAAGCCAGCGGCTCCTTCCCCCCSCCCGGGGGCACACTGCATGCCGGGCTTAGGTTTCGCCAGGGAGGGAGCACAGCATTTGTTATGGGAAAACATAGGAGAGAGGCCAAAAACAGGCAACTAAAACAGTGTGAGCTGGCTACCTTTTAGATACTGCAGACTTTAAAGGATGTAGTAATTTCAGATCAGAGTCTGACCTCAAGCACACCACTCTCAGCCAAGAGCAGCTCCAGACACCAAAGCGTGGTGGCATCTCCCCCGCCGCGATGCTGGGCTGTGGGTTACAGAGACCTACTGACAGTTTCCAAACCAGACATTGTTCTCCTTTCATTTTTTAGAAGGCAGATTTCTCAAGGGGGGCGGGGGGAGGAAGAGGTTACAAAGTCGCCCCAAAACCAAGGAAGGTATAGAAAAATATCCTTTTAAACTATTTTTTTTGTAATAAGCTGGGAGCAACTGAAGTTTTGTTCCTCCTTCTTTCTCATAACTCCACTGTCCTCTGATGCCCCACTCATTACTACCTGTGATTGTTTGGTTTCCAAGGCTGGGAAACTGGGGACGATTTGACGAGCCGTAAGCGTGTTTCATAGCTGCGGAATCAGGATGCTGTACAGCGGGCAGTCCTGCTCCCATCAAAGGTCGTGGCTTCTCGATGTTGCTTCCATGCACTTGTACTGGCAGCTCTGCTGCAGGGACCCGATGTGGGGGACAATAAGGGCTTCCCTGGCCATTTGGTCCTGTCCTTTGACACCTGCTATTTTGGCAAAAGGCAGCATCTGCAGTTCTGTGCATTAACCTCAGCCCAGCAGCTTTTGACCTCCCACTGGAGGGAAAACCTTTGCAGCTTGTAGCTCCAGATCTGTAGCATTGCTGAACTCTTCTGCCACCTGGGAGAGCCGGGCTGGAAACGGAGCCGGCACCCGGGGGCCCTGGGTCCTCCTCYGTGCCCGCCTCTGACCTGCTTGCGTGGCACTTCAGAGGTAATGAATGTCACCTCGCCTCATGCCTGCTTCCTGTGCGGTGGTGGTAGGGTTAACCTCACTGTTGTCTTATATGGTCATTTGAATCCCCTGACGCTTCCTCAGAGGGCCAAAAATAATCTCAAGCGGAGCGAGCAGCTGAATCCAGCACAGAGCAAGCCGTGGCCATCTGCTTTTATTCAAAGCCCTGACCAGCAGGCTTTTTCGCTCTGTCTCCGTGGATGTGTATCTCTGTTTCTGCCTCAACATGACCTGTTTCTCCTATTCGGAGTATTTCTCCTTATTTCACTCATGTCATCGCCACTCCAGATTGGCAGCCCAGCCGAGAGGCCATGCTCAGCCGTTCAGCTCAGGGGCAGCCTGGGGGGTCAGGCGAAGGTACGACGGCAGCCTGTTCAGCACGTCCCAGCCCGTGTAAGTGCCTCCCTCCCCTGCTTTCCCCCGCGGTCAAAACAAGCCTTGCTACCCACTCTCCCCCTGAGCCAGCTCTTCTGGGTGGCGATGGTGTCTGGTGGGGGGGAATGGTGGTGTTCATCTGGAGGAGTTAATGAACTTCTTAGAGGGGTCTTGCTGATACCTGCACTGCACCCTYGCTGCCTTCCCACTCTTCATTCCGACCTCCCAGCTGCCCCCGACCATGCCCAGGCTCTTGCGGGTGACCTATCCCAAACCTCCCTTGTTATCTTCTCCCCCTTCATCCCTCTCCATCCCTCCAGTGCACGTGTCCTGGGGACTCTGGGTCATTCAGTAGCTCTGAGGTGACAAGGACAGCAGGGAAGGGATGCCTGCGCTGTGGTTTATTTATATAGGCTGGCTCCCGCATCAACACGGTAGATGAGGCAGGCAGGTGCTGATAGTAACTGCATTGGTATTAAGTTCACAGTTCAACGGTGGGGAGGGGTGGGGAAAACAAACATTCTACTGCAGTATATAAACAGGGTGAGAAAGTCCATTCCTTCAAAGCAAATATTTTACAAATGCTCCCAATATGCCATGCCTGTTCCCAGCAATACCTGCACTGTCCTGCCACACTGAGGAGAGCTGCTGGGGAGCCAAACCACATCTTACTTACCCAAGGAGGAAACCAGCTTGACTGACTTTGATCCTCCTGGCCACGTTTTGCTGTTGGCAGAGACCGTATATAGGCTTAGGTGAACACAGTCATGGATAAGGAAAGCAGACAGGCAAGGGGGTGGCCCGAGATCTGCCCCAGTGCCTGTGTGTAGTGGAAATGTCTGGACCAATGATGGGTTTATTACAGCTCTCTGCAGGGCAGAGTAGATGCATGTGCCTGCCTTTAGCTATTAGGAGAAGAGAGGAAAGTGTTGTAGGCAGCACTTCTCTGTGTCCTGCAGAAAACTCTTCCCTGCCTTTTTTATCTACCCAGTTCAAATCCACTTTGTTTTACCCATCTTACAAGTCCCTCCCTGGATGCACGGTTGCAGTGACTACCCCTCCACCACTCTTCTTCCTTTCATCCTTCACCCAGCTCTACAGTCTCCCCCACCTCACCCTACACCCTGGCTGATCCATCTGTCCCTGGCTCTCCACTGACATTGCCCACCCTGACATATGTGAAAACCTCTTCCTGCTGAAACATGAAGCCTCCCCCACCCCCATCACCTGCCAGCTCCCCTTGGCCACACTGAAATCCCATCCTCTCATTAAGTACTCTGCACACCTTGCATGCCGCTACTCTCCTGCTCTGGGTTCGATGACTGGAAGGCAGGCTTTTCTTCTGCATCACATCATAGCTCAATAGAGTTCAGTCCACAACAAAGGCTGGGATAAGGCTGATAAGCTAGCCCTCCTCTACTGCCTGGTGAGAGCAAAAATGTGGCTGGGAATCCACAGGAGAGGACGATGGCATGACTGTTTATAGCACTGGTCTCAGAGGCAGGCAGGRATGATAGTTGGCTTCACCTGGGGAGATGTTGTTCCTTCATGCTACCTGCATCTCACCAGGCTGCTAGGAGAAGAAGGAGCTCCCTGAACCTTCCTGTGCCCCACTGAACCTTTTCTGCAGCAGTCAGAATTGACCCCACCATACATCTCTTCTGCAATGAGTATTTATTATCTTGGCTACTGGCCTTTGAAATACAGTAGTTCTTTTGATTTGCCTATAAGGTTAAGATTTCATCAGATCTTCAGGCTTCCTCCATAGTTCTAATACTCATTTTTTCTATATCTGATGAAATCCAAGCAGCAGAATGTGTTGGTTTTTTATAAAAGCCAACTATGAGCCAGGCAGAAAACAAGGATTTCACATGGAGATTCATTAAACTTTCTGTACTGATCTGGAATTTGCTTGGCTAAAGCATCTACAGCCTGGTCCAGCAAACCCCCTCATCTTACTCAGGAATCATTTAAGGTCAAGGAGCCCGACAGAAGTTTGCTTCATTCAACATCTGAGGGCTCAAGCAGAATAGTAATTGATTCTTCACACATTTTTAACCCTAGCACAGATCTGAGGTACCCTCTGTGTTCACTGAGGTCTCAGCTAAAGTGATTCACCTTGCATTTGCTGTGTGCCAGCCACATGCACAGACTCCTGCATGGCCCACCTGGCATGCAGTAACTCATTAAGTGCTGGTAACTCTATCGTGTGCCCGAATCCCGAGGTCGCAGTGAGCAGCCCTGCGTGTGTAACATGAACCTTTGCACAGAAGAACAGATTGTTTCAGCAGCCTTGTGCCAGAGGCTTTCAAAGACGAAGATCCCCCACCTCCTCCTCCTCTCCCAGACAAACATGCCAATTGTTGCTGTTAACTGACTTCAACAAAATGCTCAATTTCAAACACCTATATCAAAATCTATTATCTATACGAAACTAGCAGTTTTAGTTTTAGTCCCCAGGGTACTCTAAATAGTATGGAGATACAGCAGTGTCCCTGGGTCCTCAGCCCAGCAGTTAACAGAAGGTCAGTCAATTCCTCCTGCCTGGGCTGTGGCCAAGAAGGCAGCTGCCTGGTCTTGCTGTTATCTCCTCAGGCAAAACGCCTGGCTTTGTGTCCCATATCTCCCCCCATTCCAGTGTTGCTATTTTTGTGACTCTGCTGTCTTGAGATCACTGCTTCCAGCTAAGAGAAGGAGCAAGTGGCACTAAGTACTTTTTCACCTGGGAAATGGTGTGTTTTCCCATTCCTTGGCACCTGTGTTGTGTTCTCCTGCTTCCACTCCAGGACCTGAGTTTATCCTCAGAGAAGCAGCTTGGTGACTTTTCTATTAGTGCTAATATCAGTGTTTATGGCACAGATTGGGTACCTCTGGGCAAGCTGAAATTAATGATGCCTGTGTGAGTTTCAGCCTGTTGGTCTGTCCAGCCCCTGCAAGGCAATGAAATCCAGTGCTGCTCCTGTAACCGCACTAAATGCAGAGGTTGTACCAATGATCTGCTTTGTGAGGACTCCTATGCTGAGCTGCCCATATTTTTCTGTCTCTGATCTCACGCTGTTGTGGCAGTTTAGACCTTCTGTCATAACCAGAGTTTCTGGTTGTTCCCATTATCACAGCTCTGCATGACCTTCATCGCATGCTGTATTCCTACCCTGGCAATGCTAATAGTCTCCCTGAGACATGCACCTCCCTCCCCAGTCTCTCTGCCTTCAAGGCTGCAGGATGCTCTCTTTAGCGTTAGTTCAAACGACAAACTCGCCTACGTTTTCAACATCCTCTTGTTCTCTGTCTCTGAAAATATAGCCCRCATTCATTTATTGCAAGTCCCCATTAGAACTGGAAAAATGCTTCTTCCTTTGCGGTCCTGGAGCTTAGCCATTTATTTGGTGGCTACCTCCTCCCAGCACAACTCAGCAGGAGCACGAGCGGGTGCTAGCGCTGGAAGGCACAGCACAGCACCCTGCACAGGGCCGCTGCCCGCCCTGCCTGCGAGGTACCAGCGCCCTGCCTCTGCTGCGCTGCCGGCTGCCTCAGCTGGGCTGGAAGGAGGGAGGCAGGCCCTGCTGCAGGCACTGCTGCTCCGTGGTACGGTGACTGCCAGGCAGCGTCGTGACTCCAGCAGAGCGGGGAGTCCCGCAGGGGCTCCCGCTGTTGCTCTGCAGAAGGACTGGTGTGCCCAGGTCAGCCCTGCTCTGCAATTGCTCTTACGGAGGTCGGAGAAATGGGGTGCTGCCCGGACTGTGCAGAATGCGTGCTTGGCAAAGGGAAGGTTTGTCAGAGCAAAGCTCGCTTGTAGGCTGCTCATTGTGTCTCACTTCTGGGTGGCATGGAGCACACTTCATGCCTTTTGTAGATTTTCACAGTGAGCCTCTTCTTGAAAGCTTCAGAATTAGGTAACATCAAAAAACATGACTTTCACATTATTTTTATTTTCGCTGCTAAACACTGAAATACTACTTTAACACTTTTCAGTGATTCTACACATTTCGATGACTTTCTACTCCAAAGAGACTTTAAAATATTCCCTCCCTTCCAAATACTTTTTCATTCCTTTTACTCCCTGTGCCTAAAAGTTACTTGGTCCTGTGGAGCCTGACAATGGTTTGCTGGGTTCAAATGGACTGTAACATGAACGACATCGCAGCTTGGCACCAGGTCCCAGTTGGGGTTCCAGAGGCCCCTGACTGTTGCAGTCACTTGGGGAGCTGCTAACTTGGCTAAGAGGTTTGCAAGAGTGGACTTGCCRACAAAGCTAATGGGTCTGCTCCCAAGAAGGCTTCTAAAGACCAGATTTTCAGAAGTGTCCAGCACCTAACATGTCTTACTGGGACACCAAAGGCACATTTTTGAAGGTCTGTAATGTCCAAAGTGGTTATCATTTCTGAAAATTTGAGTACTCAATGCTGAAATAACAGCTGGGGATCTCTGGGGCATGGTCACGAAGGGCAGCTCAGAATTTCATTTGGGTGAGTGGATATTTTTTTTTTAATCCTCCCTGGCTGAAGAAAGGAGAGCCCAGACCACCGCTGTAATATTCACATGATCTAACCAGAGCTCCCCCTTCTTCATAACTGGTCCAGCTAACTTCTGAAAACAGGCTTGCATAAGAGAAATAGGAAGTATCTTTAAAATACAAGAACAAGATTTGTGGAGAATTTATGCTTTACGGCTAAGCCACCTGCAAACCAAGGTTAACATTTTCCTCAGGGATGAACAGGGGCAACTCTCTTCAAAACTGATCTTGTTTGAGAGATTTCATATGGAAACACCTTGCCATATGGGAGGTTGATGTAATTATCACAGCCATGGACAGTCACAGCAGTGTACAGAGCACTGGTAGAGCTCATCTCCCTCAACTGCAGATATCTAAAATATAAATGTTTTTGTCAGAGAATAGTCACACCTCCACTTTCCTTACACTCCGCAGAAAGAGATCAGCACCTCCAGCCAGTGATTCTTGTGTTGTGAATGGCCAAATTAGAGCAGGCAAATTTTACCTCCACAGGCCCTGGAGCAAGACACCTTAGGGCCACAAATACTTATTATATAGGCTGTAGGGGTTCACTATTTTGGCCAAATGATACAGTGATGTTGCTGAAAAAAGCTTCTCGGTAATGAAGGAAGCAGTAATCAGGTTTTAATCTTGTTTTAAAGAGAACTTGACCCTGTAGTGGCAGCAATCAGGGATGGAGATGAAAAAGCAGTATGTAACATGATGAAATCAGGAAAAGACCTTTCTGAACCTAATAAGGACGGCTGGATACCCCTCCATGAAGCTGCGTACTATGGCCAAGTGGGTTGCCTGAGCCTGTTGCAAAAAGGTCAGTGAAGTTAAAACTAATTCATTAMAAAAGGGAGAAGAAGAATATGGATAAACTAAAAAGCAGAATTAGCAGCTGCCCAATCCTTGCCTGGGACCATGTGTGAAAGTTTTTATTCAGCCTCTCTGAGTATATATTAATTTCACCTTCTCTTTGAGACTAGGTTTCCAGACTGAAGCCTCTAAAAGTTAGGCTCTTCAGGAGAAAATTTTATCTGGAGAGATATTACCAAGCCCTGGATTTCTCACAGTAAAGCCTTGTAGCTAAGCTCTCGGCTGTTGTGAGCTGCTCAGCTGCCACAGCTGACAGCAATTACCGCAGGTCCCACTAGCTGCAGATCCAGCCCAGCACCTCTTTGCTGGTGCTTGAAGGTGGTTAACTGCTACAATTTGTTTTCAAACTGCTACTGAAGAGCAGTTACTCAGCAGCTTTCTGCACCGCTATGGTGATGCCTGAACATTTTAATCTAAGCCGGTGACTGATTTAGATACTTAATCTGAGTTATAGTAACGTTGGTATATTCTTAACTTACTTTGATCATGGAAAAGAAGTAGATAACAAAAACTCACCTAAAACTCCAAGGATTCTGACAGGTGATGGTGCTGCAGATACTTGTGTACTTACTACATGCCATGACTTTGGGCTCGCCGTTTATTCACAGCATACCCCGGCACAATCGACCAGCGCACACTCAACGAGGAGACAGCTCTCTACCTGGCCACCAGCCGGGGCAACCTGGACTGCCTGCTCACCCTGCTGCAGGCTGGGGCCGAGCCCGACATCTCCAACAAGTCCAGAGAAACACCACTCTACAAAGGTGAGTGGTTGTGTTTCCAGGGGTGCTGAGCTCTTCTGGCACCACCGAGGCAGAGCTGCAGGTGCTCTTGTGATGTGGGGCTGAAACTCAGCAATTAGCTCCCATTTTGCACCTACCTGTACCTCCTATGTCTGACCTGACATGCCACGGCCTCTCTTCTCATCCACATCGGAGGCAGGATTAGTGGCTGCCCTGCGGGCTGCAGCATGGTGCTGAGGGTGGGGGGGTGGTGCTTAGTGGGGCCCTAAGCACAGGGTATCTGCACAATGTCCCAAACTTACGGGAAACAGAAAGCTGGATAGGTCAGGAATATGTATACTTTTCTAAACAGTAGGACCTAAGTAGCTGTTAGAGGTGGGAGTACGGTAACTGTAGACATGCCAGTGATTCATATACTGTGTGGGCCAGGTCAGGCTATGTGCTATGGGAGATGCATAAAGTCATAAACAATTCAGTGAGGTAGATAAAGTATTTAACATGGACATATAACTTTGCTGCTGGTCAGAGAGAACACTTTCTTTACTAGAACAGCATTACATTCATGATATCACAAAGATTCAGAGAAGGAGATGATCTCACACACCTTTGTGTCCCTTCCCCTTTTATTGACTGCTCCTGCCATGACTATTTTTAGTGCTCTAAAACGTTAGAAAGCACATATTACTGGTTTCAACAGTAATCTTGCCTCCAACTTTGGATGCCTGACATGAGAGCTGGTCAGTTTAAAATGTCTTAGTTTTAAAACTCTGGCTTACAGTTAGCTGAAGGAAAGCTGTTCAACTGTACATTAAACATGCAATAGTGGTAGTAGTAGTACTCGTAGTAATAACAATAACAATAATATGAAAGCACCCTTTAGCCAGAGAAAACCTGTTATTAAGTATGTGCTAGTGTTGATGCAAAAATCTTCTGGTTTATCCTCCAGCAAAAAAGGACTGAAAAAATTATCATAACAAATTACTCATCCCTAGTATGGAAGCAAATTAAACTCTGCAGGGCTGTGCACAGGTAATTACAGCAGTGCCTAATCGGATAGTTGCTTACAGGACTCATGAGTTACACCCGTGTATGGGAGAGGAAGCTATGGCAATGTCCCAAAGGAAGAATGAAAACCAAAAGGCAGGACATCTGTGAGAAAAAGACACTATTATTTTAAAGAAAAAAACAATTGCTATGGAATGTGCTGGTCTGTCTTTCTGCACATTGTGCAACAAATGCTAATTGGGGGTTGTAAAAGTGGCTGCTTATTGTAGGTACTTTTAGTTTGGGGTCCCACAGTAAAATTGTGTAAGGAAGCCTCATGATTTGGGATTCAAAAAGTAATGGAACAAATTGGTAGAACAAAAATCAACAAAATACTATTAATTATCAAGAAAATACCTTTAGCTCAGGATGGTCCTGAACTAAATTGTTGCAGGCCGAGAGAGTGCTACTGACTCACACCATTATTGTTTTCTAAGGATCCTTTTCCAGCCACTATTGGTTTGAGCTTTTTTTTATTTTCTTGTCTATATAGAGCTTTATCTGCAGTCCAGGGCAGTAAGATACAGTCAGTTTATAAGAATTTGGAAAGACAGTGTTCAGGTCATGTGATTTCTGTAACATGTCTGTTCTTCATAAATTATCTCCTGCACCTTATCACCTCCCTGTGTCACTGTGGTATCCAGTTGCTACAAACGTGCTGGGCTGGATTCCCCTCAGTACCAGGCTTGGCACAAGTCCTGCACAGGACACTTAGCCTCCACCACATCCCGGTTGAAGAGTGGCTTCACTGCCAAATCTTTTATGAGCCCCAGACAGTGTCATTTGGCAACAGCCTTGGCCCTCATATTGACCTAGATGGATCTTTGGTCTTACTCACTATGGCCTAGTTGTACTATATTGCCTTCTCTACATGAAATGGATACCACAACACCCAGAATCTTTTTAAAAGCCTGTCCTAATCACTTCCCTTTTTTCCAAAACAGCCTGTGAGCGCAAGAATGCAGAGGCCGCAAGACTCCTGGTACAGTACAATGCTGATACCAACCATCGTTGCAATCGAGGATGGACTGCTCTCCATGAGGCTGTTTCCCGAAATGACCTGGAGATTATTGATATCCTTGTGAAAGGGGGTGCCAAGATTGAGTCTGCAAACGCCTATGGGATCACTTCTTTATTTGTGGCAGCTGAGAGTGGGCAGCTGGAAGCTTTGAGATACCTGGCAAAATGTGGTGAGTACAGTTGTGCTGTTACATGCCTTTACTCATTTCATTCTTAATATTTCAAAGTTCCCATTAATTCTACCTGGGTCAGTTTTGCTGTCTCTGAAGACTAGGCGTAGCCTGCAGAGGTGCTGAAACCCTGTTGCTCCAGATGGCTGAATTGCGTTGGGTCTTTCAGAGAGCGTGGTCTAGACACATGCGCTTCTTCAGCATTCATTCATGGTCACCTACTTTGGGAAGTAATATGGTGCTCTCTAATTGCATTGCCTGACAGCTTTCAAAACCCATATTGCTGCACACATGCAGCCTAAAATCCAATCAGTCATAAAAGACAACTGTAGGTGGTAATAAATGACAGAAGTTGAACATTAGCCAACCCCATCTGCTCATGAACATGTGCAATAATGGGCAAGGTTAGCTCTCCTCCACTAATGAATTCTGCTGAAAATTCATAAAAGTACAGATACAGTACAATTGTATAGTTAACGGATTTACACCAAGGAGAAGCAGACTCGCTCTCCCCCATGTGTATGTGTTCAAACATATAAACAGAGTGAATTTGATTCTTGTTTATACTAAACCTACCTTTTACTGCTCCACTCATGTAAACCAGATTTACAATAAGCACAACATACTTTACTACTATTCAGAGACATATTTTATTTTCACTGTGGGCTAGTATCTTCAATGTAGGTAAGATCAGGGTCCTGCACTTGTAAAACAAGAGCTAAACAGTGATGAAGATAAGAAAAACTTCTGAAGCCATTAGTATGGCTAAGATAGATATGAAAGTTGCAGAACAAAAAATATGTTCTGCTGTCCAGCTACATAGTCAAGTCAGTTTTATATGACCAGTTAGCCCATCACACTGCCTACAATTTTAGAAACTAAGCCAGAACGTGATTTGTGTTTCAACTTAGATAGATATTAGGATTTCCTTAAAGTTCAATTTTGAGAAAAATACACAGGAGAAAATCCAATAAAACTGTCCAGTTGTTTCAAGCCCTGAAAAGCTCCTCTGAGAATCCCAGGAATGATATCTCTGCATTGTTTACGATGAGCAATGTTCATCATAAAAAGGGTTTCTTTTTAATTTCTTTTTCATTAGGAATGTAGTCCCGTGTTATGTTTTGTCACTGCAATTCTCCTGATGTTTCCAGCTACAACATCTTCAAAGGGCCAAACACAACACAGATGTTTTAGTTTGGGGTGAGAGCACAGGGAAATGTTCTCTTTGACAGGGAGTTTTCATGATCAAAAGGGAGACTGATTGGCTTCTTTATTGGGGTTTAGATGCAAAACTCCAGTGAACTGTCATTCCCATTTAGGATACACATAGACCAGCCTTCCTGAGGACACCATGGTACAGTATATTACATTCGAAACACAGGCTTTCAGGCCTTAAATATATAGCACAGAAAAAGCTAGATTCCAGATTGTTTGTGGCCAAAAAGTATTAGTTCTTGGTTTATTCTTGCATGTTGTTTATTAAGCCAAGCACACACTACAGCTCAAGAAAAAAATGCCTCAAATAATCTAGTAGCTCATTAATAATATTTATCTTGTTTTGGTAAAGCTTACCATTTGGACCCTAACTTGAACCCTCATGAAATGAAGAAATACAGCCTCAGGTGTTGAGTTTTGAAATGAAATATTCATTGACTAAGGCATGCCCAAATAAAAGCTGATTAGAATTGTTGCTCGGTACTATGCAGATGTCTTGTTATAGAGTCCTATTTTAGCCTGGATATGTACTAAAATTAAAATATAGTATAAATGTATTTTAAGTATGAATATAGAGAGTATAAATAATATGTATAAATATAAATAAATGTGTATCATAAATACATAATCATGGAATTTTGGAGAACACCTATCTGGTCCAAGCTTCTGCTCAAGAATAGTGTATATACATAGTGTAAACACATAAATACTAATGGAATCATTGTGTCTGAAGAAAAGGCCATGCTATATAAAGAACAGCACATTTTAAAGTTTTTGCCTTTGAGCTACAGCTGAATGGAGCCTGGATTCAGGACTGGCAGCTAGTGGTTGCCACCCTCATAAAATTCAGATCATAGTAAAAACCGGGGAAGATCTATCATATAACTGTATATAACTGATATGACTGTATCACCTTTTCATTTTACTTTGATATGACCTCATTTGCATCCCCTTCCAGCACATTTTGTAGCTCCAGTGTCATGGAGACATATGTGTTCATTCAAAGTATGTTGCTTCCGTCTGATTTGAACCTTTTGGTACTACAAAGATTTTTTTCCTTCCTAGGTGCTGATATAAATACTCAAGCCAGTGATAATGCCTCTGCTCTTTATGAAGCCTGTAAAAATGGACATATACCTATTGTAGAGTTTCTTTTGTCCCAAGGAGCAGATGCTAACAAAGCCAATAAGGATGGCCTGTTACCTCTTCACATAGCAGCCAAAAAAGGGATTTGCGAGTAAGTTTTAGTTCATTTCATAGTTTCATCTTTTAGATGAGAATTCAAATTCCTTATGAAAAGGAGAATGTAATGTCCCAGATTTAATTCTGAGCATTGTGAGCAAGGGAGCTGCCAGTTGAGAATGGGTCTTTCTTCTTGCAGAGCTCAGGTTGGAAATTATAAACTGAAGAGTGCGTTTGCGGGTTGGGATGGGATGGGATGGGATGGATTGGGACGGGGTGAGCAGGAATGTGGGCTGCAAGATCCCTTTAGTTTTGCCAAGATATCACCTATTACAGCTAAATAACCTCATGTATCTCGTAAGTGGATTAAACTGAGCTCCACAAAACATGCTTGAGATGGAATAAAAAAGCATCTGGGGAAGGGAGGTTAGTCCTCAATAACTATTGCAGCATAGTTTGCAATCATTTTCCTACATGAGCCCATTGTGATTCTTCTGCACAAGCAGAACATGCTGTATTCATCTCTGGTGTGTTCAGGTTTTATTAACAATAATTCAGATGCTGACAGCGGGAAGTGGTTAAATGAATCTCTAGAGCATTAGTGAGATTGTTGCTAGAATATGGTGTCCAGTTCTGGTATCCTCCCTTTCAGAAACCTTTCAGGAAATGGGAAAGGCTTCAGAAAAGAAGTACAAGAATTACTCACAGTCTGGAAAATATACTTTATTAGTGAGTGATTAAATAACTCTTAAATGTAACAGACAAATGCAAAAAATTATCCAGTGTTTTGTTTCTGAAATGAAATGTGTTTGGGATAGAGCTGAGCACATTCTTTAAACCGTGAGAAAAGTAACTAATGGAAAAAAATAACCAGGAATTGGGTAGATTTACCAGTCCTCTGAAGTAGGGGTGTTTATAGGACAAGGAGAAACTCTACAGCCTGTGATAAAGGATATCAATTCAGAAGATGCTGTCTAGGGTTGGGATTGTTGCACTGTCATGTAAATAGTGTTTACCTAGCTATTTCAAGACGGGGGACATTGCAGCATGCTTCTGAGCCTGAACTCCATAGCATTTACTTCTGATCCTAGGGCAAGTTTTACCTCCTCTTAGCCTTTAATCCCTTGCTGCTGGAAGGGTGAGTGGCCCACAGCTATTTTTGCAAAACACAGTCACATCTTGCAGTGACAGACCCTTTTGGTGACTGTATTGGACTCTTCTGAGTATCAGAGTTTCTATCAAAATCCTTTTAGCAATAGTCAAAGGAGAGAGTATATCCAACTGCCAAGACTGTTTCTGGATAGTAAAGCTATCTTTGCAAACAACTGCTAGAGCAGATTCCTATATATTTCACAATGTCTGAGGAATGAAAACTTTTTACAGCACTACACCTTCCCATAGCATCTTTTATCCTAGCATTTAGGTCTGCTTGGGAATCCCAATTAAGCATCTCAAATCACTTTGATAGACCTGAGGATATTAATTTTCTGTAGTTGGAGCAGGCCTGCTTCTTTGTGCAAACTGTGTATTCTAGAGGGCAGCCCAGTGTGAATTTATGTAATGGGTTTATACACTTATAGCATGTACATGAATACCCTGCATAGACTAATGCAGACATGATTCAAATTTTTCTCTGGGGTTTGAGTTACAAAGGTATTTTCTTGAAAAAAACACATTTTATATGAGAAATGTGCTAGACACAGAACCCAGCTCCCATTGCTCACTTTCAAAAAAGTTCATCTGAACGTACAGTAAGTTGGTCTGAATCCAGTTTGTGTGTAGAGTCTGGACCAGCTCCCTGAATCTTTTCCTCCCCTCTATAGTTTCACATCCCAACCTGAAAAAAAATTTAGATGGAAACTCTGCAACCTGAGTCCATCCCCATGTTATGAAAGAAAGGGCCTGATTCAGACCTCACATCTATTATTCCCAACAACCAGCAGTATAAATGAGACCAGAATTCAGCCCAAACTCTGAGTTCCTTCACTTGTAAAAGACTGAGCACAAATTTTTGTGCACAACTGCTGCAAACTAAATGCAAAAGAAAGAAAAAAGAAAAAGATCTTCTCTTATAAATATTTATCTAAATGACAAAGCTTTAGCCCAATTGGCTGATCATTTTTAATTCCTTTGGTATTCAGTAAAATAACACCCTTCACGGTGACCTCTCTTTGTATTCCTGCAGATTTAATACGTAATTCTGCAGGAATTCCATGCTTCAACTTTTTGCCAGAGCACAAAGGCTGCCTACCATCAAAAAGCCAAGAATGTGGTCCCAAGGCTCAACTGTCAACTCTTGTTGCTTGGTGTTTGTTTATTTTAAATGACACCTTGTCAATACTGATCTGAAATTCATAAGGGTCATCTCATCAGCTGTAGGACAATTGCAAGCTGTCATTTAACTCCTTCCCCCTCGGAAGTGAGATGCTGACAAGGGAAGACTTTGTCAAGTGTGGGCAGATTTATTAAGTAAATGCAAGTCAATAAACTCTTGACACACTCATACTAAGGTTGCTCTGCCTCCTCCTCCATATAATTTCTAACAAATAGAAATCACAGGTGTAAGGGATGAGAGAAAACTCAACACTATTTCAAAACTGTACATGAAGGTCAGCCTTGTGATAGACGTGGGATGTGGTCTGGCTTGTCTGGCCTTGGCTGCCTTCACTTGAGCTGCCTTCTCCCCCTAGACAGACAGGAAAGACTGCAGAGGTGGAGGCACCATATTACTGAACCAACCCAATTTGGAGGATGAGGAAGAGAGACACATTCAAGCTACAAAATTAAACTCCGATAGAAACGTAATGCTTCCTGCATTTCCTCCCAAAATAAATCTGGGGTACAGGGAGTGTACTGAGGTCTGGGACACTGCAGCATTTGGATGCAGAGCCTCAGTGAGGCACCCCTGTGGCGAGGTTCAGGCCCCCCTTGCAGACAGAAAAGATGCAGTGCCTCTTTAACTCAGATGTGAAGAGCTGGCTGAAGCACATATGCTGGAGGGAAAGAACAAAACAGATCCTTAAATCTTCAAAACAGTTGATCATGGGTTGACTAATTCTGGCACTTGGCATGGTGTCCTCGCAGTGCTCTGTGCCCTTTTTGTTATTATGGCTCTTACAGAACATTTACTAATGGTGGRAGGTTGCCAGCTCACCAGCACCTAAATCTCCTGCTCCTTGGTGAGTGTCACAGCGCTGGAAGATTAGTGGGGCTGCTTGGAGAAAAAAAAAAAGTGCTTAATTTCCCAAGATATTTACATAACTAAAAAAGCCTTTTTGTTTAAAAATGAGATGTAGAAGTAACTTGGAGACATCAACAGTCCATCATGTAAATAGGAACATAATCCTGTAAAGTGTTATGCATCTTCAACTCTTATTTCAGCTCCTGGGAGCGTTGGAGGCTCAGACTTTCACAGGATCATTCAGTGCATCACAGACAAAGGTTTTCCTGAGACTACTGCTTATATTTGGCTTAGTTCATTATGTAAATATATGTTTGAGGGCTCAGTGTTGGGACCAGCCATTGCAGTCAAGYTGAAGATATGCAGCGTTTTAAAGGACACACACTACATGGTAGGAAACTGAGCTTTGCATGTTTGTGTGTTAGAAGAGCTGTTGACTGCTAGATAGAGGAGTCTGCATGGGAAGAAGAGGAGGAGAAGGTGTGCTTAGCTTGCTGGCTCCCACCGGTTCCTTTTTTAGATATCAGTGTCTTCACAGGGATTATAGAGGGAGCGCGGGCATCTCCTGAGACAACAGGCAGACTCAGGTTGGATGGTCCCTAGTCTCTTTCTGGAAGTAGCTTAAGGTGACTTGTCTGTATTTACAGAATCAACCTAGTGCCTTGGCTAAACCACCCAACTTCATGAGCAGGAAATGACGGTTTAACCCATGGAGCTGGTCATGCAGCTCCAATGACACCTACGGAGACATAAAAATGATCATAGATTTGTGACTGCGGGTCTTCTGTACTTCATATATTTGAATTTCACACTGTATAACAAAAGCAGCTTGATTTATGTTGCTGTGTTTAAGGCCACATCACACTTTCCAATAGCAATCCCTGATTACTGGGGTTTAGGACTTGGCTGTACATTTTTTCTCCCTGAGCTAAAGGATGGAAACCAACCTGGAAAATACTTTTATTTCTTTTTCTCCCCTTTCCTAATTGTCTTTTTGGCTCCCCATGATCTGGGGTGGATGTTGATAGCCCCATGGATTTGCCACAGCCAAAAGCCACACAGTGAGGGCCTCCAGGACGGGGATTAATCCAGGGTAATAACTGGAAACCAAATATGCAGTTTACCCTAGCTCGGTCCTGCAGAGGAAGGTTTGGTTTCACCTCCTTTCTGGTCTCAAGCCTCTTGCTGTGGCTGTCATCCAGGAGGCGTACTAATGCCTTGTGTTGGCACCCTTCTCTGCTGAGCAATAAAGCAATCCCGATGGAGGTGGGGAGGTGCAGGCAGCCTCTCTGCTGGCACCTCAGGCCGAGGCCATGTGCCTGTTCCTCCAGTCCTACCCACAACACAATGATGAAGGTGCAGAATGTCTGGGAGATCCTGGCTGGGTGTCTGTCATTTGGGCTGTGGCACCTAACAGAGTTACAACAGGGTATATGAGGTGCCAGCACACCGTCTGTTCCATTGTAACTCCCCCTGCAGCTGCCATTACTTCATAGAAACTGGGTGATAATTTCAAAGAAACTTGTTCCTCCATGAAAGAGGGGTCACGCAACTCACATTTTTGGCAAGGTAGGAGCACAGGGACTTCTTGACAGGTTTCAAGTTCACACCCTGGTTTCTCTCAGAGAGAGTTGTTCCTGTGCCCGAGTTAGCAGGCTCTCTCTTATGGTAACAACCATACAGCTATGATTTGCTGTATGGTGGTAGATCCCTAGATCCCTTAGAGCTCACTGCTGTTCACTGACTCTCCACCCGGCAGAATTGTCTCCATGCTGATCCCTGTGACCAGCCGCACCCGTGTCAAGCGCAGCGGCATCAGCCCTCTGCACTTAGCGGCTGAACGCAACAATGATGACATCTTGGAAGAGCTGATTGATGCTGGCTATGAYGTCAACACCGCCCTCTCCAACGAACGGTCCTGCCTTTACGAGGACAGACGCACCACCCCCCTCTATTTTGCTGTTTTTAACAACAACATCTATGCCACAGAACTCCTGCTGCAAGCCGGAGCCAACCCCAATGTTGACCTCATCAACCCATTACTCATCTCCATCCGCCACGGCTGCCTGAAGACCATGAAACTGCTCCTTGACCATGGAGCAAACATTGATGCCTACATATCAAGCCATCCCACTGCATTTCCAGCTACCATTATGTTTTCGATGAAGTACCTTTCCGTGCTGAAGTATCTCCTTGATCTGGGCTGTGACGCAGGTTCCTGTTTTGAGTGTCAGTATGGAAATGGCCCACACCCTGCATTAAATTACAGGCGGGACAGACTTAATGATCCTCAGCTGTCCAAAGAGCCAACCGTAGTACAGGTAAGCACTGCCTAGTCTACCTACAGTACTTCTGACAACTTTAATGTATTTTTTTCCCAACTTTCCTGTGACTTTATTTCTACTTTATTTACAGAAAAAAAAGGCTCAATAAGAGTCTGTGAATGTTCCAAGTCCATGTTCAATGACAGCAGGAGGGTAGGCAACAGCCACTGTGGCCCTAGCTTGAATTTGCAGTGAATTATAGCCATCTTGACAGCCTTGCCATCAGATCTACAATATTATTTTCCTCTGGACCTGAGGTGCCAGGAGTGAAGCATGTTTTCTTGACAGGCAGTGTCATATGGGCGGTAGCATATGGGCGGTAGCATATGGGCAGTAGAAACCTTCTTGTTTTATTTGCCCTGTAAGATTTGTTTTGTCTGATAGGGAATTTAAACTCCCAGTTATATTAAAATTGTCTAGTCCTTCACTTTATGAGGGTAAACTAATGAATATAAACAGTTGAAATTTCTGAGTCTACTGGATAAGCAGCCCTGGAGAGGGGCTTCAACATACAACACAACAAAGAAATCTCAGCACTGCAGTCTTTCTATTTTGCAAAGAATCGGGGAAGAAATAAATCAGCTTCTATCTAGTGTAAGTGTAGCTTTGAGGGATTCAGAAGAAAGTATCATTTAGCCCAGAGAGATGGTCACCAGTAAATGCTCCTTGGTGGTGGAAAGAATAAAGGAAAACATTAAAAGATCCTAGAAAATCTTGACCTTTTTATCAGTCCTGTCTTCCAAACGACTTTACTCTCCAGTAACATGGCTGGGAAACAAACAAACAAAAAGAAATCTTAGAAAGAGGATTGTAAGAGTCCATCAAAATAATCTCTTATCCCAAACAGAGCTGTCTTCTTCTTGAGAGTGTTTATCACAGTAAAATTGCTCCAGGACACCACATTTTTGTCAAAGAAAAATTAACAAAATACATCATCTCTAGTTCTTGAACCACGATATGGTAGCATGCAGAGTGAAGAGAGGGCTGGAATTCCAAGGCAAGGAGAGAGAGTTTGTCTGTAGCCCTCTATGATATTCTAGCCACTCAAAACCAGTTATGTTTTTACTTATTTAAGCACATTATTTCCCTCTGGATCTCACCTAAAACTACTTGTAGTGCCTAACAAAATATTAGGTCACTCACAAACAGAGTCATCACCTCAAAGGTCAGACCTTTGAGGTAGGAAAAGCTGTGTAAAATCATATCTGTGCCTAGAGAGAGACCGGTGAGGAACAAATACATAGAGAGAAAAAACAACCCCTTCCCTCCAATATTATTTTAAATTTGTTTCTTACTGCTGGGAATTTGGCTAATAAAAGTAAGGCTTGTATGGTGCAGCTTCATGATATAGTTGTGATATATGGTTTGTATTCTGAAATATAGAGGATCTTATGAAACTATAGCCTTCTCCACAYAAAAGATGTGCATTTTTTATTTTCTTGTAGAAGATGACATAAGGATAATAAATCTGAATGATTAGTCTTCATACAGTAAAGACTATGAGCTACTGGAATTGCATTTGAAAAATGCATAACTATAAATCATTACTGTTGCTACTAAATTAATGCGTCCTGGAGAAAGTGAATGCAGAAAAATGGATGCTGTCTTACTCCACATTTCCAGAATTGTCGTGTCAAAACCGTGAATGTGGAGAGTGAAGTATCCCACTGCCGTGAGAGGGCATTCAGGAGCCTACCGAGACTGCAGGCAAAGTATGTCCTAGGCCCAAAGTCACTTTGTCCCTGAGTCAATTCCATTGCCTGTAGTTGCAGGTTTGCATTATTTTGCTTCATTTTGCTGCGCTTCTTTTCCTGCAACATGTTTTGGAACATTTTTACTCTGGAACACATTTTTGTAGGCTGAGCTTGTGAAAAGGGAAGAGAGAAAAAGGCAGGCAAGGTCTGTGGTGGAAACAAGAAGAGGAGAGCAGTAAGATCCAGTGTTTTATTGCCCTACGCATGTGTCCTCACTTAAACTCTGACAAAGTGGCATTACTGCTTGGAGGTGGTAAACAATTCAACATCCTTTCCATGCTGCAGAGCTAGGACTCCACCAGGGTTTTGTGTCCTCCTGTGGTTGTAAAGAGGGGATTCTGCCCTCAGTTGAAAAAAAAGAGGCTTTAGTTGAAGTTTTCTGAGGGGAAGCTGGTAAATGCTCTCATAGCTGGTAGAAGGGTGGGACCACCAGCGCAGTCAGGGCTGTTGCTATCGTTGCAGTTTCCACGGGTGCGTTCATGTCCACTGACTGTAGTCAATCTGGTTTTCCTTCAAGTTTTGTGAAATGGTGTCTACTCCAGAGATGAGTCGCTGGGCCGGGCCAATCATAGATGTTCTCCTGGATTATGTGGGTAACGTGCAGCTCTGTTCCCGGCTCAAGGATCATATTG
The DNA here is from genome assembly GCA_030449065.1 of Oceanodroma leucorhoa. Classification (NCBI taxonomy): domain Eukaryota; kingdom Metazoa; phylum Chordata; class Aves; order Procellariiformes; genus Oceanodroma; species Oceanodroma leucorhoa. The sequence continues at coordinate 5,307,802 of JASVER010000027.1, read as the reverse complement.
ACAGCTATGAGGACTGGGCTGTCATTAAAGAAAAAGCAGGTATGTTCACCCAGGAGAGAATCTTGCACAAGTAGTCCCACTATTGGATTCAAAACCTCAGTCACCATCTCCTCTTAGTATTCATTCCTTAAACTTGATAGGATTTCTCTACTGAGACTGAATTACACTTTGGACCAGGTATGAGGCACTAGAAATTGCTGGGGCATCGCTGACTCTGTGGTGTTAAAGGTACAGCAGCTGTGGATCTGACCCACTGGGAATGAGCACTGCCAGTGCAGAAAGACCCATTTGGCTGCACCTGGGGTGCGGTCAGATCAGGGCAGGTGGGCAGCGTGACCGTCTCCACAGCAGCCCAGCAGGCACCAGTGGCCTTTAAAGCCTTTACTAATATTCTGCTCTCCTGAACATCCTTCCCCTCAGGATCCAAAGTGTTTCATAGACATTATCAGAATTAGTCTTCTGGCACCAAGCTAAATTTGGTACATATTACATTTATTTTCAGTGGGAAGACTGAGTACCTTGAAGTAGATTGTTTAAATCCTCCTAGAATGCCCATTGCTAAGGCTGAGATGGGATACAGCACCTCATCCTCCAGCCCTGCTTCCTTCCCTATGTTGTGCCTCAGAATAGAGGAGCTACCACCAATGCCAGACGCATCATCCTTCCATTACAGAAAAGCCCCCTTTTGTCATTCCTCCTTCCCCCATTTTCCTCTTGCCACTGACCTGGCCAAGCTGAGCGGTCCCTCTCAAGTTTAAACCTGTTCTGCTCATGTTTCTGACCTGCCTGTCTTTCAGAGCCCCCACGACCTCTTTCCCATCTTTGCCGCATCAAGGTACGAAGCCTGGTTGGAAGAAACCGCATTAAACTTCTTGACACCTTGCCTCTCCCGGACAGACTGATTCGATACTTACAGCACGATTACACACAGTGACCCCAGGCACACCAGACACACAGCGGCTTCCCGACATGGCACAAAGCGTCGTCGTCATGGCGAGGGGCACATCRTGCACAGTGGGGAGGAATTGCTGCTGGCTTGGTCAAGCGCCCTCCACTGACTAATCTAAGAGGAAATATGCTTCTGAAGCACGAGTGAGAAGAAAATGGAGGAGACAGAGAGCTAAACATAGGACTGTTGTTAGGTTTTCCAAGAGAAAACACGTATGATTCACCTCAGAGCTTGGTCTGCAAAGAACAAGAAATGAAAGCCAACACTGAAAAATGAATAGTGCTGAAGCAAGTATCAATGAGGAATTCAGAGGTATCCTGGGGTTGTGGTGGAGCTTAGCATCCTTGCTGTGATCACAATTCAGAAATTGTCAAGAGTCAACATATTTGCGAAAACAATCACATTTCCTTCACTGACTGAGATTTTTATTTTAGTTTCTATTCTACTTTTTGGATTACTGCTAAGTGTGCTGGTTGCTAATTTCTGATAACTTGACACCATCTTGCTAACACTTTTGCTTTCATTTTTTGGACCTTTCTTATTGAGTAGAGTACTTGATTTCTGAACATTCAAAGCTCAGAACTTTTTAATAGTCTAAAATCCAGAAATGCTGATTCCTTTAAAATTCAAGGGAAGGTTTATTTGAAAAGGATGTAAGAATTGTATTTGCCCATAGTAAATGCAGTTCATGTTGTATTACATCTGCAATAAGTAGGTGAAATTCTGCTTGAGAGAATTTCCTAGACCGGGGATTTGAAAGCAACTCTGAGCGCTTTTTTTTTTKGGGRGGGGGAGTAAATTAGTAGTAGCTGCACCATAACCAGTAGCTTTACTCTGTCATGAAGCTGGTGTCAGAACAGAATAAAGCCCTAGACGAGCATGAACAGAAAGTGAAGTGGAGGAAAGAAGCGAGGTACATAGGGAGAGAGGCAAGACTACTAAACCAACTTTATCTGTTGCTCCACTAAAAGATCTGGTCCCTACAAAACCCAGCCTCTCTTACCTCCTTGGACCTCTGTGGCTATAACAATACCATCACTGGAAGAAAAGAGAGATTATTTCAAAATTATGAAAGTCAGATTCGAGTTTTATGAAAACGAATACCCAGAATTAGGCTTCCAAATCCTTATTCAGATGCCTAAACAAGGCCAAGTTGCTTGCGCCAGGTGTAGTTYCACTTAAGCCAATGGGACCACATTTGGTGTCAGATATTACTGAGGCAGAATAAGTGTCTTGGGATTTAGCCCTGAATTTCCTGACTTTGGAAGTTTGAAGTATCTATTAGCTCCCTTTGACACTGATGAAAGTTATTATCTCAGTTTCTTTGAAAATTAGGTCACCTATTTACAGCTCAGATCCACAACTGATTTATGGCAGCTTAACAAGTTACCATCCATCAGCTGAACCACTATAATTGTCCGTGAAATTCTTTTATTGAAGTTTTTAACAAGTCACATTCCCTCACAGCTGGGGAGGCCGAGGAGCCCATGAACAGTTATTGGCAGTGACTACAGCTCCGTTGACAGGTGTGACTTGCTGAACCACTGATTTCATGAGTGCCTCATTCCTGACTAGGCACCTAAGTAAGGATGGAAGAGCCTAAATTTGGAACTATGTCTTTGCAGATCTTATGCTAGAAGCATACTCATTCTTACCTTAGGTGACAAAGGAGCTGTGCACCATGGTTTGTTTGGATCCCCCTCCAGAGACCTGACAGATCTGGTTTTATTTGTTGGCCTTCATACCATCTATGGAATCAGATAGAAATGTAAATAGGGAAAATGCATTGCACTGAGTTTTATTTGTGTGGAGTTTTATACCTTAACACAGGACTAAAAGTGTATTGCACGCATACAAGTCTGTCTGGGCACAGAAGTTCAGATTCTGTGATGGTTTTGTGTGAAATGTCTTAAGCACTTGTGGGACAGCATGTGAGCAGGAGAAGCATTGGTTACATCTATGGGCAGTCTGTCCATAGCTGTCCCCTTCCCAAATGCAAAAGAAGTTGAAAAACCAACAGAGTTTCAATTCACACTGAACAGTGATCTTCTTGCAAAGCTTTGGAAAGTCAGGTGAGATTCCTCCACTGCTGAAATTTCATCCAGTGACTTCCACTACTACCGTCCTAGGATCTACCCCTTTGTCTCCTGCAGCGTGAACAGGGAATTGCTTCAGGTTGGAAGAATACTGAGTGGAGGGAAAGGGGTGGGGAACAGGAAATTTTTAGACCAGTTTTGCCAGTGAATGCCCTGTATTGGTAAGCAATAGCTTGAGAGAGAGAAAATCACCTGTGGAGTTCATGCATCTCTCACTTTATGGGGCTGAGCAGCAAAGGTCTGGGTCTTACTCACATTGATATAAATCAGAAGAAAATTCCTTGTAATTAAACGARTGTAACACAGTCGTAGAGGGTGACGGATACAGACACGGCTTGGTGGAGACCATTTACTTAAGCTCTTGTTTGGTGTGCRATGACAGCCCGGGAGACCACTGGCTGATTGATAGAAGGATTCACAATCACCAACTGCATGTATAACCACAGGGGTGGGATTTTGTAAGCTATTCCCCTGAGCCAACCTTGTTACGTACACAAAAGTCTCATGTGTTGCTATTTCTTTTTTTGTCCTGGGAGAAGTGGAAACTGGGTGTGAGTAGAGCAAATATGGAAAGTCCGTGTCTTCTTTCAACCGAGAGACCTTCACCTCTATTGGGAGACCCATGTCCTGGTTGCTCTCAACCATCGGGGGATCGGACCCAGCTCTCAACAACCGGGGGATCGGACCCAGCCAGCATGGGTTCATGAAGGGCAGGTCCTGCTTGACCAACCTGATCTCCTTCTACAACCGGGTGACCTGCCTAGTGGATGAGGGCAAGGCTGTGGATGTGGTCTACCTGGACTTCAGCAAAGCCTTTGACACTGTCTCCCACAGCATTCTCCTGGAGAAGCTGTCGGCTCATGGCTTGGACGGGTGTACTCTTCGCTGGGTAAAAAAACTGGCTGGACGGCCGGGCCCACAGAGTTGTGGTGAATGGAGTCAAACCCAGTTGGCAGCCGGTCATAAGCGGTATTCCCCAGGGCTCAGTTTTGGGGCCAGTCTTGTTTAACATCTTTATCAATGATCTGGACGAGGGGATCGAGTGCACCCTCAGTAAGTTCGCAGACGACACCAAGCTGGGTGGGAGTGCTGATCTGCCTGAGGGTAGGAAGGCTCTGCAGAGGGATCTGGACAGGCTGGATCGATGGGCCGAGGCCAATTGTATGAGGTTCAACAAGGCCAACTGCCGGGTCCTGCACTTGGGTCACAACAACCCTGGGCAACGCTACAGGCTTGGGGAAGAGTGGCTGGAAAGCTGCCCGGCGGAAAAGGACCTGGGGGTGCTGGTYGACRGCCGGCTGAACATGAGCCGTCAGTGTGCCCAGGTGGCCAAGAAGGCCAACGGCATCCTGGCCTGTGTCAGGAATAGTGTGGCCAGCAGGAGTAGGGAGGTGATCGTGCCCCCGTACTCAGCACTGGTGAGGCCGCACCTCGAATCCTGTGTTCAGTTTTGGGCCCCTCACTACAAGAAGGACATTGAGGTGCTGGAGCGTGTCCAGAGAAGGGCAACAAAGCTGGTGAAGGGTCTGGAGAACAGGTCTTATGAGGAGCGGCTGAGGGAGCTGGGGTTGTTTAGCCTGGAGAAGAGGAGGCTGAAGGGAGACCTTATCGCTCTCTACAACTACCTGAAAGGAGGCTGTAGAGAGGCGGGTGTTGGTCTCTTCTCCCAAGTAACAAACGATAGGATGAGAAGAAATGGCCTCAAGTTGCGCCAGGGGAGGTTTAGATTGGATATTAGGAAAAATTTCTTCACCGAAAGAGAAGTCAGGCATTGGAACAGGCTGGCCAGGGAAGTGGTGGAGTCACCATCACTGGAGGCATTCAAAAAACGTGTAGATGTGGCGCTTCAGGACATGGTTTAGTGGGCATGGGTTACTGGGTTGATGGTTGGACTCGATGATCTTAAAGATCTTTTCCAACCTTAATGATTCTATGATTCTACGATTCTATGATCTGTCCTAAGCAGGAGAGTCACTGAGCTGGAGAGCACTGGTTTAACGGGAATGTACCGCAACTGCGGGAAGGATAAGGGCACACTGTGCACAGAAACTGAGGAGAAAAGAGTCTGTTAGAGGGGGAATCTGGTAATTACAATGTTATTAGGTCATTTCTGCTTGATCCTTACAACAAATCTTCACATACTCAGTTTACATTTATTTGCACTGAAATGGAGCCCGCTACCTCTCCACTCCATTGACACAATATTTTGTGCGCCATACTGAACCTGCACAAATTCAATGAGCATTTAATGCATCTGTCTAGAAGTTACTGTGAAAAGACAAATACCCCAAAACCCCCAAAAAACAGGCTTTGTAAGCAGATCAGTAGTTCTAGTGCAAGGTAAAGTGGCTTGTTTTTACTGAGTGTGATAGATAGACTCCTTCAGAGATGATGACTTTATGTGAAATGTTCTAGGAATATTTCATGACCAGGTTACTGTACTTTTCTACTGCAACATGTGCAATTCACTTGATGTTCTTGTGCACTTTTTGATTTTTTATTTCATTTTGTATGAAAGCTTTTTCATTTACCTCTCCCTTCCCATTATTTATAAATGCTATTGTGGTTTTAACAGTTTAAATTTGCATTGTTGTAGTAAATAGCAGCTCTCAAATGTTATGTTTTCATCATTCAAACAAAATATGAATAAACAAGTAGATTCTGAAGGGCTATCAGCTGTCCTGCATAGCAACACTGAACAACCAAACACAAAAATAACCAGGAAAGTCTGAATCAATCCAAGCTTGAACAATTAATAATTTTGATGTTAATCTCAGGGGTGAGAGAACAGTAAGTGTTGCTAGAGAGGAGACAGGGTTGCTATTCTTTGCAAACCTTTTGGAAAGTCTCACACATCCCCATTCAGTGATTTCAAATATACTTAACAATTGTCTTCTGTTCATTTGTGGTTTACTTCGTTGCTGCTCCAGTTCAGAGCCCCAGGAAGGGCCACTGCCTGCCCTAGGCTAGGGAGGGAAGTTCCATGTCACAAAGGATTTTAAGGATTTTAAAAAGTAACATCAGTTTAAATCTGAGGGTAAGTAAGTGCGTAAATATCTGTGTGTCGGAGGTCATCTGGAATGGTCTGGTTCAATCCTTCATCGTAACTTAAAAACATGCTATTCTACTACATGGAAAATGTACAGCAACATACATTCAAAAAGAAACAGTTTAAAAGAAGAAAAATAAAACAAAGAATTTAATATGCAAAAGGTAGAGGCTTGATTTTAACTCTCTTCTTTCTCTGGATTTCTTCAGAAATAAAATTTCTACAGAGGCTATCCACTTTGCCAAGTACTTCAATTCTGATAGAAATCCATATTCTGGTGTGATACACAGCACTTTCAAATTTCCCTTCTGAACTCAAGCAGGAACACTTGTCCACATCAATCACTGCAATAACGGTGGTTTGTTCCATATCCTGCTCTGGTCACCTAGATGGAAATCCAGTCCAATGCCAAGGAGGCTGCTCTGCATTGACAGCACTGAGACAGAGTTCAGCATCTGGCTTCATCTGAATTACAACAGCRACACAGAGCTATTGGTGTGAGAAAGCACCCCTATTTCCATGTAAAAAAATTCCTTGCCTACAGCTCTGCAAATTAAGAGCCGTAGTTCTCCTCCCAAATGGGGATACTGCCTCTGGTTTCTGTTAGTCTCCTCGTGGAGAGAGACAGAGTCTTCTCGTGGATTTTTTTTCCAAAAAGACAAAAAGGGAAAGACATCTAAGTATATTCATATCTTCACTTCTGGATCAAGAGCCAACCTGATGTCTTTAACCCTTAGATCAGCTCTTTACCACCTTGCACCTTGCATGTAGTTGCAGGTACGTGCTACCAAAGCCATTTCCTGCTCTCTCTCCTATAGAAGTAGTCTCTACAGGCTTGATACATATATTAAGTGCTGGGAGGATACATATATTAAGCAGGGAGAAAGCAATGAAAGCCATCTCCGTTTCTACTTTTGACCTGCTGGACTAACATATTACAGCCATTGTTTCCATAAAAGTAAATATTGGTGGGATATACTGTGAGGTCTGGGGAAAGAATGAGCTGGTTTTAGCCTGAGAGTAGTTCATATCCTAATGAAAGTTGCAACCTGGTTATATAACACCAAGCCCCATCAGAAGATCCAAAATGATACTCTACAATTGCTTAAGATTATATTTTTTTCATGACTGAAATGTGCTCGAAAGAAGTGTTGCCTGCTTTTCACCTTATGGAGATACCAAGAGTCATAGGGAGCTACACTAGCAAGAGATCAAGCCGACTGAGGCCACTTTTTATTGAATCCTGGGAGAAGTTCCCATTAGCTTCAGTGAGAGCAGTTTCAGGCCCTAGGAGATCACAGGTGTCCATTCTCTGGCCCTCTCCCCCTGCCATAATACACCTCTCGTGACCTCAGTGATTTACTCTAGTATAACTGAATAGATACATAGGCCTCCAGCAGTAAACTTTTCAGATCTCATGTTCTGTGCCTTAGCACCACTTTCTACATGGGTTTAAGAGAAATCTAACTTWAAAAAATCCCCCATTAACTCTTTTAACACAAATTTGTTAAAATAATTGGGAAAATACCAGGCAAATTTGCAGCCAGGTCTTGTGATAGCATCTTAAAATCAGGCAAAATAAAATATGTCTGTGAGTCAGAAATCAAGGCAGGCTATTCTATACACTTTTTTCTTCCATCTGTTTTATGGTTTTGTATTCAACTAATTATACAATTTCTCATTTGTTCTCTTGATTCAGAACAATTCCTGATGCAGAAATTCATCCTGCTTCTGTTTGCACCAGCTTAACACTGCTAATTTCCCAGCCTCAGAAGAATTACTTCTGAATTACATCACTCTGAATAGGCAGAGATTTCAGCCCTCATATCTACTCACCAGTTGCAAATCAAACCTGTGTCTACCCAGTGGGGCAAAAATAAACAGACTGCATTTGCAGAATCACCAAAATAAAATTACCTCCTTTCTTCCCTTAATTTTTTCTTTTAATTCTCTCAGTATTTACACAGAAAAAGAGCTTAAATCAACTCACAAACATGGTTTCTACATTAAATACTGTCCTTCCAGTCTTTTGCACGCAAAAGGAAGTGACCTGAATATCTTGACTTCTCTGGAATTACTTTAAAGTACAAAAACTCTTTGAATGGGTTTAATTCATTTCATTTCACTGCTGCTGCCRCAGGGCAACCCCAGAAAGATGTTCCCACATGGAGGAGGTCTCCTAGGTGTTACAAGTGCGGCTATGAATGGCCCGCAGCCCCGCTCGCCGCAGCTTAGACAATGCCCGTTGATGAAAGATCCCTGGTTTGCCTCACGCTCCGTGCCACCGGCTTCGTAAGGATTATTCTCGATTTACACCCGTGTACTGAGAGGAGAGTGGAGCCCGAGTAGCTTCCCAACAGTTACTATTTTGCCCCAGCCCGCCCACGAGGAAGAGGGTGCGATCGCCAGCCTCCTTCCCCCCACTGCTCCACGCTGCCAGCAGCTCGCGCCCAGTGCCCAACTAGGCGTCTCAATTCCCTCTCAGGAGCTGTCATGTTCAGCGCGACTCTGATACCCGCCCTGGCTAAAGATAGCCAAAAACATTGAAGATCGGCGGGGGGACGGCGGGTTTGGTAGGGATGGGTTTCAAAACCACGGGCCTGTAGAGTTTCTGTCCCGTGCCGTCGGCCTCCTTGCAGAAGTGCGGCACCTCTGCCGGCAGCGCGGCTGCACTCTTCCTCCACAGCCCCAGCCCGGGGAAGGGCGACGGAGGCAGCGCACCTGGGGGCTGGTACACCCCCGGCCCGGGGCAGGGGAAGGGGCAGCAGGTCCAGGCGCCCACCCGGCCTGAGAGGACCCCGGCAGGGTCCTTCTCCCCAGSGTGCGGGGCAGACTCAGGGGGGCTCTCCGGGCTGGCGGTGTCTGAGCTTCGTTTGCTTTTCTTCCCCTTGTAGGGAGGAGGGTCTCTGGGGGCTGGGAGCCCGTCGGGGCTGGTGGGAAAGGCCCTGGCCGGCAGGCTCTGGGCTGGCCGTGGCTCTTCCCAGAAGGAGGCAGGGAGCTGTCGCTTCCTCATGGGCACCTGGTCCGGCCTGGCGGCCTCGGGGTTTTGGTCCTGCAAAACCCGTTCCCCAGTGAGGCTCTCCTCTGCCTCAGCTGTCTGCAGCACCTTCTCGGCAGCAGCCCCCCCATGGGGGCTGGGGTCAGGTGCCTCGGGCTGGGGGCCGCGTCCCCGGTCCTCTGCCCCCCTGCGCCAGCYGCACTCAGGGGGTTTGCTGGGGTGGCACCGTGGGATCCGTGAGTACTTCTGAGAAAACCGCTTGAGCTGCTTCTGCAAGTATTTTCTGTGGTCAACTGACCGGCGACAAGGAGCCGATTTATCCAGAGCTGCTTTGATGTCACTGGAGGCCAGGTTGACGAAGTTCAGTAGGGTTTTTACCTCGCTGTCCGATGCCATCTCACTGGATGTGCCGTGCAGAGTTTCCCATGAAAAGTTTATAATCCGCCTTCAGACGAACCTTGGCAAACCTGCGAAACATGATGGGCAGACTTAAAAGCGGGAAGCCTTGGTTCAAATAGCACCAAGCAAATGGAGGGAGGGTGGGGGACATGTCAAACTTCTCAGCCACACAAACGAGTTGTCCATCAGCTCGCCTCCATGCCGGCAAACTCCCGGCGGAGCTGCCGCACGCCCGCAGCCCACCGCCCCGCACCGCTGCCCCGGCACACCCTGTTCACGAATGCCGGCGAGCCCAGTGTCTAATCTTGTTAGATAGCACTTAGGTGGAAAGAAGCCGGGGCGGCTGCTCCCGCCTCCCTGTAAGCAAGCGCGGACACTCACCCGGCGCGCGGCGGCTTTTCTCGCCGGTGCTGGCGGCTGCAGCGTCGCTGCGGAGAAGAGCCCCTTCCCCGCTAATCTCGTTAGGCAGGTTACACACCGCCAACCTCGGCGGAGGCAGCCGGGGCCCGCCAGTGTTTGGATGCAGTTTAGCAAGCACTTGAGCAAGCTGAATGAATATCGACTCCGGCGAGTTCGGGGCTCTCCCAGGCCAATCAGAAGCCACTTTGCCAAATACAAAGCATCCCAATCAGGCATCAGCCTCCCCTCCTCGCATTCTTTGCCATCACAAATTGTCGCCATGGGGACAGCCACAGAAAGACAGCTAATAAATACAATCATTTCCCCGCGATTTCTACCATTCTCCCCTATCCTCTTCACCCATACCGAGGCCTTTCTTTTTAAAAATGACACAATCCGAAGCGAAAACGCTGAGGATGAGCTTGGATAGTTTAGACACCCTTTTCTTCACACTGCCCAAAGCTCTCTGGGGGCTGATACTAACCATGCTTCATTGGCACAAGACAATGTAATACGGGGGACCAGGCTAGCCTACTTTTAACTGTTCCCTAACAGAGCCTTTTTTTTTTTTTTTTTAAGGGGAGCATGATGTCAGAAAAAGGTAGGAAGGGAACAAATCTCTAAAGAGATGTGCAGATATCCATGGAAAGGGAGCTTGAGCGCTCAAGAATCTTGTCTTTATGTTTGCCCCCTCAATTGAGTTACACAAAAGCTGAATTACCCATTCAAACTACCCAGACAAAAGGATGGAGTTGGATAGTACTCTTGCATCTGTAGTCAAACAGTTAGAGACTTAAATCGAGTCGTCATGATGGAGAAAGAGTTAGACAAAGCCCATAGAATTGCCATCAGCAAACATTTTCCTGTGTCATATTAGTGGGTCTCCATGACTCCCCCTGGCCTGGGGACAATAGCACAAGTTTGCACACTCGACTACTGTCACCCTGCCAACGCTGGCAAGGAGCAGAAACAGGACAATCCTTTAAGGGGAAAGCATGCCCGCTGCAGGGAAGGTAAGAAGAGAGGGAAGAAAAGGCGTGTGAAATGCTAATTGAGCTGCTTCCTTTACTGATCCAGAGTTATGTGAGCCCTCCRCCTTCTCGCAGGCTTGTCCCTAAGGGCTGGCAATAACTTAATAGCAGGAGAGCTGGAGAAAGGAGAGCAGAAGGGCTGCCCTCAGTGCGCACCGGACACGCCGACGACACAGAGCTGGCGGCAGCCTGTGTGCCAGCCCAGGACCCACTGCCTCCCGCAGCCGGAGCAGCACTGCTCCCGCTCTCCAGTCCGCAGCACCCTGGGGATGGGAAGAATGGAGAGGGGCACAGGACATGTGCACCCACCATCAGGGAGATGCTGCCAGCTCTGGACCAAACACACGCGTGCCCTGGGGAAAGCAGGGACTGAAGTCCAAGCTATTTTGCATGTAAAATCTACCTTACTCATGTGAGGCATCAAAGGCCTGAGAACTGGGGGTTGAAAACAGCTATATTTTACAGTTATTTTACTTTCTATTACTGTCATTTTCCTCAGAGAAGGACAAGATGCAGACTGTGCCATTATACCAAACTTTGGGCAGAGGCCTCAGGGACAAYTCTTCAGTGTCCCCATACTGGTGCACCCAGTGCTGCCATCCCTATTCACATCGTTTCTCCCAGTCTGGCCCAAGCCACATATGCCAGTGCACCGGCTCAGGTGTTTCAGGTCTGGGGAGACCCCAGGGCCAGGACATCCTGGAGCAGAAGGTGCAACAGAGCCTTTGGCACCACGGTGGGCTGTAACCCAGTGGCTGATTTGCCACCRCAGATATGCCTCTCTCCTTCCAGTTTCTATTTCAGAAGCATTCATTCTCCCCAGGGAGACCTGGGGCAGCTAGACCTGCCTGCAGCCTCAGTCATCTGCCTCACGTCAGCATGCTAATCTCTGCACAATCATCTTCTCCATGCGGCTCATTTGGGTGGTGCAATTTCCAGTCACCTGCCTGAGCATCTATTTCAGGATGYGCTAGCTGGGGCCCGGCCTCTCTGTGACCCAACACAGATCCTTCTGTGCAGCTGAGGCTACAGGGAGAGGTTTTGTCTAGCTCATTGAAAGAGATGCACACCAAGGGATCACATCTCTGTTTGTAGGAACCAACCACCTCCTGTGCTTGAGCATTCAAATGCAACCTGGACACCAAGTTCCACAGTGCACTTTCTTAATAGATCTAGTTGGTTGCCCAAGAGGGTGAGAGGGAGAGACAGAGAAACATGGGACGGGTGCCTGRAAGCAAAGGATTCTCTCAAGATGTTAATGAACTGTGTCCTCAGAGGCCTGGGAAACTCATGCCACAGATTATGAGACCCTATATCCAATCATAGGAGCTCAAGACCCCTGGGCTGTGCTCTGAGACTGAGGGCTAGAAGGCCAGTTAGGTTAAGGAGTGTCGATACGGCTCGCCTGCTTACTGGCAGATAAGGGAAACCCGGCACCCCTCCAACACACCCATTGCAGAAGCCCTCTCCAAGCCCCCAGACTCCAGCTGTGCCCGTCCCCTCCTGGAAGGATGCTTGCCCAGGATGCAGCTCCTTGGGCACCACATAGCAGCGGTGGAGGGGCTCCCTGTGCCCCGCTGTGCTCGCTGCTCCGGCATCCCATTCCCCTGCATCTGAGTAACGGCAGGGAGCTGGAGGGGAATGAACCGGCGAGCACGATTTAAAAACCAGAGCAACCCACCCTTTCAAGGTCAGACTCAGGTTGAGCTGCACAGGGTTTTCTCTAAGAGGCCACCGGAGCCCTTTTGTTCCTCGCTGCTCTCGCCATGTTCATCCCAATGTACATGTGAAAGGAACAATTAACAATAGGGCGCTCCTCTCCAAGGATCCAATGCACTTTGAAGTGTCCACCAACCAAAGGCTCAAGAATGATACATCATTTTCCACTGTGAACGTGTCAAACTAGTACAGCAATTGAAAAAATGTCTCCACATGCCTTCCCAGCATGCAGACAGGGACCAGCTGGAGAGCCACTTCATATCCGACATGTCACCCCCTGACAGCTGTCTTCTTGCGAATTTTTGGTATGTGAAGTTTTCTAACTCCTTTTTTTAAGTAAAGCACAAGAATAAATCCATTCACTTCAAAGTTGCAGGCCTCTCCTAAACATGCAGTATTTTCTTCAAGACTGAATAAAGGAGACAGAAAAGATTTTCTTACACAAAAATACCTGGGAATTGTTTTTAAAGTCTCACTCACTGTAAGTGATGTCAATCTTTAGCCACATCTACACCAAAACTTCCCACAGCTGAGGGGCCCATTCAGCAAAGGTATTCCAGCATCAGGCTGGCCTGGACCGTGCGAGGAGACCCACTAACCACAACGCACACCATTAACTGGGGTAGGGATCCCTCCGCCATAAGTGCCCTGAGCAGTTCAAATAGGATGAACACYCAAATCACTGCTGTTATTTTAATGGTCAGTAAAGCAAAGAGCAGCTCAGTGAACAGCTGAGCAGTACAGAGATGATACAGAAGTCACTGTTTTGGCACCAGTTTACTCAAAATTCTTTTTCCTCCCCTGAAATGGAGCTTTTTCTCCATTCTAGCCTGAGCAACAGGTATTGTCACAGGGCTCACCCCGCTGTCAGGATAACAAGTCTGCATATTGCATGGTACACTTTCTGGGCTGTCCTGGACTGAAATCAGCTTTCAGTGGCTTCTTGCCCTTCCTGATTTGGGGTATCATCTGTTTGTCTGAGGTACCCATCTGTATGGTAAGCACTGTTACCCTCATCTCTTCCCCATGGGTGCTAAAACTAGGCAATCTCCCATAATTAAAAAAAAAAAAAAATTAAAATTTTTGCTTGAAAAATAAAGCTTCTTAACAATGATCAAAAGATTTTCTTTAGAAATTCCCTAGAGGTTTTTCTTGTTTGGGTCTAGGAACTAAGAGGAGAGGAGAGGAGAGGAGAGGAGAGGAGAGGAGAGGAGAGGAGAGGAGAAAAAGAGATTTCCATTGTTTTGTGGAAAATTTCAACTATTTTTCCCCATTTTGGTCACAATCCTGTGACTCCTTGTTAAGCATAATGCATATGCACTTCAAAGCAAAGGGAAAATGGGGCTGCAACTGTTTTGAAACATGATAAGAAAATAAGCTGGAAAATTCCCAGATGGGCCACTTGTGAATCATCCCTTTTCTTTGTCCATTAAGGGCAGATAAAAGCAAAAATATTTCAATTGCATGATATCTTTTTACTCACCTGCTGTTTCCTAAGCTTCTGCTCTGCCTTCACACTTGCAAAGAGAGAGAGCAAGGGTTTTGAGGAGAGCCAGGAGCCTGAGGGGAGGTGGTGATGGCTCATCGTGAAACCAGAAGTATTGGCCTGGAGAGGAGAAGTATTGGGATGGAGGAAGACCACTGAAGCTCTTCCTCAGGGGTCCTGATTTTAGATTTCGTGCTGACAGTGACTGAAGTGGAGGGATGTTAATGATGCGCTGATGGCATAAAAATGGAAGATGTTATTTAACATCATACTGCAAGAACTTAGGAGTGAATGCAATGGGAGAGGAAAGGATTGTAGTAACTCTGAGCCGCGCACCTCAGGCACTGATAGGAGGAATTTCAGCCATGAGGAAAGGTGTCACTGTCTGGAAGTGCGAAGGAAAAACAGGTCATAGGATGAAAATGAATCCCCCTCCATTCAGTCTGACCTTCAAAGGTGGGGCACTGATGGTGTGCAGGCCTCCAAACAGGTTGTCCTCTGGACTCAGAGCCTGGCCCCAGCTGGGACGTGAGCCTGCCCATCCCAGGGCCTGCAGGTTCATTTTGAAAGGGAAAAAAGCTTTTATGTTACCTTCATAAACATTTCTGAGGATGAAATTCATCTGTGAGAAAACTGGTGGGGGCAGAGCTAGCCCCCAAGGACCCGAGGGACATCTGGGACAGCCAAATGGCGACTATGGTTGCAGGTCTGTGGTCCCTGCCACTAGCCCCCAAGGGATGTCTGACAGTGTGTGGACAGGGTGCAGCCAAAGCCCTCGGCATCCTTTCCTGCACCCCAGCACACAGGCGCTGCGGACAGCAGCAGGGACGTCTCGCCCTCGCACTGACCCTCACACAGCCTGGTGAGCTCCTGCCCCGGAGCTGAGTCCTCTAAGCTCAGGGAGGGATGGAGGAGGGAGAATATGGGATTTCTCCCCTGACTTGTGCTGTCCACTCATCCCCTTTGCTCTCCCTCCTCATCTCCCTGTTGGAGCCAACACCTCTGCTCCCAGGAGAAGAGCAACCTGGCACTCCCAGCAGACGAAGCTTTGACTCTTCCCTCCCCTCTTCTTTTTTTTCCTCTTGACAATCTGCTTTGACCTGAGTGACATCCTCCCTTTGCTTTCAATCCCCGATTTTCTGCACTTGGGGACAGACTTTGAGCAGGCACTAAGTGCTGAGGCCACGCAGAGGCGGCGAGGGGGGGCCGCTGCTACCCTGCAGCCTGCCATTCAGGCAGATGGTGGAGGGGGCCGATATGAATAGCTCCTGTCAGTCTCATAGAGCGAACTTTACAATTGTGCTACGTGTTGGACTGCACGTGACTAATGCCATTCTTCTGCAGGCTGCAGGCAGGACACAGCTGTTTCTTTAAGGAAAATGTTGTTTTTCTGGGCAGAAAAAACCACCCATGGCAATATTTTATCCATGTATCCAATATTACACTCCATAATTAGGCATGATCAAAGCCCATCCTGCCTTTCACTGCCTCTCTTTCTGGTAAATTAGATAATGGTTAAAAATGAGCCTGGCCTTGGTTTGGTCCTAGAGGTTTAAATCCTGCCTCCCCACACAGTAGGTATGCACTAAGAAGCAGCAGCAGGGCCAAATACAGGTTTCTTTACATAATTCTGGAGTAATTATTTCAAGATCAGTGACGAGTTCAGTGCCTAAAGCTAAATGGAGCTTCTGTTGACAAAAAATTGTGCTGCAAAAAGGATTAAAAAAATACAGAAATTAATATGAGCATATGAAAAGGTGAAGACCTTCTTTTAAAAGCTGCCAAAAAAGAAATGCACAGTGAGCTCTGGACAGGAGATGAGCCTGGATCCGAGCCTATGGTACACAAGAGCCATGCCAGACTGGAAAGGTAGTGTTCCTCCTGCCCACATTTTGGTCCAGCTCACAGCCCTGTTCTCTGCTCCACTCTTGGATGGGGCTTCTCCACGTGGGTGTTTCCGCAGTGAAATCAGTGCCAGGCTCTCCGACTCAGGTGCAGCCAGAAACACACCCCTGTCACTCCTGCACCTGCAGTTCCTTGGCAGGGGACATGCCTCTGCCCTGCAGCCCGGCCGGGGCTGCACCTGCAGCCGGGCAGCCCTTCTTAGTGGGACAAGGTGCAGGCAGCCCCAGGCAGCGTTGCCTTGGGCTGGCCCTCTGCAGCGGTCTGGCCATGAGGCTGTGGGCGGGCAGCTATCTAGCAAGGCATGGGTATGTGGTTAGACCCCTAATATTTCCTTCCACCTGCCTCTCTCGTTGCATTTCCAGACACGGCGTTTGCCCACCAGCGCTGCTGAAACCCCCCACAGAGTGTGGAGCAGGGCAAGAGTTTTGGTGTGACTAGTGGGTGAGCATCACTAGCAGACCTGCAGGTGCATCGACTCGGCACAGGAGGAGTTCAGAGAGGCTGAGCTTTGCTTTAAGTGCCTTTGCCATCCCCGTAGAGGGTGAGCAAGGTAGTGTCTGAGCAAGAAGGGTGTCTTTCATGTCCTTCCTCTCCTCACATTGATGGGCCACAGTGGCTGTAACATACTGTGTTTCTGTGGCATTGCAGCCCCGGCTCAGACTGTGTTTGCACAGCACAAATTGCCCTTGGACCCACACTTGTTTGAGGTGCTTCATACCTAACATTGTTACAGAGAATAAAAACTAACCCTAACTACTATTCTAGTTTCTCTTTGTTGAGAAACAAAGTTAGAAATAGCATGGGTCATTATTGTCAAACAAAAAAAATCCCTTCTAACCTATAATGACAGCTACAAATAGCTGATGAACTACACCCCTCTTCTTGGACCAGATCTTCAAACTCTCCTGCTGGTCTGCAATATGGGAGCTACCAAGGAGCTCTTCCAGCCCCAAGTGTCCCTTCCGGAGGGATGCTAGGATGAAGGCTCAGTGTCCAGCCTAGCTGGGCTGAATTACCCATGCACAAGGCCTAGCAAAAACTCTAGAGAGACCTCTAAATCTTCTCTACGCTGTCTGTTGTCTTGACTCATAACTTTAGCACTATTCATAGTTTGGGCAATTCAGCCACCTTTGCTGTAGGCAGCAGTTGCTTGAGGAAGTAGCACCAGTCTCTACTGAGTTCAGTGTCATCCCTCCATCCCAGTTTTGGAAATGTCCTTCTCTAAAGTCATCTTTGTGCTTCAAAGGAGTGTGGAAAGGTGGCGAGGGCTGCAGCTGCTGCTGAGGGTCACCCTGGGAACACCTAGAAAGGTCCCTGGGAGGTGAGTGCTGGGAAATGTGAACAGCATGCTGCACTTTCTGAGCAACCTGGGGAGAAGGAGCCTTGCAGGGTCCGCTTTTCTGAAAGATGGGTGGATGGAGAAACTTCCCCAGGAGAGGCAGTGGTTATCATATGGACTGGAGAAACAAGTGCTTCTCTGCAGTGCTGGCTGCTGCCATCTTCACTGCACTGGCAGTGCCCAAAGGTGCACCCTTGTGCTGAGCACCTCAGGGCTGAGCTGGTGTGCCAGGGTCTGCCTCTCGGTGCGATGCAGCTGATTCACAGGCTGCGCTAACACAGCTACGTGGCCATCGCCTGGGGAAAACGCCTGTCCTCTGTGTGCCTCCGCCCTGGGCGTCCATGTGCCTTTCCCGGGGGTGTACTGATGCTAATTGTGCTATGAAGCTGCGGAGCAGGAGGGAGCAGTACTCACGTCCCGATGAACCAGCTCCAGGTGAGGGCATGACCATGGCTTCTCGGGAAGGGAGGCACTGACTCCCAGCCTGGTTTCACAGCAAGATCCACATGCCAGCAGCGTGGGCACGGCTGCTGTGCTCTTGAGGACCGTTGCCCCCGGCCCCCCGGAGCGCGGGGGCAGGCGGGCGGCTGCCGGCTGCGGTGACCCCCAGCCCGGGCTCTGGCGCGGAGGTGCCGCTAGAGCGCACTGTGGGGGCCCGCCGGGGGCCGGCTCCGCGCCCGGCCCCCTGAAGCTTGCACTCTGTTTTCCTCTTTGCTACCACCCTCCCAGCGCTGCTCCCTGATTGGGCAGCAGCAGCCAAAGAAACACTATTAATCCGGCCAGAAAAGCCAACATCAGGGTTTTAATTGTTATTTATAACAAATCTAAAATTCCCTTACCCTCTTCTCACCCTTTATACCGTGATGCTGGAACACATCTGGGAGGTGTTCTGACGCAGTACTGCTTCATAAACGATGTGCAGTAGGAGAATCCATTGCAGGCAAACAAATGAGGCTCCTGCGTTCAGGAGTCCCTTGCACAAGCAAAAGGTTCAAAGATGCCTGAGCAAAAGCCTGAGCAGCCTCAAAGCTCCCTCAGTTCAATGGTGCCTGAGTGTGCTCAGCACCTCCCAGGTGCTCAAGTCCAGCTCTTCGGGGCCAATCCTGCATTCATAAAGCATCAGGAAGAGTTTCAGAGGAAAATGGGATCTGCACTGCATATTGCAGTGAAGAAATTGAACAAATCACTATCGCCAATATTAAGCGAAGCATCAGTGATCAGAATCAGCCTCTGCTGGAGCTTTGCTACAGCAGTTCTGGGCTCGTTGCTCCCACTGAAGCCAAATTTGAACTGGGCATGGATTTCTAGAGGTGCCAAATTAGGTTCCTCCACGAGTTTTCCATTAAAAACACAAGAGCTGGGTACTTGGAGCAGATTAGCACTCTGCTTGTCTGGGATATCACAGTGTTTATGATGCCCACTGGGATCCTACACGTGGGTGTTGATAGCAGTCAGCAGGGTTTGATATGTGCTCCTGCAGAATGTAAAGGACTTAGAATAGGAGACCAATATGCTGAAATAAAAAAAAAAAAAGAAGAATGTTTATTGGCCTTAACRCAGTCTCGTCAACCACCTTTTGCAGAGAGAATGTTAATAAAGAAACAAAATGAATATTTTATTTGTTTATGACAAATAGCAATAAGAATATATTGTCCAAGTTGGGTGGCCAAACCAATTTTTGCAAGCCAAGTCTATAATTTGTCTTCTTTTCTTTCTGCCCCCAGTGGATCTGGTACATAGGAAAGTCTGTCACTGTCGCACAAGCTAGATCTGTGCATCAAGCTGCCAGGCATGTGCAGAGCTCCACATGACAGACAGTGGTATTGGGGAGCAATACCTGATCTGATCCATCATGGGGACCACGGAAATTAATCCAGATATATGATGCTTTAAAGGAGTGCTTCACTCACAAAATTCTATAATCAGTGGCTCATGGTGAATAAGAAGTATTTGTAGCTATTTCTAATAGTAGCTTATATGTCTATTATTTGCAGTGTGAGTTGCCCCTTAGCAATGAAATCTAATAGRCTTTTATTTCTGATGAGGCTTTTATATCTAAGGAGGCTTTTATACCTAAAATACTTAGTCAGAATTTGTATTATTTTCTTCTTGAAGTATATCATGAAGCCAGGCTGCAAGGACAGCAAAAAGTGGTACAAGCAGTACTTTGGCTCAGCTTTGGCAATCCTCAACTTAGTGATTGCTGTTTGTTCTAGCACAGAGGGATGACACAAAGTAAACTAGAAGAGACCAGTGCCTTACCAGTTTGCCAGCCTGGCTGAAGTAAAGCTCTGCATCTGCTTATCAGAGAAAGATCTGTAGGCCATACAGCTGCCTGCACTGGAAATAAATGGGAAAAGGAAGGGTCAAAATGCGGCTTGCTGTCCTGCTAGGAGTCTTCTTCCCACCTACAAGAAGAGATATAAGCATATATGTGTGTTGCTATAGATCCCAGTTCAGGGAAAGCACAAGCTTATGTGCAACTCCATAGATGTCAACACAGACTTACTCAGATGGACTCTACTAAATTAACATTTGATTAGCAGCAGTTCAGTTCCTCCTACTCCCCTTTTTTTGGACAATAGTTCTCAGAAAGACATTACTCCACCGTGTTATATGCTCAACAGGATGCTAATGCCAGCACTCCAGGTTTACAATATGATATATTTAAACCAGTTCTCCAGTTGTAACTGATAGAACTTACATTTTGGATGCTGAAGGAGTCCCCAGGCCTGAGGTTGGAGACAAATAACCCTCAGTCTRAGAGCTTAACTGAGGTGTACAGGGCCCTTCTTTTAGGAATTAATTTTTCTGGAAGATGCAAAAGGTTGACATTTACTGATAAACAAGTCATTACACCTGCTTTATTCCCAGAGCTGGAGCTTTGATGGTGAGGTGGAACACCTTTGGTCAAAAAGAAGCACAGACAATCTCTGGAAAGCAGGCCCTCTTGGATAAATTAGCCTGGATCAAACCACGAGGACGAGATGGCATTCAACTAAGTGTGCTAAAAGAGCTCAAATATGAAATTGCTGAGCTACCAATGCAGAGCTTACACCAGCCTCCACCCCAAGGAACAAAGGTGAGTAATGTGATAGGTAGTTGTAGGAATAACAGGATAAATAAAAAAACATTTCCTCTGGACTGGAGGCAGATTTACCAAAGGAGTGCCCCAAGGGCTTATGCTGGGGTCGGTGCTGTTCACCATCTCTCTATGTGGCATCTCAAAGTGGGTGAATACTGGCAAAGTTTGCAGATGATACAAAATTATTCATAATAATCAAAGCTAAAGCTGACTGTTGCAGAAGGAGCTTATAATACCAACTGACACTGAAGTGCCAGATGAAATTCTGTATTGACAAGTGCAAAGTAAGACACTTAGGGAAAAAATAACTCTACTTATACATCTGCATTGACGGGCTCTAGATAGCAACACTCAAGAAAGGTCTTGGGTAACCGAAATGAAGGTATGAGGTTTCTGAAAACATCACTTATTGCCCTGCAACTGTCAAAAGCCAAATTGGATAGTAGGAATTGCTGAATGAGAGAACMCAATAAAATAGAACAGAAAACAGTATTACAGCACTGAGCTAATAACTTTAGAAAAGGTGTAGAACAGGTAGCAAGGATGGTCAGAGTTTTGGAACAGTTTCTTTTTGAGGAAAGACTAAATCAGTCCTTTTCAGCTTGGAAAGAAAACTACCCGAGGGGACTTGATATAAGTGTATAAAATCACCAATGGCATGGAGAAGGTAAAGAGGACAAGGTTAATTTGTGTTTCTCCAATGTAAAAATTAGGGGTAACAAACTGAATTATCATACAGTAGGTCTAAACCATAAGGAAGGAATTTTCCACATGATGCATTAAACTGTGGGACGTGTTGCCAAAGTATAAATGAGTTTAAAAAAGACTTAGACAAAGTCATGCCTTATAGGACCATTATTAAACTGAAAAATCCACCTTCAACCTGTAGCTCAGGGACTCCTGAAACTGTTGATTGTCAAAAGCCAGAAGAGGATATCAGGTACAGATCACTGTGTACTTCCCCTGTCCTTGTGTCTTTCCTTAAATATCCACATAAGCTGTCATCTGAGGTGGGATACTGGACTAGAGAGACCTTTCATCTCATTTTCTAGAGCATTTGTTATCTGAAGGAATGGGAAAATACATCCAGGGTGTGATTGTGCAGTGTGAGGCAAGGAAAGGTTGTACTGGAACTGTGTGAAAAACGAAGTCCCATCTCCTTCCACCTACTATTTACAAGTTTGGGGGCTATTCTGCATTCATAGCAATTTTGTTCTGATGCTCATAAAAGGAAGTCTGCAACTCAGAAAGATTTACTTATGATGCTTTTTTAGAAGAAAGATGAGGTTGCTCTAAGGGGAGCTAACGTAATTCAAAGTGTCATCCATCATGAAAAAATACGTTATGTTTTTTGAGAAGATTTTGTTTCAGTTGCTGTTGTATTATGGTCTCAGTCACAGCATTTTTTCTTACGCCAGAATATATAGTACTGAGCCCATCAAAACAAAAGCCCCAGTCCAGTTCTGAAAACAGCCGCAAGCCTGCGTACCTTTGAAGCCTCTCTCCAGTGTGGCTGGAAGTCAGGGTGGCCGTTCATTTCGGTACACGTGAGTGTGTATGTGCTTGCAGATTCGGGGCCCGAGAGAAAATCCAAGCCAGGGAGAGAGAAATAAAATTACATTCTTTCTTGTTTGCTGGTTTGCAGACCCCATCAAGGGTTCAGATATGCTAGTTCAGTGGCACAGTGTCTGCATCTAAGGCATAAACAAAGTAGGTAGTTGTTGAGGGCAGCACACAGCTGGCAGCAGCCAGATGTGGGCCTGGCGGCAGGAGCAGCCAAGCTCCATGTTCGTGGGGCAGCACAAATTCAATTTTGCTCAACTTGCTGCTGAGTCTCGAGCTGCTCTGCCTGGTTTGCAAACACAGGGGAGATGTGTTCTTGCTGGAGCTAAAAAGCACTGAGATGGGGCTGTTTCTTCTGTCCCATTTTATTCACACAGATTTCATGACCACATTTGAGGACATATTTGATACATAGACAAAAGCCAAAGATTTTGAAATTTCCCAGGAGCGAGACAAATACCCACCCTCAGCCCCATGAGCCTTCAGATACTGCAATGAAGTGTTTGGTAGGAAAACTTTGGTTGCTTTCTGCTCCAAACAGCTCAGCTTTGATAAATGCAGCAGGACTGATCTGTGCTGTGCATCCCTCAACTGAGTTACGATGTATAATCCTCCCTGGAACGGAACATTTACATTCCACTGACCTAGTTGAAAAAATGCATTAATTTTAATTTATGTAAAATTCTCCCAATAGAAGAGTGAGAGGAGAGAGGCAATGTCTTATTTGCAGTCCTTGCTTGCTTGGAGCTAGAAGTGAAGTCCAACTTTTTAATCAGGATTTTTGAAAATGCTGAAGCATTTCAAAGGGTGGCTTGTTCATGTAAATTCAGGTACAGTTTTATTACCTCCCATTTTAGCTCACRGGCTCACGAATAAAAAATGTGCCATCAACCTGTCTCCTCTCCACTGAGGGGTCCTTCTCCTCCTCTGGGGAGCCCAGGGCAGTGGGGCACCAGGGGCAGTTTGACACAAGAGAGATAGCAAAGGCTTCACCCAGACACCTCATTTCAACTCCTCCTTTTGCAAATCTCCGTGGAGGCTGATCACATAGCGCAGGGATTGAGGAACTTTKTTGTTGAGGGAGGGGTTGATGGTGCATCTTCCTACATCAGCTGACCTGAAGAGCCCCGAGAGCGTGGTTAGCCCACAGCCCAGCCGCAGTGCTGCAGTGCCCACAAAGGAGAAATGGACACATTTGTGAGAGTTGGTTGTGTAGCCCAAAGTTTGGCTGTAGGGTCACTTCATCTGTCTCAGTGAGTCAAACACCACAGGTACATTTACAAAAAGGGACTGAGTGGAGGGTGGGTTTTGTATTGCTTCAACGTGGAAAAACAGCTGGAAAGATGTCTCATGTTTGAATTCCCTTTAGTAAGAATTACATCTCGACTCAGCGATGTTGTTCCTACTCCAGCCAGCCAGCCCTTTTTCCACATAGGAGGTTGTCAGAGCAAGGAAGTGTTAGCAGCCATCATTATTTGCTCAGCAGGCTCTTTGGCTGCTACCAACATTACTGTAGCCAGTGGGAAATAAAGCCAATTCAGGAGCTTTTCGTACCAAAACAGCCTAGGTTCAGGGSAGCACAATGATGTCCAAGTCATCTTTTCCTTCCCTTCTTAACTCTATCATAAAGAGTAAATTTGGGGCAGATGAGCATGGGGTCCTTTCGCTGTCCTTGGAGGCTCAAACCCAGCCTGCCTTACTCGTGCAGGCAGCCCAGCTGTGGCCAAGGGTACTCCTCTTTCCCTGCCTGAAGCAGGAGCTCCGCAAGCCTGGGCAATGCTGCAGCCGTCCACAGGAGCCTGTATGYGACCTGAGGGAGACACTCAGTGATGCGGGGGGATGTTTGGATCCAGACTCTGCCATGAGCCCTGAGCTTATAGCAGAAACATCAAACGCAGCCTATGCTCATGCAACACTGCTGCACCACATGTTGTCTCATGCAGTCTTTGACAAAAGTTGCCATGTAAACACAGGAACCAGAACTTGAGCAAGCAAGAGGAAAAAAAAAAATAGAGGCATCTGCATTCAGCAACTCTGCAATTCTAACATCTCCATATCATGTAGTACCYCTGCTGTTTACAGTCTTTTACACCTTTCTCTGGTTCAAAATCATCTCTGTTAYAACTCCAGGACCCTTGTACGTGCAAGTAAGAATCTGTGTCTAATGGAGATATCTCAGGGATGAATTTGACCACCAGTGTGTAAAGGCAAGAGCCACCATGCTTTCAGGAGGCCACTGCCCACCTGACGATATTTTTTTCTTAGTTGCTGGTACCTTTAGCTTACAGTAAAGCTCATTTCAGATGGAAAGTAGTGTAGATGTTTTGCTTATTACCAATGGAAATGCGACAGTGTGTTCTCAGTAAGGCTCTTAATGTGCTTATCTCCAGCTGTTTAAGGACACATTCGTAATACTGAAGAAGGGCAACCTCTACACTAGACTGCAGCTGTTCAGAGAGATATAGTATCATAAAATGCAGACAGCGATTTGTGACAATAGAGAAATATTTCTTTTTTCCCAGCCAAAAAGCAGTTATTTTGCAGTCTACCTTATGCAACATGAAAAAGCTATTATGGAAAGTAACCTTTCCCTGCTTTCTAATAAATGGATACCAGCAACATCAAGGGTACAATAYCAGGCAGGTATAAATAATGAAAGGCAAGGAAAGCAGGAGGAATATTGTCCACAAAAGGAAGTAGCCCATCAGCTCCCAGAACATTTCCAAAGATTTATTTGGTAATGAAACCAGCAATATTAATTTCAAACATTAGAACCCAATCGTCAGCTTTTCAGCCTTGATAACTCACAAGTTGTCAGATCTCCTTCCAAACACACATACATCCTCACAAACTTGACTTTTTCTGCAGCTGGATTTTGGCAGAATCTTAAAACAAATGCTTCAAGAGAGAGAAATGGCTATACAATGATACAGCTTTCTCTAAAAAGAGAGAAAAGAGAAATAAATAAGTAATATCAATGAACTAACGTGCATCTCTCTGTAAAATTTAAGATTTGGAAGACTCTGGCAGAACAGAGGGAATTTTATTAACCATTCTTCCAGGTATGGAAGTGTTGAGAAGAGACCAGAGTTGATTGCTAGAATGAGCAGCCAAGGCTTGGTAAAAGCAATCTGCAGTGGAAATGTTCTTTCAGCAGAATCTTTATTTTCCATGGGATTTCTCATGATCTTCATGAATTTGATTTACTCATAGTTTGTAGGGATTTGCTATTATTAACCTAGTTTTTTTCAGAATCAACAACATGTTAAAGACTGTCATTCTGCAACGTCACTCTAAGGGCAAAGCTGACAAGAGGATTTCTGACAGAGAAGATTGTTCCAAGACCTAGCGGCCTTCTCTGATGGGGTGACTACATCAGTGGACAAGGGAAGAGCTACAGGTGTCATCTATCTGGACTTCTGTAAGGCCTTTGACACGGTCCCCCAAACCATCCTTCTTTCTAAATTGGAGAGATAAGGATTTGATGGATGGACTATTCAGTGGATAAGGAATTGGCTGGATGGTCGCATCCAGAGAGTAGTAGCTTAATGTCCAGATGGAGCTCAGTGATGAGTGGTGTCCCGCAGGGGTCCGTATTGGGACTGGCACTGTTTAATATCTTCATCAATGACATAGACAGTGGGATTGAGTGCACCCTCAGCCAGTTTGCAGATGACACTGAGCTGAGTGGTGCAGTCGACAYGCYTGAGGGAYGGGATGCCATCCAGAGGGACCTGGACACGCTTGAGAAGTAGACCCGTGTGAACCTCATGAGGTTCAACAAGGCCAAATGCAGGGTCCTGCACCTGGGTCGGAGCAACCCCCGGTATCGATACAGGCTGGGAGATGAAGGGATTGAGAGCAGCTCTGCCAGGAAGGACTTGGGGGTACTGGTGGATGAAAAGCTGGACCTGAGCCAGCAACGTGCGCTCACAGCCCAGAAGGCCAACTGTATCTTGGGCTGCATCAAAAGAAGCGTGGCCAGCAGGTTGAGGGAGGTGATTCTRCCCCTCTACTCTGCTCTGGTGAGACCCCACCTGCAGTACTGCGTCCAGCTCTGGAGCCCTCAACAGAAGAAAGACATGGACCTGTTGAAGTGGGTCTAGAGGAGGGCCACAAAAATGATCAGGGGGATGGAACGCCTGTCCTAGGAAGAAAGGCTGAGAGAGTTGGGGTTGTTCAGCCTGGACAAGAGAAGGCTTTGGGGACACCTTATTGCAGCCTTTCAGTACTTAAAGGGGGCTTATAAGAAAGATGGGGACAGACTTTTTAGCAGGGCCTGTTGCGACAGGACAAGGGGGAATGGTTTTAAACTAAAAGAGGGTAGATTTAGACTAGATATAAGGAATGGTGAAACACTGGCACAGGTTGCCCAGGGAGGTGGTAGATGCCCCATCCCTGGAAACATTCAAGGTAAGGTTGGACAGGGCTCTGAGCAACCTGATCTAGTTGAAGATGTCCCTGCCCACGGCAGGGGGGTGGGACTAGGTGACCTTTATAGGTTCCTTCCAACCCAAACTATTCTATGATTCTATGATTTTGAACACACCTGGTATTTTGTGCAATCTAGTGGCCATCACATCCAGATACTTGCTAAGAAAAGAAGCACGGATACCTGAGTGTCCCACCTCTGTCACCAGGTAGGATTGCTTCAAATAGAGGTGGCCTGGTGTGCCAGACCCTGGACCAGACCCTGTTCCCTGCGCAGGGTCTCTRCCAGTGCAAGCAACTCGGCGGACCAAACTGGGGATGATGCTAAATGCGTTTTGAGGGAAGAAGCGATAGATCTATCAAGAGTCCGGCAGGGCTGAATATATCAGCTGAATAGGCCTATAAGCATGGTGTGATCCCAGAATATCTAGGAACAAAACTGTCCCTCAACATCTTTTGTTGTTTAACTTTTGTGCGCCACCTTTGGGACAGGCCCGGTTGAATGCTACCAAGGATTTCTGGCATGGTAGCCTTGCTGGCTTGATGCAGATGCATTAGTCTCTTTCTTCTCTTCTTGCTATTCCTTTAGTTCATATCTATGCAACCACACTGGTCAGAAACTGCTTGAGACTAAAATAAAGCTCCTTTTCTTYCTAAGAATTAGTCATTAATTATCCAGTTATGATTTCCTGGACCATTTAGGTAACCCAAGCTCCAGCTAATGGGTTAATTCATTTTATGTCAGTTCAGCTATGTCACATTGTGTCATTTTTGTTTCTTGATTGGGTGAATGAAACCTTTAAAATAGGATGTAGCAAGTAATGAATACCCTGTTCATACAGTAAAGTAATTCTTGGTTTTGTGTGTGACTGACTATGCAAACAAGATTACATCCAGGCCAGTGCAGCCAGCCACCACAGGATGAATGCAGCACGCCAGCTGCACAGGGAATAAGTGGAGTTTGAAAATGTCATTGCAGAGCTGGTCCAAATGCTCTGAATGAAACATCCCCCTTTTACAAAGCTTTTGTAGGAAAAAAAAATTAACTGGCCCTACAAAATGATCAGCACTATTATCTGCGTGCTTTTTATTTAAAACTTTTAAAAAACCTATTAAACTCCTATTGTCACCACTGGACTGAGTCTAATTTTGTTATGTGAATGCCTTTCCCAGGAATAGCTGTTACCAAAAAATGAGTGCAAATAAAGAAAAACACAGTAAAACAATTTTAAATTGAACAAACTGAACAACTGAAAATTGAACAAATTTAGAAGGTTTTTTTTTCCTGAATTGCTTTTGTATTTTAATGCACAAGCATGCCCATCAACCACTCTGCATTATTTTTGCGACTGTAGTACACAGAAGCCTTAACATACCAGGACCTCATTGTCCTTTGCTTTAGTGTTCTGTATGGGCTGAACTTCAGTCATGAAAATCTATTTCTCCAACAATTATAAAGGAGAGGGGGGGAATTTTCTAGAAATATCTGAAAAAGTAACTAGTGTATAGATCAGGAACATGGATGAATCCAGCAGCGTTTGGCAGTTTTCACAAATATTTGCAAAGCTGTTTACAGTGTGCAGGCAGCCCTAATCACCAGTACAAAAGCCGTATCAGCCTGGTGTTTAGCAACTGTGGTGAGCGTTAAGAGTCTGAATGCTTGTTGGCTCTGGGAGAGATTGCTTGGTAGTTGGAATATTGATTTGCAGGCAGAAGATTTAGATAATCCATTTCCAGGAAGGCTTGTAGAAAAAATAAGTTCTGATTGCTCTGTATTTGACACGAAAGAGGGTGGCACTTTGTTTAGTACATCTGCATTTTACACATCAGAAGCTGAATAGCTTTCCCTTAAAAACTGCCATTTGCCCAACTTCACACTGTTCTGCTTCAGGCAGATGGAAGCAAGGCAAAAGGGTGTAGAAATTAATTTTATCAGTGCAACTCGTACAGTTGGAAAAAGCAGGTAAGCTTTTGAACACACAGATCATTCTTTAGGTCTGAAACAGGCATCAAGCTTCAAGCTGAGTTTAATTTAGTTACGATAATTGATTAAACAACGGTACTGACTGATTAGGAGCAAAGGCTGGTTGGTACCCATGGAGCAGGTGAATGGAGCAAGAGGAGACATGATGAAGTCCTGCAGCTGGAGAGTAACAGCTAACCCCCGAGCAGCTTTGTGAGAGGAAGAGAGGAGATTATTGTATACCGCAGAACTGATGTCCTTGCTGAGTTGGTAATACCTAGTCTCCAGCAGAGCTGTGATTTTTTTAGGTAGGTGAGCTAACCTGTTGAGTACATGTTATCTGCCGGTGACAAGGAAAATGGAACAGATCCTTCACGGTGTTATATCAAGCAGATTATATTAAGTGCATCTGGTCAATGAAATACATGCAAGCTGTCTGACATGTCTCTCAAATGCTGAGATGTTTATCCAAAACAAGATTGTGGGGCAGAATGAAAGCCAGTGGGAATATATGTGGCTAATTTTGATACGGTTAGGAGCTTGCTATAAAGCTAAACACTAAACTTCCAGTGAGTTCAGCTGTCTGTCTCTGTGTCCCAGGCCCTCCAGTGCTGCTGTCCATTAGTGAGTCTCTTTTTAGCTTGGAGTGAGTTGCTAGAAAGACTTGAACTGCTCTGGGTCAGGGCTCCAGGTGCCTGCTCCTGATCCTCCTCTGCTCTCCTGCACCAGGACTACTTTCTCTACAGGTCCTTCTTCTCTTCGTATTTTCCTCTGTCATAGATTGATATTATTTCTATCATCGTCTTGCTAACAACTCTTATTTAGAAGTAAAGTAGGATCTCTCACCCATATGTTTATCTTGCTAATGGGAATTATCTGAATAGAAAATGAGCACAAGCAACACTCATTTACCATGAAAAAAGCAAGCTGGAAAGTGTCAGAGACATGCAATGAATGAAGTCCTCTTGCTAATGGCTGACTGGCTTTGTTATTAATATAGATATAATGATGTTAAGCTTCTCTATTAAGTCAGCAGACCGGGGCTATTGGTTACACTTCATTTCTAAGAAACAGGCTCATTTTTCAATTACCTTGTAATTCACAGTGTCTTTAAGTGCCTGGAAAATGCAAGAAGTTCAAGAACATCTCACTGAAGATGCTGCAAAGTTTCACTCAAACAAAAACTAAGTACAGAAAGACCACATTCACTAGCTTGTGATTCACTTCTTCCCTCTTCYCAGATGAAAGGAAGAAAGTGATTACACCCATGCAGGCTGGGAACCAAAGTTCATAATAGATAAAACTGAAAGTAAGTGAAGGTCATCCTGAGGACATGACTAAAGGTGTCTGCTTAAAAGCCTCTGCCAGAGCYCTCCAAACACTGAGTTACCTGGGTGTGCTCAGCAGTCACATACTGGTGTGCAGCTGCAATTCTGGAGAACCTGGTGGGGTGAGGTGAAAGGTGTTAGAGCATCTTTATCTCTTCCTCATGCCTCTGTGCCCGTGGTGCAAGCACTGGGACTATATTCAAGCTCTACCTATTGCTGGGGCATAGACCCACAAGAGTCCATTCTGGAGCTGCTGGCCACCCAGGGGGAGCAGGGCAGCAGCACCCTCACATCCCCTGCGTTTCTGGGTGTGTTGGAAATAGCATTACCCCAAGGATGCTGTTGGACAGTGATGAAAGCAAAATGCAGCCCATGCTGTTTGCATCTGGATCATTATACATATRCATCCGAGCACCCACACTTGCCCAGGTCCCGGCGGTGCGTATTGCCTTCCCCTGCTGTGCACACAGCTGCAGGGGGCTGGCTTTCAGGTACAGCCTGTCTCACAAGGCCCCTTGCCTCAGCAGAGTCTTCTTCCCTCTCGGTGTCCTTGTTTTCGTCTGTTCAATTTAGTGATGTTTTGACGTCTAGGAGCTGGGAGTCCCAGGGGATGCTGTATTCTCTCGGTCGGAAATCTTGTGTGAAGGAGATGGTTAATGGTTGCCCAGGAGGGTGAAGCGTGACAGCGAAGGGAACAGTTGGCTCCGACTTAAGCGGCGAAGATAAATGTAATGGTGGTTGGCAGGAGGAGAGCATTTCCCTTGCCAGCACCCTCCCCTTGCCATTGCTTGGGGGCACYAGACCACACACGAGGCCTTGCTGGGCCTCCTCAGACCTCTTGGATATGCGTATTAGCGGGGTGTTAAGGGATGCCCTCCTCTCACTCTCGCTGGCGGAGGAGCCTGGCCCAGATCTTCACAGCTACTGCGTTACTCTCATTTAATTTCGGTAGCAGTAGCTTCCCACATACCTYTCCTCTTTTCTCTCGGCTGAAACCCAGGCCACACTAAACTGCTGCAAACCCCTTAGTTGCCTTTCGGGTCCCAGCATCTAGGGCAACCCCCAGAAAAGACTTCTGCCTCTCCTGACCCTTGCGATACCAGTTCACCTCTCCCTCATGCAGCGAAAGCGCTGTCTCGTCATGCTGTCCCCTGGCTACTCTGGGGACCTTCATCTGGCAGAGTTAAAACACTTGTAAAGGTGCCCTGGTGATGGGTTGCCATGTTCTCGAACAGGAGATCCCTTTTGCTGTCTGGTTGTCATGGGTTATCTAGTTCAAGCCAGCCTAAAGTAAAACACAAATAAAATAATTTATTCACAGCCTCAAAATACACAACAAATTTACAATGCTTGCAAAAGTTGTCGGTGAAGAAGATAAATTCCTGCCTAATTTAGTTATGCTAATATTAAATCAAGAAGATCTCTCTCTCTAGTATCAGTCTAAAGATATCAATCAGTCTCTAATACCAATCACCCTGGCAAGGTGGCCTTAAGGGCTGATGACACCCCTACGACTGCCTCCTGCCTGAGCCCTTTGCCACCCTTTCGCACACGCTGCAGCTGTTTGGCCACGGTACGGGTGTGAGCTGACACACCGGAGAGCAGCCAGCGGCCGAATGCACGGCAAGGGCAGCTGCTCTGCACCCCAAATAGGAACATTGTCAGGGCAACTTGCAGGTTTCCACAGCTCAGCATTTACATTTTAACACCTGGGGCTCTTAGAAATATCGCAGATCAACTGTGGTAGCTTGAAGTGACAGAAAGCGGGAAAGATTATTAGGAATACGATCTGTGGGCTAAGCCAGGGCAGGGCAGCAGGCACACCTCTCTACCAGGGCTTGCACCAGCGCTGCAGTTTGGCCTCAGTCCAACGTGACAGAAGTTTGTGGCTGCTGGTCACCTCTCCCCAGCCTCAGTTTGGGCCAGAGGAGGCTGCTCAGATGCGGAGCCCAGGGTGCTTTAGGTYGGGAGGACTAATGATCTCCAAGCTCTCCCTATTGCACACACTGCATTTGGATTTCCGATTTGGAATCCATTTGGATTTGGATTTTCTCTCTGTGCGATTTCAGGCAACAGCATTGGAGCAGGAGCAGCTCTCGGCTGGACACAGGCTGCAATGGCTCTAGCGCTAGACCCCAGACCTGGCCACCATGGACCCTGCCCAGCTCCCAGCCCATGCCCTGGCAGCTTGCTAGCCTTGGGGAGGGAAAAAGTGTGTGGGGCAGAGAAACTGCTCACACTTCACACATGGGGAGCAGCTGTGTGAGATCAGTCCATCTGCATGAAATTCAGATCCCTGTAATGCTGCCAAGGTCAGGGAGACCTGCTTGTCTGCCTTGAGCTGAGCAAGGGATGGTCAGGCAAGCGAAAGCTGCCTCTGGGCACAGCTGAGTGCTGCACCTACTCTTTGCAAGATATAAAACAATACTAATAATACAACTAATAATACGTGAGGAGACAGTGTACGCTTTCTCTTGCTGAGGCAGATCCACACGGTTTTTTGCTTGTGAGGTCTCTGATGCATGGCTGCACATCGCCTGCTCCTCCAAGACACACGCCAGCCCCTGAAAGGGGAGAAGTTGCTTTTGCCTCCCAGCCAGGAAATAACAAAGGTCTATTCCCTAGTTCCCACTGGGATAAACCCTCTTCCAAGGGCCCTGCTTGAGGTGCTGAGCAATAGGGAATAAGCCCCCTTGGAAACAGGGAATGGCTTCATGGTGGTAGGGAAAGAGTGAGCTCCAGTTGTTGAGCTGAGCTGCTCTGTGGAAGGTCCCAGCACTCAGAGTCCAAGGAGCAGAAAATAGCCACCTTTTCTCTAATTCCCTTTTACTGAGTCTCCTGAGTCCCACCTCAGTTGCACAAGGAGACTTTATCCTTATGCTTACCCCTATCTTTCCAAGACAGCCAAGTCCTTTCTAAAGCTAAAGCTGTGGTTACTCCCCCACAACGCAGGAGGAAAAGACTGAACTTTGAGAAACTGTTGGACAAGCTGAAAGCTTAAACTCAAAGTTGATCCAGTTGCACAGCATGTCCATCAAGTATTTATTCTTTGCAAACACCCACTGCAAGTAGAAAAATTAAGTATCTGCTCTACACTATTTGGGAGACCCAAGTGGTGGGTCTTCGTCAACCCTTGGCTGCTGATCAAAGGCAGTTCAGTTTCTCTCTGACTCTTTCTCGCCCATTTTGTATCGCTCCAGTGAGACGGCTCAGTTCCTGCCAGCACGGCAGTAATGATTTACTGCTTGCATTGTGGGTAGGGACAGGGCCTGAGGTATGTCCCTTGTTCCCCCATCTCTTGGTCTTTCATCTCCAGTGACTTGCACTGCACTGCGGACATGAGCACGCCTTTGCCTGGTGTCCAGCTCTGCGGGACTTATGGTAAGAGACCTGGTCCCAGGTGGTGGCAGCTGTTGGTCAGCCAGTGATCCCCTGTCATTTGGGGGTGTGAGGTGTCTGTGATAACACTGAGCATCTTTGATACTCTCAGAGCAAAGCACTGGCTGCAGAGAACAGCCAGCGACATTTCACCTCCCTGATTAGGAAGAAGCTTTTTGAATTCGAGAGTGACTGATATTCATGACCTTTTCCTCTTAGAAGTGAAGGACTGTCTTTAAAAAGCACTCTGCCTGCATCTGGGAATGTGCAGCGAGCTAATCTGCTCTTGAAAACTGGACTTGAAAGGACTTCACTTCCCAGGGCCTTGGTCTGGGACCAAGAACTTACCCTGCGAAGGGAGGGGAGTTGGGGATTTGCTCAGTCAGGGTCAGRAATAACACATGAAGGATCAGAGGTAGGCAGCTGCACATTCTATCTTGCTCGGCTGTGCCCCACGCCAGGGCACTCCGCAGCACAGGCCAGTGACGGCAGGAGGGATGGATGGCCAGAGCCTGAGTGCAGGTCCCATCTCCCACCACAGGACCACAGGGCAGGACCTGCCCTGGTGCCAGCCAGGTGAYGATAGTGCATAGCTCGTTCCCCTCCCAGTGTGCCTTATGCTGGCATTTTGTGGTGGGAAATGTTTTACCCTCTGGGAGGGTCTGAGAGCTAACGCTCCGCCAGCTTGTCTTGCTAGTGGGCTGAAACCCCCATAGCTGCCACGAGGGTTTGGAAAGCTGAAGCCACGTTTTGCATAWCCAGCGAACTGTTGCAGTTTGCAACCTGTACCCTGCATGAGACAGAGAAGGAACTTGCATGCCCGGTGCGGGGGGTGAAAATGCTTCATTAGTACAGATGAAAAATTAGATTAAGATATAAGTTATCTCTATGCACACTTACAAAGACAACATGCACCACCGAGCAAGGAGGTGGAGACGTCTTCATCACAGCTACAGGGCTCTTTCTTAGTTTCTTACATACCTGTAAGTAAACAAATATCCGACAGACTGGGGTCTGATTCTGGTTCCTTGTAGGAAATAACAATGCCAGGTTTGTTACCTGCAGCCTTATAAAAAAATAACAGTAAGATAATAAATTATTTAAAAAAACAAACAAAAAATAAAATCAAGGAGTCAGAGAAGATGATCATAGCAAACTTATGATCATAGTGAACCTTTTAAGCTTCAAAATTATGACGCTATAGAAAGGTTATTATTTTCTGTGCAACATAAAAATGTCTGCTCATTGCTACAACATTATTATAATCATTATCACTAATAATGCCTAAACCAAGGCAGAGTTTTTTCCTGTCTACATAGTGGAGGGGAAGTCCTGAGAATTGCAGACCTGCAGCTGAGAGTTAAATTAGGCTGAAGATATTTTTACAATTTTTGGCTTCTTTTARTGTACCTCCTTTTGCGTGGATGCTCTTTACAAGCTGGAGCTCTGCAGTTGTAAGTAGACACTGGGAAATACCCAAGGAAACTTTCTCAAATACGTGCATTAGCAACTAGTCCTGAGGCTCATCTAAGGCTATTGTACCTACTTAGGCAGTGTTTGAAGAGCTTTCAGAGCATAATGAATTAATGCACTTTTAAATACGCCATTTTTCAGYGCATAATCCTGAGCTCTCCCATTTCATTTTGCACATCAAACAGGAAGGTATTCAGGATCAATCTGACCCCGTTCACACTGCCATTATGAAAGAATAACAACTCCCACTTCAGGGAACTCACACAGGAGTGACACCTCACGATGGACTGTTTGGTGCAGTGAGCAGCATCCAAAGGATTAGTCCAGGGACGCAGGGGGTAAAGTGACCCCGCTGCCCACCCAGGYTGGGGGGACCCTGGCAGAGGGGCAGCATGTGGCTCTGCCTGTGAACCCCCTACCCCAGTCTCCACTGCAGCTCCTCAAGGGTCCCAGCCCTGCAGCAGGGCAGGGGGCTTCTGACCTGCATCTCTCACTCCCTTCGTTCATCCATCCACCAACCTTATGCAAACAGAGGTAGGGACGACAGACTGTTTAGTGCAGATAATATAGATAATATAAGGGCTTTTTGAAGATGAGGGGGTTGGAGGAAGACTTTTGCAAGCATGGAGGGTTTGTGTCTGTGTATTCATAGACACATCAGTTGCTGAGATTGACAGCGAATAACGTCTCTTACTTCCAACAGGCTTCCCATCTGGCTACTTTTTAATGTAAATAAGTCTTTCTGCTCCATCACCTCCTTGTTCCAGTGGTGGACCTTAACATGCCCACATACAGCTTTTGAGCATGCACTGCTCTATGGCTTGCATGGCAAGAAAACTGTCCCTGCCTGTGTGGAGGAGCCTTATGTAAAGACGGAAATTTACACACTACCTACAGATTCTGTGTTTATTTATACGCAGACCTAAGTTTTTTATCTCCCTTTAGTTAATACAAGGGCACCTCCACAAGCATGGRGTGATGTGCACTCCCAGCTTGCAASACAGGGCTCTCTGCAATATAAAACTCATCTCCTCCATGGCAGCCTRTAAAGGTGCATGGAGTTTTCTGTGATGACAGTGGCAGGGGCTTGGTTTGGTGCAAGAAGCTCTGACCACTGGTTATATGACCCCAGAGATCTTTCCTTCTCCCTCCTTTACATCTGAACCTGGCCCAATCCAGACCTGTCCC
This sequence comes from Oceanodroma leucorhoa, assembly GCA_030449065.1. Lineage (NCBI taxonomy): Eukaryota > Metazoa > Chordata > Aves > Procellariiformes > Oceanodroma > Oceanodroma leucorhoa. The sequence goes on along the minus strand of JASVER010000027.1, from coordinate 5,272,023 downwards.
CAGTAGGGAAAGGACCAAAAAAATGAAAGAAACCCAGGGAGAAGAGATACCTGGTCCAGAGGAGTTGCAGATGGCCATTGTGTATACAGAGAGCTATTTGCAGATGTCCAGTGAGCCCCAGACTGGCCTAACACTGCTTCCATACGTGACAGGGGGCGGTGGAGATAGATAACACCTAATCCACACTCAGTCCCAGGTGCCAAGCTCCCTGCTTCCAAAACGCTTTTGATGCTCAAAGTGCCCCTCACCAGACCTTACTGCTATGACAACTGCAGACACTTCAGACCCACTATTGCCTCTTCACATCTCCTATGGCTGCTCCAGTATGCCAGCACACCCCAGCCCATGGCCATCTYCCCTCCAGGACCCCATCTCCAGCATGCTAGCCCTGCTCCCACCTCAGCCAGGCTTGCCAATCACTGGTTTGGGATCACAAACTCTGTTCTGAGGTGCTTCAGAATAGGAAAATGGGGAAAGCCTGCTGCAGGCTGTGCCAGAAGTACCTGAGCAGGTCCAGCAGCACCTCACCAGCTTTTTGTGGCCCTCTCTGTGCAGCAGCTAATCCACAATGCGGATAAAGTAGTTGTGGGTGATGGAAAGCTGACAGTACTGCCCGCTCCTTGCCGAGGRGATCGTGGATGGTGACCTGGCTGGAAGAGGTGGCTCTAGAGCAGCGTCAGCAGGGCCCGTGCACACTGCTGTCAGTGAGACCGCTTCCAATCACGTACGGCCTCTGGCTCTTTTGCAAGAGTAAAGCACAATGGATACAGCCTGGCGCATGAATCACAGGATATGCCTTGTCGTATAATTTTATCAGACATAAATCATGAGTCACAACCAGGTGCACCAAGTATTGAGTTCTGTGCGAGCCCACAGTGTCCACACTTGGAATACCCTGGCTTTAGAGTGTTTTAACACAGTCTCTAAGCCACATTGTCCATAGCTTGGTCTTTTTTCCTTGGCAAGCTGCTCGAAGAGGTTGCCTCAAGTACAGCAGATCTCCCTCCCTGCATGTGCCCTATTGCTTTTTTTTCGAGCTAGCAGCATCCAAGACTTCCCAGTGTCTTTCAACACCCTTTTCCCCATCACTAGGATGAAGGATGGAAAGAAGGAAGTGCTGTTTTTCTGTTAAGCAAAACGTGCATCTCAAACAGGCAGACTGCAGTCACCATGCACTTCGGGTGCCACTGTCCATCTCACAGGTGGACGGATCCAGATGAAGCCTCTCCCATGCAGTTGAGGCTGGAACTTGCCCTGTGATGTGAAGGGAACAAGGCCAGGAGATCTCCTGCAGCAGTGTCACTAGGAGCTGGCAAAGCAGCAGCAAAAATGACTTGTACAGAGGTCCGCGTGGTGGCAATCTTGCCCCAGCAAGGTGATTAAAGCACCTTGGGTACCCTACACTTCAGGGCAGGCATGCCGGGATCCTTCAGCCTCTTTTGAAAGTGTAGTGACCTCAGCTTGACCCTCGGTCCATGCTCTGGGTGCCTCCTATCTACAGGAGAAAGTCCTTTCACAACCCCTCGCTCCCCTCCCTGCCATTGCCCCTTGCCTATAAATAAATAATAATGGACTAATGGAATATAGCATGATGGCAAGTGCTAAAAAGATTTGTCTTTGTGCCCTCATTTAAGACATTTTAGTATCAGCCRGCATTTTCCAGCCATCATGGTAATTTATTTAAATGATTTATGTGGAAAAACAAGACATTCCACAATACCTCTAAGACAGCCAGCAACAGCCACGSTCCAGGAGCCAACACTGCCTCTGGGAGCTGAGGTACTCATTTGCACCTTGTACTTCACATCTCTGCGGGGGGGTGATTACCCCTGATAACAACACCCCTTGCCGGGGGTTTTAAGCATTTCTGCTTGAACAAATATGAAGTTGCATGGAATAATTTAAGCAGCACAGTGCACAGGAGCAACATGGGAAAGAATTATTTCAACGGTGCTCAATGCTGCAAAATGAAATGACAGGAAAAGAAACAAACCCCAGAAAGAGATTTCCCCAGAGTAAAACCAAAACATATTTAGGGACTTTAGAACAAAAATGGCAGAGTGTGTGATTAATCTGTGGGAATGGTCAGACACTAGACACTACCCCATTAAAGCTCTCAGAAGCATTGACTGAGAGCAGTTGCAGAAAGTACATTTTTGTTCCATAAAACAGTGGCAAGCCATTCTACAAAAACAAACAACCAATTTAAAGGATCACCATTGCCTCTAGAACTGCCTGGTTTATCCATTTGCAGAGAAATATTGCCAGTTAAACAAGACTGTAGTGTACTAAAGCCTGGCTTATCCCATTTTTAAAGCCCTTCAGTGAGAAGTGCCACCTATTCCTCCCTGGACTCAGTGATGCCCTTGCATGTTACATCGATTTGCAGCCTGGGAGTCCAAGCCCCACCACCTTCAGCTTTACTGCAAATGCCTTCCCAATACCAATGACATGATATATCCAGCTGCATGACATCCTTGTCTGCATGCATGGGGCTAAGGGGACTTTGAGACCCATCCTCCTGCCAGTCATGAGTCGCGCAGCTGGAGTCAAAGCAGCCTTCAATAATTTCTGCCCTGCAGAGGTGGGGCGCAGGAGCACAGTGCAGCGGGCTGGCTCATCTGGACCTGCGCAGGGAGGGAGGCTGAATGGAGCGTGGGGCAGAGCCGAGGGTCGGGATGCTCAGCTCACACCCGGGGCACTGGGGAGCTCTCCCATGCACCCTCAGATATATGTGTGTGCGAGCATGCTTCCAGTCTAGTTGTGGTGACACCTCAAACACCACCTCAGAGAGTTTTGGACAGAACTTGCTCATATCTCCTCTATGCATTTGKGTTTTCCACCCTCATTTCGTAAAGTCAGTGAGTAAGTCACCTTCAGCAGGTGGCTGTCACTTTGTTAGGGTCTTGAGCATGTGCCGTTACGATAGAAAAGGGACAGACGAGAGACACTCCTGTCCACATGAGGCGCTGTGCATCCCCCTGACCCACTTCCCAGAGCATCAGTTGCCCGGCCTCTGGCACACAACAAGTCAAGCAAAGAGGCAGAAGGGAGCATTCAGCCTTGCTTTGCGCTTGCAGTCGGAGGCAGCTAGTAGAGCAGGAGGACTAGTCGGAGATCTTCCAAGTATTTGAACGTGTTTCCACTTATTAAGTAGAGTATTTCCAAGATTAAATAGAAAGTTATTATTTTCTCCCGGGGACCACAAGGCCTGTTAAGCACTACAGAGGGCATGGAATGTAGAGTAAATCAGCAGACATAGTGTCTCGCCACAAACTGTGCTCGAGCAGGGGATCTCCAGGCCAAAGACAGAGAGCACAAGCCTGAGGAGGACCTGTCCTTGCTCTTCTGCTCTCTGCTGGTTTCATGGGATTGCCGAAGCTTTACTGCTATAACCTGAGCAAGCCCTGCTGGTGCTGCCTAGCCGGTAACATGCCCTGAAACTGCTGCAAGCATTTGCCGTGTGTCTCTCCCCATGCCTCACCACCCCCAATCCCATTTCTCTATCTCTGAGAAATTTCATCAGAACCAGCAGCAGTAACCTTGCTAGATAATACCTGTTTCCCAAGSCCGCTGCTGATGTGAACAAAGTTAAATAGCCTTCCTTCTAGCTGGTGACCCTGTCTCTGAAACATTCGAGGTTCAGGCATATGTTCTCATTACACTCAGTAACATATTCCACCAGTGCAGGCTTTCTCAAAAGCAGTACCTTTTCATCAGACTCCTTAGCTTTGATGAAGATGTGGTTTTTGATAAATAATAAAAAACCCAACTCAGAAGTAGCTATTATTCACTGGAACAGCAACTATAACCTCAGTCACCTGATGTCCCAAACCAATATCTCAAGCAAGGGAGAGGACGGGGCAGGGGAACAAAATAGAACAAAACAAAACCAAAACAAAGCAAAGCAAAATAAATAAAAAAAAACCACACCAATTTGTTTCACTCTTTGCTCCACAGTTTACTGAACCTGTGGGCTCACAATACTGCTTCAACTCACTGGGAGCAGAGCTATGTGTTTACCTCTGTTACATCCCAAGGAAGTGACCATGCCGTTACCAGGTAAATGAAATTAGTTTTGGCACCAGGGCAAGCCCGTGAAGGTCCTTGGCGATTAAAGAAACCATGTCAACGTACATCAGTTGCAGTCCTCGTATTAGCTCTTACAAGAAAGAAAAGCTCTGAACAAGTTCTAAATTCCCTTGCAGGGACTCTGGGACTGCAGTCAGGCTGCAGTGTTATGTGAGACAAGTTGGCAAAGGACCACCAAAGCACACAAGATGAAGTACTAAGGTAGCAGAGGGTCCTGACATTTCAGGACCATTCTCCTCATAGTATCTCAGTGCGCACCATAGACATGAATGAGCAAGAAACCCCCACACCCTGTTATCTAGTTAAGCTCATGCCCATTAAAGAAGTTGGGATTTGCCTGAAATTTATCAGACTATGGTAGTGACAGGCAATACCTGCCATCAGGCATTAATATTTTTCTTAATGACCTCTTCTGCATGAGTTATTATCCCTAGTTTAGAAATAGGGAGGATGAGCACTATGAGGTGAAGTGATTTGTACAAATTATCTCAGCTATTCTGGAAAGAAACAACAAATGAAAAACACACCATTTAGTTCCCAGGCTCAGCGTGCCCATGAGTCTTTGCTCTCTGTTACTGCCCTTTCTTCTTATAAGTACAGGAAAAGGGAAGGTGATTGAGGCAGGAAGACCTACATTCCCTTTTTTCATAAGTTCCTTCTAATAAGAAGGGAGGTTTATCCTGGAAAGCAAACTTTATCCCTTATTATTGCTCAAAAAAAAAAAGAAAAAAATTGCAAGGGTATATATTTGTTTTAAGAATTGTTGTGTTGTTCACTAATGCATGGAGAGGGCGGGGGGGTGGGGGGGGGAAGGTGTTTGGGCACAAGGCTCCCATGCAAGCCATGGATGAAGCCTCCTAATTCGGTCAGAGACAGCAGATAAAACTGTACCTGGCTCCTACGGCATGGCAGTTGCAGAGGCAGCCAGCCAGCCACAGCAGCACCTTTGGCCTCCCCCAGCTTCCTCCTACCCCTGATATATTATATGGGGACATTTTCATTATATGCTTGAGAAAGACATTTGTGCCAACTTTCAAGACTTTTTAAGCACCTCCTCTTGAGATAGGAGAGGGTTTTTGTTACTGATTTAGGGCTTTGTACTTAAAAGTTTTTGTAAGCCAGTGCTAGAAATATTAAAAACATGTATATTTTTAGTACATGGTACCAAAAAAATGGGACCACAAAATGTTGAGGTGTATGGTTGAAAGCCAATAATAAAAGAAACCATAGAATGTAAATAAATACATGTTGGGAAAAAAAAAAAAGAAGGCAAAAAAAAAGCCCACACACCACTGTCTATACTTTCTTACCTCCCCCAAGGAAATCCACAAATCCACTTAGTGGCCTTTCTTTCTCTCTGGATTCTGATTCTCCTCTCATTTACACAGCTGTAAATCCAGACTAATTCCTTTGAAGTCAGAGGAGTTGGAGGAGTTCAAAACACATGAAGTATGAGAATAACTGCTCTCTGTAAACAGAGACTCCACAGCTGGCCAGACCAGATCCCGTTGATTTAGTAGGTGTTTCCCATTGAGTTTAACAAGAGCAGGAGGAGCCATTTCATTCAGTTAAGTTACACTTGCAGCCAGATCTTCTACTGACTCTGTAGGCTCAGCTCCATGGAATTTGCACTGGTCTTCAGTGCCAGAAGGCTGGGGATTTGATTTTGTGCATGCTGGCGTAACTCAGTAATAATCTGAATAAGTAGGTGAAGTCCAAGTTAGGTCTACTATTTGCAATGATAAATATCTGCGTTATTTGTCATCAAAACACTGATTGCTGTTTTATAGCTTGAATTGGGCAAATCACTAGCAATAAAATATCGTTAGGCCTCCAGCTGAAAGTTTGATAGCTGATAGGCAGTTTGGAATATTAATTGGTGCAATTAAAAGGTAAAAAATACTTTGAGGAGATATCCTAAGGACAACTCTGGCCAGGCACCAGAATGAAGTCAATAAAGAGGTGTCAAATGGGTACTAAGCAGAAAAGGCAATGGGCTTTGCTATTAGCAGAGTATGCTGATTCAGATGCAGTAATAAAATGACGCTGTTAAGACACTGAATAAAAATCTGGAGTTCTGAAAAAGAGTATCTTAGGTATCAGAAGGGCTTGTTGATTCCTGTAAGTATCATATTGATCTGTAAAATCTACCAATTTTACAGTTATTTTTTTTTTAAGAAACACAAATTATTTTTTTACCTCTTTAAACAGAATTAATCTTTTGTCTTTAAAGACTAATAGCTGCTAGAAACCTCAATGATCTCTTGGAATATGGGCTGTAGAGAAGGTGCAGAAGTTGAAACCAAAAACATGATTTATAGAGCTGAAGTGTTAAGTGTTTTTCTTCTGTTTGCACGCATGGCATAACTGACTTTATCTTCCTTTAACACACTGCAGCCTACAAGATGCAGCACTTTCCTCTCACCATGCTATCTCCTGAGCATAGATAATACTGGAAATGATGGTTCTTAAAAACTATTGACATGGCCTAAATGCTGTCGCATACTGTGTTTGCTTTGACCAAACCGGGCAGCAAATGAAGCCAGCCGGCGTGTCCATCTGAGACGGGGTGCTCCTGCTGGTGGACTCCGGTCTGACGTGACCACTGAAGGCAAGCACAACTAGGAGGCATTTCATAGAATAGAATCATAGAATCATTAAGGTTGGAAAAGACCTCTAAGATCATCGAGTCCAACCATCAACCCAGTACAAATGCCCACTAAACCATGTCCTGAAGCACCTCATCCACATGTTTTTTGAACACCTCCAGGGATGGTGACTCCACCACTTCCCTGGGCAGCCTGTTCCAATGCCTGACTACCCTTTCAGTGAAGAAATTTTTCCTAATATCCAATCTAAACCTCCCCTGGCGCAACTTGAGGCCATTTCCTCTCGTCCATTTGGTAAATTCCTACCCACAAAAACATTACAAAATAAAACCAGCACTGCCATATTGTTCAGTCTGGAAGGAAACCATATAACTACAGATTTGATTGAGCTTCTGCTGGGAAGTCAATGTAATCATGACCTTCAAAAAGAGGTCTGTTGTCTGTAACATAGAGAAAAATTGCTTACGATAGCTTTGAGCAGTTCAATTATTCTTACCTATAGCAAGATTGGAAAGAAATTTCTCTGGGTGCTTTTTATCCCTTTCCTTCCCTTTGTAGCACTAGATAGGGTACTTGGCTTTAGCAGGTCTTTTGACTCCCTAAGTTGAGGAAGTTACCGTTTCCAAACAGCTAGGCCCAGGGCTTATTGTATCCCATGTTGCTCTACAGAGACCTTTGGGAGCTGGCCACAGGCAGGCCAATGTGAAAAAAGGCAGGAGAGATCTGCAAGATGTCATTGGCTTCAGCTGTTTTATCAGCACATATCACACAAAGCAGAATTTGCCCTTAATATTCTTTTGTTGTTCTCACATCAAAGGGCTAAATTATGCCCCCTAATATGTGTAAGAGGCTTTTCAGTTATCTTTCTGATGCAAATTATATCATTTTGCATTATCCACTGACTCTCTGCAGTACAGCAGATGTTGTGCAAAGCCTATATGTCAGTTCTCTCCTCCTCTGAGAACAGCATCCAAGTAAGCAAAATTGAAACAGCCCCATGGTAAATTCAAGTTTAGCTGTAGCTCAAGGGTGGAATCAGTCTGGGTTTTAGAAAATTTGTCAGGTATTTGGTGAAACTGGGATTAAATGTCTGGGTGTGCCCAGCTCAGCACCCAGACATATACCTGGTCATCTCCAGCACATACATCCTCTCCCCTTGCTAGATGCCTATATTTAGGACAGTGCATCATTACATTTAACAGGCGCTTCAGGTCCATTAGACGACAGCCCAGTGTGAGATCTGCTCTCAGCTCTCATTGCACAACTGGAATAAGTTGCATTTGATTGTGGCAACATGCCGACAATGCCAAGGTTAATGAATTAAAGATGTAAAACAAAGAATGCTTAATGAAGTCAAATTATGAGTGATTGTTTTATGAGGTGGCATTTAGTATTAAGGTTAATCATTACAAAGTAAATCCTCTACCCACTTCTGACCGGGCTCTTGCAGAGGTGCATAGCATTTCAAAACACAGTTGAGCTGAGAAAAAGCAAATGCTCAAAAGGTCTGCAAAGCAAAGCAACATCAGTCAAATGTATTATTTAGTGTTTTTAAGGAGCAGTGATAGGAACATATGGGGGGGAAAGAAGGAACAATATCATGGCTCTTTGCCTTGTAAATTTTATTATCATAATGTGGATAGACCATCTTTCTGGTTTTGACTAAATCTCAGCAAACTGGCTCCTTTGCAAGTTCAAGCTTTTGTATGTCTATACCATAGCCTGGGACTGTAGTCTACAATTATTAATTTAATGGTGGTTCTGGACCGTATCTTGTTATCTAGTCAGATATATTAAATTATGACAGAAGACCTCTCCAGAAGTCCACTGAGGGCACTTCCTCAAAATAAGAGCACTGACAGATGGTCGAACATCTGAGATAGAGCTGTTTCCCCAGGAAGGAGTGAGAGGAGCCTTTTCACCCAGTCCCATCTATCCCTCTGAAAATCTGAAGTTTTGTCAAATTCGCCCAGTCCTTAACTCATGGAAGTTAGGGAAGATGTGGCTTTGCTGGGCTGTCCTTCTTCTTCCTATGCTGAAGAACCTACAAGGTTGTAACAGGACCACAACATGCCTAAGACAGGCCTTGAGCACACATCAAAGGGCAGAGTATGAAAGGCAGCTGCCAGAGCTGGAAGAATCTATGATGTCGGCTCTTTCTCTTTGCCAAAAAGACTATTGATTCTCTATACTTGCTCCTGTAACTTGGCTGACAGGTTCGTAGGACAGCAAGAATCTCAGCTAACAACAGTGCTGCTTCAGCCAGTTGTTCTTAATAACCCCATCAAGGAAAGAATATTTATAGACAGGAGCTGAACAAGGCAAGAAGATATTTTTTTTTTAATGTAAGCACATATCTCAGGAAGTTTGCTTGCGTACCAGTTGTCTCATATTCTTTTCCACAAAGCTGCAAGAATACAGTCTCTCTGGAGTGTTTGATGGGTGAGAAGTGATATATGAAGCTGGGTAAAAGGATATACATAAAGYTGGTTGCTCTATGTGTTCCTTCGCATTGGAACAGGTTCTTAAATCATGACCTTCTAGACTGAGGACTAACCCACTCCCCCTTGAAATTAATTAGAAAACTCTTGTTGATCTATATGGAGATTATATGCTTACCACAGTCAAGGTCTGGCCCTCAGTATGTCCTCTTTCCCTAAGGCCATCAGCCTGTTTGGCTGTTACTGCTGTGTGTACACATTCTTCTTCAAAACTAATAACCAGGTCCTTCCACATGACCTCTCTGCTTTTTCAGACATCTGACCTTCTGTTTCAGATAGACTACAAAATCTGGCACAACGCACTGGCAAATAAAGGCAATACAATAAAAATGGGAATGAAGGTGATTGGTTGGATGCTTACTGCTGTGGTAGAATATATGTCAAAAGAATGAATAAGCCATGCTGAATATACAATAGCTCTGATATACTATACTTTCAAACCATACCTTAAATACCCTGTTTTTGAGCATGGTCTGTAATTTTTTTTCCTCTCGTCTTAATGCAGTCCCTTCTATCCCTTATCTTTATGTACTCTCTGTCCTCCAGAGAATATCTGGGTGGAAATGCCAACCAGCATAAAGCATCTTGCAGGCTGGCAATTCGGGCTTTAAAGAGCTTTTATGGGAGCTATAAAGAAGACACCCAGCAAAAATAGGTTGATATCTGAGATAGTGTCTGCACACACTTGATATGTGACTTTGACTGTGACGATACCACAAGATGGAAATCAAGATGTTTATCAAGATTTGCCTATCAAAAAGAAGCAGAAATAAGCACGAGCTTCTTTCACTTCATTTTCTTTTCTTTTTGAAAACCATCTTTCAGTAAAACTCGTGGGTGAAAGTCATGCTTATTTTGAACTTTAAGTCTTAGCTATTTGTTGGGCAACATCAGGCAGGTAATGTTTGGAGAACTGAGGACTTCAGGCCTCTTGCTTTGGTCTTCTACAGCATATATTCAATACTGGAACAAAAAGCCAGCATCCTTGACAGTAAAACATCATAATCTTGTAAAAAACTTTACCCTTCTTGGATTCTGGCAATGCACTGAATGGGGAGTGAGCTTTGCACTCTGAGACTACAAGGAGTGCCTGGGCAGTTTTAGTGCCAGRGTGAGGAAGTCCCCTGGAGACCAAATGTTGCAGGAGGAGAATTCAATCACTAAGGTGTTTGCAGCCTGGATTAGGCTGAAATACATCCACAGAATGTGCTAACAGGTTTCCTCCAGGCAGGAACCAATCATAAAAGAAAGGCCATTTGTTTCTGTAAGTGCAAATCTAATTTCTGGTTATTCTCCTGGATATACAATACAGAAATTATCCTACTTTAATAGATAGGGATGGATCCTAAATTGTGCCTGAGCCTCCCAGTACTAAGCAATTATTTCTCCCTTTTTCTCACCCAAAAGCCTTAGGCCAGTATATTAAAAATAACAATACCATTCTAAAAGATTTAATTGTCACTTTGCTGAACAGTGGTTTCTGGCTAATAGGACATAGTTCACATTCAACCTTAAGAGGCCTATGGTAGAAACTATTAAATACACCAATTACGAATAAGATGGAGCAGTCCCCTAGGGACCTTTGCTCTCTGATGTTCTCACTGCCACTGGAAGAATAAATAAATGCAAAGCCTGTCATCCAAGCTAATAACTCCCAGAGACAGAGGTTACAATTACGCAATGGGAGTTAGCCCATGTTTCAATGATGCTTTGCTATTAAATTTGCCTTCCTGAAAGGCTTTTTATGACTGCAAGAAAAAAAGAGGTGGCAGACTCAAAGTATATGACCCAGCAGCCTGGGTTTCATGAGAGCCAGCACTAATTAAGCACAGAAGAAATTTTTATTTATAACCCACCAGAACCTTTCCTTTGGAGGGGAATATGAATCACCGTTGACCAGTTTACAAGGGTTACAGATGTTCCCCAACAAGGCAATGTCCTGGACTGCACAGGACCCTCCAGGGGGTCATCAGGTCCCCAGTAACTACAGCAAGGAGAAACCAGGGGAAGGACAAGGATTCAGCATTACAGTGCCCCATGGCAGCAGACCTCACATGGGGCATTTGAACCCGTACTCCTTTTACTAGGATGTTCTTTGTGCCACAATCTTGTCCTGCTACAATTTTGATCACTGCTTTATGAACACTCGGAGTAACATCTAATCTCTCGTGATTTTAAAAAATCAATTTTTTGCATGTTCCAAACCTCATATTTAGATAAATGCAAACATAAAACAGTGCTCTGGAGATATTTTTTTAAGTGGAACTAAATTTTACATACATTACTAGAAGATGATGTGTGCAGCAATTTGGCTTCAGAGATACAAAACATTTAAGGTGGAAATTTTACTGATGGGAAATTATAGCTGGAGCCTGCAAGGCTGGGAAGGGTGACATGTTAAAAATGTTTAATGCTTTTGAGTGTTGCTGTATATGCATGAATCAAAGTCAACTAAGAAGACAGCCAGTATTAAAGTCATTAGTGCCAATTACTAGTTCAAGGAGTTAAGAAACACCAATGGAAATGAACGATTTAGGGCTTTTATAATGCAACCAGAATGAGTGAGCTGTAGTGCTGGTTAGAGCAGCCAGTATGATGGATACACTGGGAGGTTGGTTTAGGCAAGAATGGAGAAACTCTGGTTTTCTTACCAAGATTTGAATTCTTTACTTCCATCATATGTCTTCTATTAACTTTCAAGTAAAAAAGGAGCTGGATATTTCTGTATGGACCAACTGCAGCAGAAATAAATACAAAGGCAGCTTTACAGTGTGCAGGGACTCCTGCCAGCTGCCCTATGAGGGCAGATTTACAATCTCTGCAACACAGAAGCAACCTAAAAAGGCCAAATCTGGGGATCTGACCCCTGCTTGAAAAAAAAATAATTAGAAATAAGTAAAGTTATAACACTTCTCTGGCACCTTTTCCATTTGCAACCCTCAAAGTGTTTTACAAACATTAACTTAGTGCAGATCCCAGGAGAGCTTCATTACTTTTCCCCTGCTTTCTATTTTACAGGTGAAAAAACAATGCAGAAGTGAAATGTCTTTCTCAAGGTCACATACCACCTGCCTTTTAACTACCACCTTCTACGCTCCTGCTCATACCACTAGATCACACTAGTGTGATAGTTCCCAGTGTGAAATGGTCTCCTGGGGATGAAACGTGTAACCCGTTAAATATACAGCTTACTTACATTTGCTTACTTTTAAAGTACATCTTTAAATATTACATTTTCAGTGAGCAATTTGAATAGTTCATAATTTATAACATTAAATCATGGCAAGGTGTTTTTTTGAAGTCAAATCTAATGAAATGACTGTTAACTTCAAACAAGAAATTGAGCCTGTGATTCATTGAAGGGTTTATCTCTGTCAAATTTGCAGTTACACATATTAAAAATCGATCCACTTATATATATTTTGCTGTAGTTGAAGTTATCAAGGTTATAAATTCTGAACAGTTGCCAAGTTTGTGGTGAGTAATACCAATTTTAGGATGACAATATTTAGAATAACCTTTCTTTTTTGCACTAAAATACATTTTTCTCTGCAACCTACATCTTTAACCACTGATATTTTCCGCTTCACAAAACACAAAGACTTCTGTTTTACTTGTGTGTTTTAGAGATCACTGAGAAGTAATATATTTTCTTTTTCTTTTCTTCAATGAGTGATTGCCTTTGAAATCACTTTAAGTGCAAAGCATGAAATACTTCTTTGTGAGTTTACATACTTCTTCCAAAAGCAGTGGAAATGCCAGGCCAACACATTCAAAACGGATTGGGTTTGAGGTTGTTTCCATATTTAGGTGTCTGATTTGGGGTGTCTGAAAAGAGCCTGATTCAGAGGGTGGATTTTCAGCTTGATATGTGTTCCAAAAGATCATGTATATTTATATATGCAGTAAGTGTGCCTATGCATTGAGCTCTCTGAGCAGGTGACTCTGGTTTCTGCTGTGAATGTCCCCAACCCCACTGAATGGAATCAAAATCCCAGATTCCAAATCCTGTATTTTCGTGAGAGGTGAGGCACCCCATCTCGTCTGGCCATCACAGTGTTGAGCAGTACCGGGTCACCTCCTAGGCCACAGCTTCTCCCATTCAGAAGAAACAGCATCATCCACTTGAGCATCCTCTGTGGGAGCTAAGATTTTTCTCTTGCTGCAAATTCCTCCCAGTCTTGTTTCTCCTAACTGTTCATCTCAAGCCTTCAGTTTTTTTCTCACTCTTGGATCTATTTTTAAAACCGTTTTTTTTTCCTATGATATATAATCAGCACTCACCTGACAGGAGAGTGTACTCAAGACTTATGAAAAAGCTGCTTTAAGACCACATAATAATAAATTCTCCTTAATCCCAAATATATACGAGATACAAAGCAGGGCCCACAACAAGTTTTATAGAGAGCATTAGTGTCAGAAGTTTAAAGAGAATTAAAAGGAAAAATAACATTCCATCCCTGAGTAAAAATCCAAGTAGTGTATAAGACTAAAAAGAACATTCTTATAGGGAATTGCTTATGAAAGAGATTTTTAGTTCAAAATAAGGAAATCACTAGGCACTGCAGAAGGATTATATTGATCAAAAATAGTCTTCTGAAATATCAGGATCCAAAGAAGAGCTGAAGTAAAAGCCACACATGAAAGGAAAGTAAGCAAGCTCAAATGCAGGAGAAACTCCATCTTTCATTTGCAGCAAAGATTGTTTGTGATCAGACTCCTGAATAAGACAGATGCTACATGCGGTTGGGAACATTTGAAAACTGACTTATAGCTATGATCCATAACAGTGCTAGATTTATTGAGCACCTGCTGTGAAAACAGACCTTTTGCAGCAAAGCCTCAGCTCGCCATTTGTGAAGTATCTCCTGTGTCATTTTCACAATTTCCTAGAAGGCGTGATTAACCAAGATGCCAGTGCTGCTCCATTCCTGCACGCTCACCAATCAGTGCAGGATTAATAAGATGCCAGGTGAGACCACTGAACCTCCTGTTGAGCTATTGAAAGGAAAGTGAGCATGCTAAAAATATTTAGAGAGATTTATTTGATTTCTCCACATGAAGTCCTCTATAATTTATCACTTCAGCTCATATTTGTTCTGTTTTCTGCTTTGTTTTATTTTAGAAGGGGGCCTTTCCCTCCTGGCTTTTACTGTAAGCACATCAGATATTTGCATCTATCACAGAATCATAGAATCATAGAATATCTCGAGTTGGAAGGGACCCATAAGGATCATCAAGTACAACTCCCCACTCCTCACCTGACTACTTAAAACTAAACCATATGACTAAGGGCTTTATCAGTGCACTTCAGTCCCTGTGTTTAGCTATTTGTCCTATCTGGTAAACTAGCAGACTTCTCCAGTTGTTCTGCTGAGCACAGAGAGGCTGAAATTATATACATCTCAAATGTGTATGTATTGAGCAATAAGGTTACAGTATTCTCTTCTTTGCAAGTATGTATGGTGTCCATAAATACCTCCTTCCAGAGATATGAATGGGCATGGTGCTGGGGCAGGGAGGGGATTGATTCTTATTCTTCTGATCTGCAGAAGAATAAGATCTGCAGAAGAAGCCTGCTCTGCTTTGCTAAATCACAGTGAAATAACCCCCTCATTTAATTTAATCCAACAGATCCCCTTGGAATAGGCAGGTTTTCTGTGAGCAGCTGAAACCAAAATCAAACATGACATTTTGGGGTATTCATCAAAAGCAGCTGAATGAATGAATATCTGAAAAGAAACACTGTTTTTCCTCCAATATTTCAATACCCAGGATTGGAGACGTGACAAATTTTAGAAATAAGAAGATCATCAGGTTTCCACTGTAAACTGCTGACAAATGAAAGTGATCTGTTAAGTTTATTTGAAAACTTGTGTTTACTTAGCATTTTAATGGAAAGTCTTACGAGCATAGCAACAGCCCCATGGAGTTGTTGAATGCCGTGTATGCAGTAACAGCAACTATTTTTTTGCATGAAAGTATRTCACAATCAGTACGGACTGCAAAGTGCAAAAGCAAAATACATACATGAACATACAGGTAGCGGATGAAGTTGCCATTCTGGATGACCCAGAGCTGGGTCTCTTATTACATTTGCCAAGCAAGGTAACAAGGCACATTTGTTTCTGACACTTCTAAATGGACACCAAAACTGACTACAGCACAAGCACAAGAAATAGATTTGTTGATAATAGAAAATAAAATTAAGTTTTTACTATAAAACAAGTCCAAAATGGCCAATCCTAGCCAGATTGAGATGTCAATGTATATCTAGCTCCCTCACAGGTGATGTTGAAATAGAGAAGTGGGTAGATTCATATGTGCTTGGGTGGAAAATTATTTGAAAATGTAAGCAGTCAGACTGGTACTGACCTGGTGTAATACAGAAGGTATAAATGATACTCACAAAAATGTTTTGGTGAATGGACTCATCACTGTTTTGAGATATATCCCAAAAATCTCAATGAAGTTAACATTGTTGTCTTAGGCTGAGCACTCAGCAATGCTGCTCAAAATCATTAGCTGTCTTTGGAAATCTTGATCCTTGTTTGTGGAGAGCCATTTGTAGGTGAGTGGGTTTTTTAAAAAACAAATAAATCGATATATAGCTATGTAAGTAAATATATAATAAATTAATTTATTCCATTCAAGAGAAGGCTGTCAGGATGTTATATTTGTCTCCACTGAGCATAGAGTAAGAGCTTAAGAGCCTGTGGGAAGAAGTAAAGGGTGAGTACCCCTGAGAGAGGGAAGAACTGGATTCTTGTGCTATTGCCTGTCCTGTGTATTGCTTACTGCACTTTTCCTGCTCAGTTCTAGTTTCACAGGACTTAACCCCAGGCAGAGATTAAATGGGAACTTTTCAAGAGTTTAGACAAACTTACTGAGCTCATTGCATGCAACGGGACATTTTCTTTCAAAGGTGATTTATCTCCTTTATGTGGCTGGAGCAATAAATACCCTGCAAATGAACTCCATGCTCGCTCATAAAGTAAAATCCACATTAATCTCAACTATCAGAGACAAGTATGAATTGAATGAAAGTGAAACAGGGTAAAGAGGGTTTGGAAACAACAGCTCCATCACTGGCAACTCTGCACCAGGCAGACATCATGGCAATGCCGGCTGAGTTCAGCCGTCGAGAGGCCCCGGAGAACTGGCTCTTGGGACACCTTTGACAAGGTTGAACATGAAACTTCAGGTCTCCATAAGCCACACGCAGGGAATAAATATCTCTGCTCCAGGAAGGAGATCAGTAGGAAACCTGAATTTTTTGTCAACAGGAGGGTGCAGGAGCAAGTCATTGGAGAGAGGGAAGAGGAACATGGACAACATAGCAGAGGCTTTAAATTTTAACACAAGGCACTATCGGCCTTCACAGGTCAACAGAACTGAGCAAGTTCGCCTTGTCCAGTCGATGGGTATGAGTCACGGGTGTGTATATGCTACGTGTGAGTTATCCTAGCACTGTCTTTCTGCAGCCAGCCTTCTGGGACAATCACATTATTTAAGTCTTCTATAAAAAACTGGTTCTAAATGTCCTTCCTTGGGTTAAAGGTCAATACCGTTCTTTTCGAGCTAGCTCTGAGGAACCTCCCACATAACTAAACATACAGGATTCCCTACAAGCGATGCCTCTGGCTAATGCCAATGGGATGGCATGGAGGGAGCAGGGATCATTCCAGATTTGAGAGCTAAAGGCAAGCAGGAGAAGGAAAGCAGAATACATTGCTATTTCAGAATTGTGGGGCGGCTATTTTTACTGGATTATGAAATGTGGTGAAATTCCTGTAGCTTTCTTAGCTTGAATAAATGTATTCATCAGGGCCTCTTCTCATCAAAGAATACTGTATGCAAGTATCTGTAGGTGAATTGCCCCCTACATCCTATAGATGATACACAGATTCCATGTCAGATATACACTTATAGAGCCTCCTGATCTGCCATCCAAACAAGCATCATTTGCTATGAGATTTGCAGCACTCTGATATTCTGTGCTCCAAATCAGTCCTGGGCAAATTCCATCCCCGCAGCTCACCCATTTTTCTATTACAGCTAATGCAATTACCTCAGACTCTTATCTTCCTACCAGTGAGCGCATATGTCATCTTCCTCATGCAAGTCATCCTGTAGAAATGTTAATGAGCATATTTATGTGTGAGAAGTTATGGACCAAAGTGCTTATGGGTGCAGGAGCTTATTATCTTTGTGGTAAGCAAGGCAACATATTGATGGACAAGATGGATGAATGTAATTTAAACAAATGAAAAGGAAGCATGAATGAGTACCTGAAAAAGGCTAAACCTCACCCCCAGTTCGGAAAGGAAATAGCACAAAGAGAAATGTTCTTGAAAGCAGATTGACCCTGGAGAAAGCTTCTGGACACAATTTTTCCCCCTTTCCAAAAGGAAACTATGCAGAGTGCCCATTGCTGATGGAGTTTCACACCCTGTAGGTGCCAGCGGGCTCTGACAGTGCTCACCAGAACTCTCTGCTTGAATCAAGCCAAAGCTAAAACCTGCCTAAAACCGGTTTCTAGCTAAAACTGGTTGTGAAGAGAGGAGAATCAGTCTTTTCTTGCACTTAAGCTAGTTACAGAAATGAGTTTGAACTGTGAGAGACAGAGGATGTTAGCAGAGCTGAAGGTGCCTGAAAGCCTCCGCACGCAGGTGCTCACTGCAGGCAGGTTACCCCACTGAAGCTGGCACATGAAAATGCACCCAGAGAGTTTGTCGGTTTACCCCAAGTAATTCCAACCAAAATCATTCTGGTGCAATTATTCTCTTTCTGCATCTGTGTGGTGACTTATTTTCCAATCTGGCAGTGGCGAGTTCAGCTTCCAGATTCAAACAGCAAAATGGGATCCAATAACTGCTCATACGAGATGCTTGGGAAGAAGCCTGATGACTGAGTTACATTTGAAAAGATGAGGAGGGCAAGACCTGTACTAGCTGAGAACTAATCATGCTTCAGCACTATAAAATTGGAGAGAAAAGGAGTAATGCACGCTCTGAAACAGTGATGCCAAAGCCCACCAGAAGCAGCGCAGGGAGCAGGGATGAATGCCCTGGGACTCTGGAGTGACACCCCAGCGAGTGCCTCTGCACCACCACCAGCAGTAGGGCTGSGGAGAGGGGGAGGTCAGCACTGGGTTAACTCGCAGGAGGAAGGAGGAAGGAAAAAGGGGGAAGAGAAGCAGCTTGTTTGCTCTGGGACGCGAAACAGCTCTTAGCTGCTCTAAATAGCTCTGTGTGGGATTGTCAGCGTAGCTGATGCTGGATTATTCCAGCAAAAATGAGCATTATGAGAATATATTCAAGTGCAGGAGAGGGATGGGGCAAACCAGCATCTGGCAAAACAGCTTTGTTGCGAGCCAATTCTTTTACTCAAGAGTAAACATTTGTTCCCTCAGGCAAGAATTTAGTCCCAGCTAAAATCCCCCATAATGAAAGGAGCCACAGAATATACCATCTTCAGGAGCCTATTTCCTCTTCCACTGGGAGGATACATTGCAAAGACCTTCAAAAGGACAGCGAGGGTTTGTTATGGAAAGCAGCATGGCAGGCCCAGGGCTTCTCCTGGCCAGGAAGGTCCTAACTCTGGTCACGTCCCTTTCTGAAGGCAAAAAAGACAAAAGGCTTCTGCCTGCAATATCCAGTATACAATGGCAGACTTGGACAAGTTCCTATACGTCTAGGACAAGTTCCTATACGTCTAGGACAAGTGTGTGGAGCTGGACTCTGGATTCCCAGTTTGCTGGACAGTGCTCTACAGGCGTGGGCATGCACAGGCTGCTGTAGGCATTTCAGCTCCTCTGCCATAGCTGGGACTCTGCAGGACTGCCGCTGTCACCTGGTCGATTTATTTAGGGGGAACCAGAAAATGGAAGCTAAGGAGATGATTAGATAAATAGCATAGTATTTCCAAGAAAAATTAAGCTGTCCTTTGCAAACAAAGATACTTCAAAGACGGAGAATTGCCTATCACTTTCTATTAATGCTTGCATTTTATACCTTCTTACTGGTTGCCTGTTCTGCTCTTTAAGGCCATAAGTGCACTGGGGCACCACTGCCTATTTCTCAGCATTTGACCAGGGCCTTATTAAGTGAAGCCCCAATATTAGCTCATCCCTTGGCACTGCAGTAATAAGCACAAGGAAATAATATTCATATTAGACAGCCACTATAGCTTTGGATACAAAGAAAGCAAAATGGATGCACTTGTTCATAAACAGAAATGATTCCTTTGATTATGGGTTTCCTCCCTGATCATTACAAACAATTGTCAACTATTCCTGCCTATAGGTATATCAAGATTACTCATCACCAAGTTAACAGCAAGGCGATCCACAGTTGCTTCTGTAATTCAGGTTTAGAGTTATTACAGCAGCACGAGTCAGAAGGATTAAATGAGAAGGAGGGTATGCTGAATACAGGAAAATATTATATGCAAATTGTGATTATTCATGACTGAGTCACAAAAAATATGTATTCAAATTCTGTCATGATTTAAACTTTTAACAATACAATGCCTTGCATTTATGTAATGACTTTCATCGGAGGATCTCAAAACGCTTCAGAGGCACTGAAATGAATGCAAAATAATGTCAGTCTCACAGGGGGGGTTTGGGTGCATTTCTTTTCAAATCAGCAGCTAGTGGGGGATGTACTTGGGATTTGAAGCGAGGGAGAAGCTAAAGGACATAGGAAGTGTCAGCAGAGGCCTAACAGTCAGTTAAACAAGACTGGATGAGTGTCCCCAGCCAACACTTCTGAGACTGCATGTGTCTGTGTGCTTAGGAGGTTGCTGTGCCAGGGTGAGCAGAAGGGTATCGTCATTAGATGACGGCTACTGTTGCCTCAATTATCTCTTCATAACACCTTGCACACCAGTTATCTCCCACCACTGCATCAGAGAAATGGATGACAAGTTTCCTCAAAACAGTGGCTCCCAGGGGTTTCCAAGATATCAGAATCTGAAAAAAACAAATTGCAAACTTAAAAATAAAAGCACACAGACTCTTTCCCCACCTCCTGCACAGACAAGCGGGACTAACAAGCAAAAAAATGGAATAAATTAAAACATCAACATTCAAAACCTAGCCCATTTTGAAATGAAAACCATTGTGAAAATATGGCACAGGGTGATACTTGGTGGTCTGGGGAACAAAAAGGGCTGACAAAGATGGGTCTGGACCATCCTCTAGTCCCCAAACAGGTTCAGCCTCTGCTGATCCTTACAGATGCATTTGTAATATCCTTTAAAATATCCAGTGATAAGAGTACTTAAAATTATATCCAACCTCTTTCTTGTCTCTAATTATATCACAGTGCCTACAGGTAAGCAGCAAACAAATAATACCCTGAAAATGTACTCACTAGCCGAGCATTGTTAGGGCCAGGAAAAACATGATGTGGCCCATCACTCATCACAACAAGAAATCCCTTCTCCAAAGAGAGCATGGGAATTTTGCAGCACATTCCTTCATCCCTTTTCACATAGGCTGAGGAGGGATGGTGGAAATTTAAAGCAAGAGAGAGCACACCTCAATCTGTGTGGAACACAGCGTGGGCACTGACATTTGGAGACATGGCGACGGAAACCTTAACCATCATCTTCCTGGGACCTCCTGAGTGCTCTCTCACTGTTTGGTGAGACAAAGCAGACTGCAAGATAAAGAGCACTCCAAGTGTAAGTTCTTCAGCTGGAGGAACTATGGACTGCCAGGCCCTATACAGAGAGCTTTCTTCTTCTACCTAGTGCATGTATTTGTTAAGATGATGAAGGAAAAAGAACAGATCAAGGATTTGAATGTTTCCAATAATAATGAAAAATAGAACACTATAATCTTAGAAAGCTAAAGGTGGGAACTGAGATTTTATTGATAGGAGATAATTTTTGAAGAATGCAATAAAATCTAACTCCACTGACYGATCCAGAGCAAAACCAATGGTGTGTTGAAACTGTAGACTGATAAATGCCTGCTGATATTGGTGGCCTTAGTAAGAGGACATCCTAGTATCCGCACATTTTGCATAAGATTCTGCCAAGGAAGCAATTCAGTGTTACAGTGACA
Organism: Oceanodroma leucorhoa; assembly: GCA_030449065.1. NCBI lineage: Eukaryota > Metazoa > Chordata > Aves > Procellariiformes > Oceanodroma > Oceanodroma leucorhoa. The sequence goes on along the minus strand of JASVER010000027.1, from coordinate 5,250,742 downwards.
ATTTGTGATATAGAAGAAGTTACAGGCAGTGTAATTTGTGTTTGATTTCATGAAAACATCCATAGCAGAGCCTCAAGGTAAAGTATTTCAGAACTTACACTTTTTTTCTTAGAATTGTAATTTTCTAAATATATTTTTGTCTTTTTTTTTATGTCTAGCTGAGAAAATTCTTTGCAATGTGTATGCCACCAGGCCTACCCCTGTGGTGAGCCTTGTTCCCAGAAAAATGCCTTCTGACCCTAGAAAATACTCAGAGGGGACGATAGAAACCCACAGGACACCACCTGATAGGACTGCTTTGGAAACACAAACATGGTTGTTGCTGTGAAGTAAAATGCTTCACAGTACCTCAATGTCTAAAATATTTTGTAATGTAGATTTCTGAACTTCCGTAACAGCTTTCATCTGTGCACTTCCAAGGCCACGCAAGGATTAGTGCAGTAGCCAGTCCTGAAAGACCCATATATTTGGCTGTCTTCTGTACAAAGAAGGTACAAGGTCTGTCAGGCAGTCTGTGTGTGGCTTTTTGATAGTCAGTCTAAGCCACGAGCAACCATGCTCCCAGCTACTGGCCTGACCTAACAGCTGAGTCTGTTAGATTAGGCCAACCTAATTTAACAAGATTCTAGCACTATCTTACCAGACATGAAGATAACCTACCACCTATGATCAGCAGGCAGATCCCAGTATATCTTCTGCATACCAGAAAGCATAGGCACTAGTTCAGGTGTCTTTCTTCTCTTTCTTCTGATCGATACAGACCACACAGGATCTAAGAAATGACGGCAGAGGCCAACTGGATTGGTGTGCATGCCTCATGGTGACTTCAGACATAGATGATGCAAAAGACTTACAGAGATTTAACACCCTGTAAAAGCCTAGAAACCACTGACAAACTGATGGATCTTCCTTCCCAGCTGCAGACAGAACCACAACATATTTTAGGAGAATAGAGATGTACTGGACAGTTTTTAATTAATATATAAAACAAAGGCCTGTATTACGTACCAAACAGAGACTGGTTGGGAGAACTGGGAGCTGCTACCAGTAATACCACTGGGAGCTGCCAATGTTTGTCCCCGCGCAGTGTTTGGTTTTCAGCATCCAGATATTGGAGAGAAACTCTCCCCATTAACCCCAGTGCTATCCGACTGCAGCGGATCTCAATGGCGAGCTCTGCTGCTAGTGGTGTCTTTGTGATAGTCCCCCACTAGCTATGACTAATAACCAATCAATAACTCTTGTTATGAGACAGATGGGCCCATTACAATCCGACCTGCTTGGCGTCTGGCTCTTAACTCTTAACCTCAGCTGACATAAAATATTCACCAAAATTCTGTGTTAGACATTGGCACAACCTTGTATTTCTTTCCCTGCCATTAACAAATGTCACACATTTGTCAGTGGCACAAATTATCACACCCACCTCACCACAATGGATGGTACATTTGTTGAATGTATTGTTAAAGAAACAGTAGAGTGGCTCTTTACCAAAATCCACTGTGGAGCTTATGGGTAAGTGAAGAAAAACAAAACAACTTGGGGTGTGTTTCTACCAGGATTTTCTTACAACAATTAATAACACCTTCATGATTCCCTCTGGAAACCAAGGTCAGGCACAACTCACCCTGATGAAGTCTGGCAGAGTTTAGCCATGTTTTGCTAAATGCCAAAGGGCCCTCACGTTGCCTGCCTGAAGGAGTGTAGGTTTGCATGTTTGCTGCAGCCTGGAGTGCCCTTGATAAGGGATCTCTGCAGAGGAGGCTACAAGCCCGGCCCCAAGAGACAAAAGCGGTACTGTAAATAATGGGAAGGTGGGGGGCACTCACTGGTGGGGGGAGTTCTCCAGGGCACACTGTTTGTGTGCACATTCAAACCATGGCTGTACATGTACCGCAAACCTGAAACTCCTTTTACTTCAGCCATCCACATAAGGACACACTCCTGCTCTTCCCTGGGTACAGGCTACACCTCACTTCGACATCCAAGCATCTCCAAGTCTTCCTGATGGGGCTTGCAGGGTAGGTGGGATGGGGAATAGTGAGTGAAAACATGGCACACACATCACAAAAAAACTTGTTATAAAGTTACTTTCTTATCTCCTTTCAGTGACTGTCCATGTGTGCACACACACATGGGTAACTCTCTTCTTCCCCGCTGCACATGGATATTCCTCTCAGATCCCCTTGCACTGTGCGGTAATTTGCAAGTGAGGGAAAGGTCCCAGTGCAATTTGCACAGGATTTTCACGAGCAACACCCTCTCTGACAAGATGCATGGCTGGTGTGCACTAGCAGTAGAAGAACTGCGGGAGGCAGACCACTGAGAACAACTTACCATCCTTTTCTTCCTAAGTCTGTGCTCACACAGAGGTCAATGTGGTGGCACGGGGTTGCTCAGTCCTTCAGTGAATACAGTCACTCCCTCCTTCTGTCACCCCGTATTAACTGCTTGCTTGCCAAGTCATCTGCTTGGCTTCTTGGGGCAGATTTCCATTTTTTCCGCTCACCTGTAACAGAAACAGCTATTGCCTGGCAGTAAGTGAATCCCTGATATCCATTCCCCCATACACAAATATAGGCAGAGAAGTACTACATCAAAACGGAGGGAATGCTGCCATCGTGTTTCAAATGTATCCCACTGACCAAAATAATAAAGAAGAGGAATGGTGAGAAACTATTTACAAAGCTAGTTTTCAGTGGAGTGTTTCTGATGACTTTTATTAATTATTGAATAATTTCATACATTATTCAAGCTTTTCCTGCAGTTTATACTATCATCAAACATCCTTACAGACTGGAATCAATCGACCAGCACCTTGTGCTCCTGCCTCCTGTGTAAATGGTGTGCTTCCAAGCAGGTAGAGAGGGAACCTCTCTGTGCCAGGGCTTTGCTCTGCTGGCTGCTGTTTCTCCTTGTGTCTGAGAAGCTCTTCTTGGATTATTTCCAGTCACTCTCCTGACCCCACACAGCAGCATGATGCTCTGTATTAAAATGCAGAAGATGTAGATACAAATCAGCTCCGCTCTGCTCTCTTTCATTGCACCTCCTCTGAGGATTTTGCTCCGTGTTCCTCATCCTCTCACCTGAGTGCTCAGGTCGAAGCATCCCCACAGCTTGGAACCCCGATATGAATCCAGATGGTCTGTGCACTCGCAGCCACAGAGACAGGTTGGACCTGTTGGACCCACACCTGAGATCTGCGGACCGACAGCTTTCTAAAATCTGATTCCTAATTTTTCAGACTGGGAATCATGTCAATTAGAAACAGAGGTAAGAAGTGAGAGAGGGAGGGCAGAAAGAGAGAGCAGTGTTCTGTGAAATGGACCATCTTTCAAGCATTTTTTGATTAAACATTGTCAAATATACAGACCTACAGACCATGGTTTTAGTCACCAATTCAATCATATTTTCACTGGGCATAGAAACTCTCGGACTTGTAGTTTTGGGGAAGATTCTGATGCTTGGGGTTCACTAAAGAGACAATCAAAATTAGACTTCAGCTTTCTTTTAATTACATCAGTCAGACCAAACACTTAGACCAAAACATGTGCAGGTTTCTACTTGCAGGGGAGTTAAAAAAAGAAGCTATACTGATAGGTTTTTCTTAGAAGTAGTGATTATCTGTCCTTGTCTTTCATCTGGAACTACTTACACTCTTGTATGTTCACCCAGCCTCATCCTTTTCACCTATCCATTTCCATAATGACCTGGGCAATCATGGTTCTGGTCTTATTTCATCCTTCATCTATAACAACCTCAAGGATAGTAGAGAAACACATCCTTAACAGTAGTATGGAATAAACAGTGAGGAATCTTTTTAGGCCTTACTAAGGCTTGATGAACTTTTATCACCTGATCAGCCATTTTCTAATGGAGCAGCTACAGACCGTAACATTAAGCAATGGTACAGGATTTCCACGGTAAAGTGGATGAGGAATTCCTCCTGGAAATGTCTAACCAGCCCTGCCTTTTACATCAGATCCACAAGGGAGCCAAACAGAGTCCAAGAGTAAATGTGAAGGCAATGTTTTCATATTATCTTTTACACATTCCAATAACGAGTATTTAATCTTCTGTAAAGACAGATGAAACCTAAGCAGCAATGAATATTGAGTAAAAGTGATATAGCACTTAAGTGATTCCCGCAACCTGCAGTTCACTCAGGATGTAGGGACTTCATTATAATAGCCACAAGAGACTAAGAATGTAGTATCTGTAAGGAGAAGCAATGTGTTGTGTGAGCAATTGATAAAGCTGAAAAAAACCAGACCTATCTGGGGGCTTACAAGCCCTTCCTCACATCTGGGACTTTTCTGGCCACTTTTAATAACTAATCCCACACATTTTACCTTTGCATTTATAAACAAAGAACAGTGATGCTGCTGAGCAAATCCATTTGCTGAAGAGAACGTACTGTGAGAAACTACCGAAAGTGAGTAAGCAGGAGGCCTGTTTAACACTGAATGTAGTATTTCAGAGCTAGAAAACTGAAAAGGCAAGGACAGGCTTACGTGATGTATAGCCATAGCTTTTCTGGCCACAAATACAAATCTCTAACTTCAGGTGCTGGAGCACAAGCTAAAGATTACATGATGCAACTTTCCACGTTGGTCCTATTCACTCCTCACTTAAACTGCCATGCATCCATCGATTTCAGTGAAGGTATTCCTGATTTATACCAACCGAAAGGAGATGCCTTGCCTTTGTTTTCCAGATGCAGTGCAATAGCCCGTATTTATCTGGGACAAAACTTGAAAAGCACTTCCTGAAATTCTGACACTTTTAAAACTTAAAACCCACTTCCAATATTTGATTAACTATTAATTTAATATAATGAAAATTAAAGAATCAGTTGTTTTGACAATTTGTTCTAGATGTGCTCAAAGTTGGGAATCTTTTCCCACAAGCTGGAAGTATCGAACAATTGAACAATCAAGTCTTCCGAAAATCAAACCTGTTGTTTGTATGTGTAAATACTATTAAGGGTCCTAGTGTTTTTCTGTATTCTTTAAAATAATTGGGATCATCAAGAAGAACCCCCTCCCCTCCCTGAGAATTAATGGTGGTGTTCGGAGAACTGTGAATTCCTCCACTGTTTCTGCTGCTGTGACCTTTATTAATTTGTGATCTCCTAAAAACTTCTCAATAAGGTGTGGATCCCTCAGTACAGACTTTAAATCCAAAACCAATAAATTTGCTTTCCACATGTTGAAAGCACTGCATTAGGTAAATAATAATAATAAAATAACAATATCTTTAAAAGAACAGCAACAAAAATATTTTCGGTGCAAGCCAACGTTCAAAGTGACGCTGTACATTTACCAGCCTGTTGATGGTGTCTTAGACTCAATCCCAAAAATTAGCCTGAGAGAGACGGTGCTTTCGGACTGCAGGAGGCTTTGAAATCTCAGTGCTGAAATGTTTTCCGTTTATGCTTTGGCTAGCGTTTCACCAGGTCAGACGCTCTTCTTCAGTTCATTGACTCGCATCCAGAAATGTCATTAGCAAAAAAAGCTGAAGTGGATTCTTACTAGGCCTGACTGACCACAAAGCTTGAGAAGTGACTGCCTTCGCTTCCCCTGCTGCTGGCTCCTGCTAAAAGCCCATTCCTCTGTATCAGAAGACATGGGGACAAAATCTACCTGAAGTCAGACTGGCAAATATCTATTGATTTTAATGAAGTTTTGACAAGTCAACTTGGAAGAGAACCTTCTCCCATGCCCTCTGAATGCTTGAATACATGTAAACTCAATCTATACTGACAAAATAAATAGCCTCTTAGAGTCCATTATAACCATTATGGCTACTTAGATTAAAGGACTGCGATAATATTTGTTTGTACAGCTAATCAGTGTTGCAGTCCTTACTAATGTTTCCTGAGTAGTTGCTGTATTGGAGTGTTAATCATGATTGTTCTGATTATCAGAAATTGTTTAAAAAAAAACACAAAGCAAACAAGATAAATACTCTTAAACCAAAGATGAAAGGGAAAAAGAGTAATGGTCATCATTTTACTAAATGTTAATATTCATCTTAAATTTTTGAGAGACTGCTTGGATGATACTGTTTGTGTGTTTCTTTTCTGAAAACAAAAACCGAATATTTTCAAATGCTTAAGTTTTTATTTTGAGCTGTGACACTTACTTAAAAGGCACTTTTCATCTCCAGAGCACTGAGCCAGAGCATGGACCTGTGCTGATCACACCAGCGAAGGATCTAGCATTGCTCCTGATTTCTGTGTTGTGCTAAATACATCTTGGAGGACAGGACCCCGWTACTGCCTCCGCCACCAAACACACCACTGCCTTCAGGTAGCTGGATTTGGCCATGCCATTTTGACAGGCGGGGAACCTGGTGCAGATGATTTTAAAAATGTGCCCAAGGTAGCAGAGGAAGTCGTGGCTAGTAGTAGGACTACAACCCAGAAAATCCTGGTCCTGGTTCAGGGATCGTAGCCCTAACCAATATCCATCTCAACACTTCAGTAGGGTGAGTGCTGCAGACAAATCATCATGTTCTTCCTCGCACCAGTCCTGGTGCTACAAAACACTTAATGTGTTATTAAGCAAAACATATTTCAAGCCTGCCATTGGTTCAGGGCCTGCAGTCTTATAAGCACCATATCATTTATCTTTTTTATTAAGTGGTAAAAATTCCTGGACTCTATTTTCCTTCCATAGAAACTACAGAATAGAAGGCCATGCAACTAATGAAAAACGCTGGTATCATGTGGACAGGAATAGGGCACATATTCAGCATTTCTTCAGCCATCTAGTCTAATGGGAAATATGCCTCTGTGTGGACAGCGTGACTGGGGCCAAAGACTGGATTTAATATATCCGCAGCCCAATCATTTCCCCAAGGGAACTGTCAATTACCAGTGTGAAACAGCAAAGATGCTGATTACCTGGGCCAAACTCTGCTCTTGTTTGTGTCAGAACAATATCCCTGATTGCACTTGCTTCCATGTGGCTGTGGGTCGAGTTTGGCTGTGTGTCCTCAGTGCCCTGGGTTGTCTTTGAACCACAGGAACAACGCTTCAAGACGGCTACTTGGACAATTGCTAACGGCAGGAAAATCCACAGTTCTTCTGACATTAAGGCATTGTAAATACTGAGAGAAAAGAATCTGTGTTGTATTTTTTTGGCGTACAATGCCTAAAGCCTTATCTCTCATTCTGTCAGGAACCAAGAACTATGTATACAGATGGTGCAATTTATTATGTTCTGTACTGTGACCAAGTGCTGAAATACCTTCAGGAAATCACCAGAAAGCCTGAAAAGCTTTGCTGTCTCTTGTGACTCCAGCTCACTAAAACTATAATTGAATGAGCACGATATATTAAGCACTGCATGTTACACAGTAGACTTACAGAAAAGGATGCCATCTTTTTGAGCATCATTACAGAAAAAATACTTGTTGTACTGCCTGTAACCAAGGTCATGATGTCTCTGTCTCTGTATTCTGCCCTTACAAACCCACAAGATGGGGATTTACAAATAAATGTCTAGGCTTAATGGGTCTACCTCAACTAAGGTGTAACTCCATTAAATTCCACTATGCTATTCTCATTTGTAAGATGTTACTGGGCCTCATAATCCTGACATTTAAATCAGTGTCTGTCAGGGCTGGAATGAATGGAGGTTGGTGCAACGGTGGTATGAAATGAGAATTTTAGCCCTGTATCAGCTGAGAAGTTAATGTCTTTCCATTCCTGCTTCACTGAGCAGATTTTTATGAAACTGTTTATTAAACTYGGCTCAGTGGGTGCCAGAAATACAAAGAAAAACTAAAATCAGTGTCCTCAAACTCATTCATCTTTGGGTATGAAATATAAAGCCTAGGCCCAATATTTTGTTCGAACCCATTTGCTTATTTCATTCAAAATACTGAAAGCAGGACCCCTGTGCCATTGATCCCACAACAGACACTTATGGGCATCCTGATACACACCTACCCCAACTTGCACCAAGGAYCACCATTCACAGAGCAGCTGTTTTGCTCATTAACTGCTTCACTGGAAGTGAAAACATCTTCATCTTTGATTTTCTCCTGTTTCCTCTTTGCAGGGAGGCTGGGCTGTGGTGACTTGATATTAGAGGATTCTTTATGCACTTCCCCGCAAGCACTGTTAAACATTTCCGCGTGCTTTCTTATTACATAGAAACAGGAATGCCACGAAGCGTCTTCCTTATTACATGCCACAGACACCGGGCTGGGACACAGACCCAACTCCCGCCTGTCACAGGAAAAGCCCTCGCATCACTTGGGGGGGACACACCAACAAAAACCACCAACCCCAAAACCATCTGGCTGCAATTTGGGATGAGGGTCCTCCAGGACCCGGGGGTGCCGGTTGATCCCTCGCCTCCCTCTGGGCTTGGCCCCGCTCCGGCTGCGGGGAGGGCGCGGCGGGCGGGTGCGGCGCCTCCCGGGCCCGCCGGAGCTCCCCGAGCCGCCCCGGGGGCCGACCCCGCCCTGGGCCAGCCTCGCCGGGGCCGAGCGGAGGGAAGCCGCCGCCGGGAGGAGCCCGGGCGGGGAGGGAGAGCCGAGGAGAGCCGAGCGCGCAAGGGACTGCCTCGATGGGCTTGAAAAATCACTGCAGCAGCAGCAGCGGCGGGCAGGGGGGAGATGCAATCCCCGGGCTGCGCTGCCACGCCGCTCTCCCCGCCTCTCCCCGCCGGCTCCGGCTCCGGCTTCGGCTCCGGCTCCAGCTGCGGCTCCGGCAGCGCTCCCGGCTCCGGCAGCGCCCCCGGCAGCGCCCGGCCCTTCTACCGCCGCGCCTGGCTCCAAACTTTTTCCGCCGCCCGCTCCCGCCCCGGGGTGTGAGGGAGCCCCGGGCTCAGCGGTGAGCGCCGGCCGGGGAGCCCCCGGCGCGGGCAGGCTGCCGGCGGCGGCCGGCGGAGCATCCCGGGGAGGGGGAGCCGGCGGGGCGGGCAGGGAGGGAGGCGGGCAGGGCGGGGGTGGAGGCACGTCTCCCCGCTGAGGGAGCCGGGACTTGCAGGGCGCTGGGTTTTCCCGACCACTCTTTCCCCTCCCCACCCGCCCATCTCCCTGCCTCCCTCCCTCCCTCCTTCCC